>JAMWET010002428.1:267500-847500 GCA_024036415.1 Prochilodus magdalenae
AGCAATTAGAAACGTGTTTTGTGAAATTTTGCTGTTTTTATCTGTTCTTATCTTTTACCCCGAATGCATTTTCTCCAGCATCTTGGTGTTACCTTACTGGTGTCAGAAGTGGAATACCACCACCAGAGATGGATGGTGCTTCCACAAAATCAAAGCCACGTGGTGGAAAAAACTGAGGTCAGTAGAGGATTTTGGAAGAAGAAGCTGCATGGCACGGACAGGCAGAGAGCGATGATGTCGGAGGAGGCAGTGTGACCGTCAGTAGAAGAATAGCAAAAAAAGGAGTAAGTGAGGACATGGCTTCAACATGATGTGGACAAACTTCCTACTACCTCCTATTAACTTGGACTACCTCCATTTGAGATTCAGCCAGGGGTGTATGGGGTGGCCACATGTCCAGTGTTAGGCCACAAGGTCCGTTTCTTTTAAACTCCCAGTCCTCTGTCCAGCGCAATACCTGGACGCACGTCATTAGTCCTCTTTTGGGGATAAACTGCTTTAAAAGTTCACTCACAAACAATATTATGTGTGTAATTGACTCACATGCCTTGCAGTTCATTAGTTTACCAAGGTCATGTGAGCTCATGACTCATCTACCAACTAACTCCCTCTAAATGCTAGTCAATTAGTAAGCTCCTGTCTGACCCATGGATGTCATCCATTCCACCCAATTAGGTGAGTAAACAGTCTTTTATGAGTTATATAGCTTAGACTATGATTTTAATTCTGATCTAGTATCATGCCTGTTGCCTTCCAACCCCATCCCATTTGCAACCCTAGTGGTGCAGCCAGGTAATGCTAACCTTGTAATTAGCTGTTATTTACACTAGCCTAGCCAGCAACGCAGCAACAAAACTAAATACCCAGTCTACCTGGGTACATAAATTAGCTAATTTGCATGTCTACATTTTATTAATTCAGAATACAAGCAAATTACGGTTTAACTTAAATTATCATTAATCTTGAGTAATACGTGAGCATGGACAGCCTTGCTACCGTTGCATTCACACATAGTATGTACTGGAGGGCTGTGAGTGCACGATTTGGGACTGGGCTTTGGTTGTTCCATGCATGACCTCTAGTGACCCCTAGATCCTAACTGTGAAATTAAAAACCCTTCCACAATTTGCTTAATGAATCATATTGAACATTGATGCCTTATTTTAAGAGCTAAGGGCATGTTTAACCCTGGGAACATGTGCTCCCTTTGTAGAACACCTATGTTTGTTTCCAGTTCATTAATCAGCTTGATGAGGTCTATGGGAGTTTCACTGCCATTGTGGTTCTGGATTGGGTTTCAGTGTTAATGCTGGACGTTTCTTTTGCATGATGCTTTTACTGATTAAATATGTGCAGTTTACATTTTTGAAACATGGATATTGTCGCTGTCAAAAAAAATAAAACTCCTCCAACATGGTAACTTTACAGGAGAGGGCAAAACCTAATTTCATTTTAATGTAAGTCAATGGAACAAGCAATTTTGGTGCCAAAAATCACTAAAAATGGAAAAACATGTTTTTCTTTGGATAGTAAAATCTATAATCTACAGGAACTGAAGTTAACTAGGAGTTATTCATCTGTCTTTGGGCACCATTCAGTCTAAAATTAACCTATAACTTTTTGGACAACAGTAATTTAGTACAGTCCGAAATAAAGAATAAAGAAATATTCCCAAAAGAACTTTGGGAATGATTCAACTAAAGTTTAAAATATTTGTAAATAAGCTACATGAAAACAGATTGTAATGTTCTATACTAATGTTCATTAGTAATTAGAGGTTTCCTTAGAATTAAGGATGAAAATGATCCTAAGCCTAAAATCAAGGACATGGCCCCATAAAAATCTCAATAATAAACCTGATGGTTCCGGTTCGTAAATCTGATTGGCTGAGCTAAATTTAATCCAGCTTGAACATGCTCAGAAAAACACTGTACTTGGGTACTTTGATGTGATTGTTTGTTAATAGCAGCCCTCCTCACCAACTCAGCTCCTGGTGAACAGTGCTGTCTGAGCATGTATAATCCGAGGAGTAGCATTAAAATGAGGATCCTCCCACACGGCCGGTGCAGCAGGAGCAGAATGAGCAGGTGGCCGCCCACGTGCCCAGCACAAGAAATGCTGCGCAGCGGGGTCCATCTGCATCAGTGTTATTAACACGCTGCCCTGACCCGTCTCAAACTAACTCTGAGTTTACAGCCTCATAAGTCACTCAGTAAACTGGTAGAGCCGTGAGCCTGTCCTCAGCTGTGGAGGTGCAGGGTGGACGTTTTTGCAAAAGCTGAATGATCCTCAAATCCATTCAGAACACATAAACCATAATTACACCTTCAGCATGTGGCTTATATAAAACCTTCAGCACAAATTAAAACCCAACAACGAGAAGTGAAACGCTGCTGGTGCTAAAATCCGCCTCCTATAACACACACTCCTGAAACAATGCTCCAACGCTCAGGTGCTTCTATCACAAACATACCCCCTGTCACCTCTCTGCCCCCTCCATTCCCCTTCTCTTTCTTCATTTCTGTTTCTCTCTCTTTCTTCGTCCACACACTTTCTCTTTCCTTTCTCTCTGCTCTTTTTCTTTCTCTTCTCTCTCTCCTTTTCATCATCCTGTTTTGTTTTTTCTCCCCTCCCTTTCTCTTTCTTCTCTCACTTTTGCAGCCTCTCCGACTTTCTACTTCTCTCTCGTCTCTCATTCATTCTCCTTCTCTCTCTCATTTTTTCAGTCTCTTTACTTTTCCCTCTTTCATTTCTTCCTTCTCCTACTATTCTCTCTCCCTCTGCCTCTATCTCATTCTCTCAGTACCCTTCTTATTCTATACCTTTATCTCATTCTTTCTCTTGCTCTTTCTCTTCCTCTCAATTTCTGATTTTCTCTCATTTCATTCTTTTACCCTTTCTGTCTTTTTCTTTTCTCTCCCATCTCTCTTCTCCCTCAGTTTTCTACATCTTCTTTCTTTTTCTCTTTCCTTACTCTCTCTTTCCCTTTCTCTATCTTCTCCTCCCTCCTTTAATTTGATCAGTCTTTTTTCCTTTTTTTCTTTGTCACTTTCTTCTTCTTTCCTCTTCTGTTATTCTCTTTCTCTCCTCCCTCAGTCTCCTTCTTCTGCCCAATCTTTCTCCTTCTGTCTCCCTCCTCTTCTCTTGTTTTCCATTCCTCTTTCTTTCTTGTACCTTCTTTGTTTGCCCTTTTCTCTTCTTTTTTAATTATCTGTTTTTTGTCTTCTACTCTTTGTTTAATCTCTCCACCACTCCTTTTTCCTTTTTTTTCTTCATTTTATCAGTCTGCTTCTCTTTATTTTCTCTTTTCTCCTCTTTGCTACCATTTCTAAATATATTTCAGGGTTTGGCTTTCTATGCTCCCTCTCTCTCTCCTTCTTTCTTTGTCTTTCATCTTTCCTTCACCGTGTTCCTCCAACTCCCTTTTTCTTTTTTCACTTTCTTACCCCTTTCCTCTTCTACTATTCTCTTCCTCTCCTTTCTTGGTCTCCTGCTTCTTCTCTTAGTGTCTTTTTCGTTCTCTCTCTCTCTCTCTCTCTCTCTCTCTCTCTCTCTCTCTCTCTCTCTCTCTCTCTCTTTCTCTTTCTCTCTAGCTCTCTGCCCCACCAGGGGGCGCTGCTGTTGCTGCTCTCTCTCTCTCTTTCTCTCTCTCTCTCTCTCTCTCTTTCTCTCTCTCTTCTTTTCTATGACGAAGGTTCCCGCTTTTTAAACATACAAACACCGACTTCAGTCTCTCTCTGCTGGCTCAAACACGCGCACAGACATACAGTCAGACAGACAGATACACAGGAAGGAGAGGTTCAGGCGGACAGGTCCAGCAGTGGCCGGAGGCGCGCGACAGAGCGAGGAGCGAGGCTGTGCCCCAAAACAAAACAAAAGCAACGAGAGAGAGAGAGAGAGAGAGAGAGAGAGAGAGAGAGAGAGAGAGAGAGAGAGAGAGAGAGAGAGAGAGAGAGAGAGAGAGACCCCTCAATGCGCCTCCCTCTCTCTCAGCCTCCACACAGCTCGAGCGCGTCCGTGTAAAACACTGTGATAATAAAAGCGGGAGAGTTGCAGAGCGCGCGCCCCCACTGCTGCTTACACGTGCGGGATTTACTCTGGTGTCTGTTCCTCTGTGAGACACTACAGCAACGCTGCGAGGACGTCACCGTTCGCTGGAGCGCCTGAAGTGTGTCGGAGTTTCCCTTCGCTCCGAGGTGGTGGGAGCCTGTGGCGTGTCCCCCCCCTCAAATCCAGCGGGAGAACACTACTGCACTCTCACTCACTCCATCTCAGTCACACGCGCGCGCGGCTCGCTGAGGGAAATGAACGCGGGACTTATTTCCGGACAACTTGGCGGAGAGCTGGAGCTGTAGGGGGACAGACTGCGTGCGGAGGATGGGGAGAGCGGGAACTTTTACCAGGTAAATACGCGTTCAGTCCTCCTGGAGCTGGAGTCATTCGCCTGAAGCGTCTTGTTCGAGTTTTCAGGCGCCAGAATTTCACAATTAAAGAGTGGGACGATTCGAAAAAATTTGAACAAGAAAGATCTGGAAACTAACTTCCGTCTCGGTCGTTTTTCGTCGCGTGCGCGCGCGCGTGTTTAATGAAGTGAACTGCGCTGTGAGTTTGCGCTGAAAAGGCTTTGACTGAAAGTGGTTTAAGTTGTACTGAAGTGAGTTAAAGAGCTCCGGTATAACGCGTCCGGTCACACACAAGAAGGGTTTGGTGGGCTCGCAACGTGCCGCCTCCGCTGAGTGGAACCAGGGGGACCTGTCGTTCTGCCGTTGGTGTGGCTTAGGCTGGATAGGACGCATTACACGCAGCGCGCAACAGATTAAGTAAGGGTCGCGTTTTTGTTCTTTCACTGAGGAGTTAAATCTACTCTCTGTCCGTCTGAGCAAGTGCCTTTCAGTTCAGATGCCCAGATCTACATATGCCTGTATTTTACGCACGGAATGAACGCGCCTCTGGATGGGCGTCAGTCTCTTTTATCCCCTCTCTTCTTTTCCCCCGTGTCTTTGTGTCCCGCTGTCGTTTTCCCTCCGTGGTGACGAACCCTGAGCCTCCTCCACGCTCTCATCCACTAATGGCTTTTAAATAGACACAACTTACTGGACATTTGTGCACCCTATTAAAGCCAGCCCTGCTGTTTGGGTGCGACTCAGAGGTGCGGGCTCGCACAGGCGGATGAAGCTGTCGCGCCTGCAGTTTTGGTGCGCGCTGATGGTGATTGTGTTGCGCATGGACGCGCGGTGGAAAGAAGTGCTCTGCTCTGTTCTGTGCTTTGATGTGGGCGACTTGGGAGGCTGTTCACTTGAACCGAGTTATTATTTGTATCCGGTTTATTTACTCCGTTCATTTTCACTGTAGCAGCTGAGCAGTGTTAAGACGACAGCGAGAGCGAGAGTGGCACGAAAGCCAGTTGTTCGGTTTCTGTGCGCAAACTGACCGTGTGTGCAGTTGGTGTGGAGAGCGGGGTGGAGGAGTCCGAGTACTGAAACATGATGTAGTCTGGTCCTGATACTGAGCCACTGAGCCAGAGTAAAGGAGCCTCTTGGCATGCCTTTATATATATATACACGCACATATTTATTCACCAGTAAAACCAGCTGCTTTATTGGTTTGAGACATATTAAAGTTCTAAATGCACTGTTGAATAATATGGGACATGATTACAATTATAATCTAATATGTATAATAAAATGTTATATATGTATAAAGATGTCATGTCAAATTTAATTACCTCCAATCACCGAACATGTGTGTCACCATGCATAGTGGCATACTGGGGATGGGGAACACTGGCACTTTGACTGTTCACTGGCGGTGTGTGTGTGTGTGTAAGTGAGTTACTATATGTGTGTCCGGTAGGGGGAGCTGTGTAGGCACCCCTCCCTCCAACACAGCAGCATACTGAAGGATGTGAACCCTCAGAGCAGCACACATACAAAGACAGACAGACAGACTTACAGAAACAGCCCTGAGCTCTGCACACTGCAAAATCAGGGTGACCAGAGCAGGAGGGAGTGCTCCTGTTACTACACTTATAGCCAGCCCTTTGCATTGCCATAGACTTTATTTCCCTTGTTAGAAAAGGCGTTTTCAAATGGTCAGAACATCTCAGCAACTTTTTTCTGCATCTGTAATAATAATAACAGCCATCATACACAATAATCTGATGGTGTTTATAAACATGTATTGTTTTTTTGTACATTTCTAGTGCCCATACATAAGTTGAGACCAGATCCACCTTCATTTGCAGTACAAAGCCATGCTACATTTATGTCTGTAGGGCTATAAATGCAGTACACTGAATTAAATGGAGAAACTGTAAACACTGTGCTCCTATATACTGCGCTAATATACTACCATAGCAGGTACATACACTGCTGTAAATACGGGAACCAAATGTGGGTCTACACCTGTCGGATTTAGTTATTTGTTCAAGCCAATATTTATATGACTCCAGTGTTATTTCTTATCTCAAATCATATTTATCCCTAACCGTTTATTATTAATAGGAATTGTACATTACAGTACATTAATGGCAATGCCGGTGTAAAAATCGTTATTGCGTGTTGGCTTAATTTCCTCCTGTAAAGCTCTATTTGTTGTAGGTCACTGGGTTATTTTCAGCTGGTGAGGTGAACAGGACAAAGCACTTAGCCTGTGGTTACAGATATTTGGCAGCTCCTGTTTTCTTTTTTTAATCTAAAGCAAGAGGAAAGAGTGATACATTAGGGGTAAAAATAGCCCACGCTGGAGCCGCCTGACACATGGTTTTTAATCACAGAAGGGGATGAGATGGTGCTTGCCGGCACACTCGCCTTTTGGAGGGCAGCCATGCGTACCTTTCGACCTAGATGTCCTGCTTTGTTTCTGTCCGAGCCGCCTCCTCAGACCCGCTGCCTCTCTCATCTTCCCTTCTTCCGTGGCACCCAGTCTCCAGCACCGGGAGAATCCGGTCTCCTCCGCCTCCGCAGCAGGACCGTGCGGAAAGAGAAAAGGGCTTCTACCTCTCTTATTTATATTCCCATAAAACTCAGCCACCCACACACATATTCCTCCCTCTTCAAGTCGCTCATCAATCTGTTTGCCGCAGGCTCTCGCTCCTGACACTTCGCTGCAAAGGTGTTTTCGGTGTTTCCCTTCTTCACCAGTCTCTGAAAATAACGTCAGCTCCATTTACACCAGCAGGGCTTGAAGGGGGAGCAGCACTCTAGCACCTCGGCAGACATCTCAAGCAAGGCCTGAGGGATACGAAGCTGTTGTCACTGATGCCAATTTTAAAGAGTTAAAAATTCCTGGTTCAGTGGGTTTTGTTAAAGGGCCCTATGTGGTGGAAAAATGAATGTTCCTCATTTTTTGGAAATGAAAAGTGTTTGATATCGTATGTAAACATTGTTAAACATTGTACCATTCACTCACTAGTACACACGGTCCGTATAAGAAAACTGAACTGCTTTTGTGATGTCACAAACCTATTCAGCCTACAGCAGGTTTATTCCAGCTATTCACACTGAAGTTATAAAGAGTGTTTCAGCTCTGATGGCTTACTGCATAAGGAGCTAGCATTTCCAACATCCCACTGCATTATGAAACCACTCTAAAGTCACTCCTACCTTCAAGACACATCATCAGAAGGGGGTTTCCCAGTCTTTATGCCAGGAGATCTCACTGTAGAAACTACTGCACTACCACTGTAGAGTGAGTGGGCATATTTGCAACAGACGTAACGATGGTTACACTTTTCATTTGTGTCAATTTTATTAGTCAATCAAAACATCCTTCTTTGAGGGAAGGTTAATACAGTCATGCGTGAATGCTTCAAACCTCTTCAGAGAAAATGCTTGTCTTGTATGATGGGAGAGCATTGAGAATTTGTTCTCATTATACTAATTCAGGCTGCACTCTCTGGTGTCCCACAGATGTACTGTGATGACTTTGACCTCTCATAGTGGTGTCGAAGGTTGGGGTAAGAAAAGGGAGGGGATTTTTTTCAGAGGTAAGCCGGCTCTGTATTTTCATGGAGTGGTAATGGCTCAACTATGGAACCACGCAGAGAGCGCTTCATAGCCTCTGGCCGTCCTATGTGAGCGCAACGATCAGGGCTTGACCGCTTTCTCTTCTAATTAGGGTCTAAATCAAGGTCTGTGTTTCTGTCTAATGGAGCTTAGGCAGTGCGCTGAGGGACACAGGCCATGGGCTTAGAACAGAGTAAGGGCAGACAAATATAAAAAGCAGTAGCTGTCCCACCCTCCTGTCCAACCTCATGTCTCGTCAAAGATGACAACGACGATGACTTTTTGCCGGTGGTGGGTGATATGATGATATGATCATATCGCTTCTCTGTGGTTACATTAATCTGTCTGTCTGTCTATCTATCTATCTATCTATCTGTATGTGTGTGTATCTATATTGTTGCTATACAACGAAAACTCACCAAAATGGCTCCAAAACATTACAGGAGAGGGCAAAAACATAATTGAAATTGAGACTTTTTTTTTTTTTACAAATTTTAATAAGTTTTGTTGGTCTAAAATCTGTGTTAAATAACTGAGTTGTTTTTCCACGTGTGAAAGTCACTTACCAGGAGACTTACAGTTTATTCCCAAATACATTCACTTATTGAACTCCTTTGGTCAGCAGCTTCTCTTTAATTTGGAGATGTTCTTGTCTATTTGTTCTTTTGTCTATCGCAACCCCTTGTTGCTGTATATACAGCCTACAGATTCTTGTTACAGTGGGGGCTGTCGAGAGGAACTATAGCTTTCCAGTGATTACATTTACATTTACGGCATTTAGCTGACGCTCTTATCCAGAGCGACTTACAAGGTTAATCATATTACAGGTAGGCCAGTGTAGTGTTAGGAGTCTTGCCCAAGGACTCTTATTGGTGTAGCACAGCATAGTCACCCAGACTGGGATTCAAACCCCAGTCTCCCACATGTAGTGATGGCTCCCTAGTGGGTAGTGGTGTTATCTGCTGAGCTACACCTCAACCAGTGATTGCTGCTGAGGGTTAGTGCTGAAGGTGTTGCTTTAAAATCCATTCAAAGGCTGTATTCGAACACGAGTGCTACAATCACACTGGCCACCTCTACCTTTCCCTCTGCTGTTACACACATTAATATGGATTGTAGACTGTCCTGTTGGTTGGAGTGTGATTATTTGTGTGTATATTCATGTTTTGAATGCTGTCTGTTTGTGTTGGCACCTATGAAACATTCACTCTGCTGGCTCTCCATTCTCCTATGCTGTCTTTTTATACCATTACAGGGAATAAGGGTGTGGGGGAGTAGACCACAGCAAGACACAGCACAGGAACTACTGTGACTTGCATGTGATTCCAAATGGACATGCTTGTTCACTCATTTGCCGGCACTCGCTCCACCCCAAGATGAAGCGCATAGAAAATTGATGAAGCCTTTTGTCTTAGCCCAGGCATGACTGAGCTAAAAGCCAGAGAGGCTCCTTTTAGCGCTTGACAATCAGTGAGAGCCAAAAATAAAGCTGTGAGGATCTCACCGAGGAGAACACACCTCCATCACACGCACTGCTTTTGCTCTAATTAAACAGTGTAAACTCACTAGAGGTGAGGGAGGTGGGGTTTTTACATTCACATGCAAAGAACGTTGGAGATATTTTAGGCTTATGTTGACTAATTACCAGCCGTGATCTGAACGGTCAGTTTACATTCTCTGTTCTGATTACATTTACGGCATTTTAGCTGACGCTCTTATCCAGAGCGACTTACAAGGTTAACCACATTACAGGGAGGCCAGTGTAGTGTTAGGAGTCTTGCCCAAGGACTCTTATTGGTGTAGCACAGCATAGTCTCCCATACTGGGATTAGAACCCCAGTCTCCCACGTGGGGTGGTGGCTACTTGGTGGGTAGTGGTGTTATCCGCTGAGCTACACCAACCACATTCATGATTAGCTAGCTTGCCCACTCTGTTCCATTAGAGGGACTGAAATTGGTATCAGTGTGTGATAGAAACATGAAGTTTGCTGGATGGATGGGGAATTATGACTCATCAGAATCACAGAACATTTGAACCCAAATGCAATTGCTTCACCTGTAAGCACACTGAGTCCCCTCCTACACCGGTGCCACTGTTGTATCTTGAGATTGTCCAGTTTCAACCCCCTTCTAATGCTGTGTCTAAAAAACTACAGGTGTCTTTTTTTCTTTTCTGCTAGCTGGAAAAACTGAAGGAAGACAGAAGAATAACGTTGCAGCTAAGAAGTGGAATATCATATGCATTCATTAGCCTCTGCATGATTGGTTATGCTAGCAGCCAGGATTTCTGTAATAGTCTGCGTGCATGTAGTCCTGCGTCATGCAGCCATCTGCCAATGGCGCTGGCACTAACAGGATGACTCATGGAGGGCATCACTGCTCGCTGAATGCCCGCAATCATGGCTGTAGGGTCTCTCCACGCACGTTGGACAATTTGTCGGTTCTCGCACTCCAAGGATCGTGTAGGTCTCCCAGATCCATGCTACTGGTATGGCATGCAGTATGTTGATAAGACCATTCTGTTTCCTGGAGACCTACGATGCGACCCATCTCCAACTCTTTCAACTGGATGCTACCAACACCACAGCACAAGTCCAAATGGAAAGCACCATAAAGATATATAGGTCTAGGCCTGCTCATTACAGGTAAATGGGTGCAGGTAGTTCCTGATAGATTTCTTCTCCCCTCCGGTAACCTATGTACATTTTTAACTATCAGTGTTTGTGTATGTGTCTGTGTGTATGTGTGTCCCCCCTCTGGACTGATGGCAAAGATAACACAGCAGAGCACTGCGCACAGTCACCGCCAAGGCCAGGCTCTTCCAGGCTCTTTGTTCTTCCATGAAGCTGCCTGTTCAGCACACACAGTCGATAAGCACTGATAGTTTGCTGCTATTAATGAGATGAAAATGAGCTCTGGAGGCATTAGCTCAAATCAACTCCCAGCCTTTATTGATGAGCAGATACATGTAGGAGTTAAATGGGTTGCAGTTGCTTGGGCCTAGGAAGCATCTATAGCAATTAAGTTTGCAATAAGGGGTCACCTAATAATCAGAGCATTTCTGTAGTGAAGCATTTATTTCGTTATACGTCCACAGTCTAATTTGTGTGTTTCCTTTGAAAGATTGCATACTGACATTTTTCATTTTCTCAAGAATCGATCAGTTCTCTCTAGGTGTATAGCACAGGTAAACACACAGAGCCCAGTGATGTGGTGAGCTTTTGGGGCCGTTTGCAGGTGATGTGGTGAGCTTTTGGGGCCGTTTGCAGGTGATCTGGTGAGCACCGTTTGCAGGTGATGTGGTGAGCTTTTGGGCCATTTGCAGGTGATCTGGTGAGCACCGTTTGCAGGTGATGTGGTGAGCTTTTGGGGCCGTTTGCAGGTGATCTGGTGAGCACCGTTTGCAGGTGATGTGGTGAGCTTTTGGGGCCGTTTGCAGGTGATGTGGTGAGCTTTTGGGGCCGTTTGCAGGTGATGTGGTGAGCTTTTGGGGCCGTTTGCAGGTGATGTGGTGAGCTTTTGGGGCCGTTTGCAGGTGATGTGGTGAGCTTTTGGGGCCGTTTGCAGGTGATGTGTTGAGCTTTTGGGGCCGTTTGCAGGTGATGTGTTGAGCTTTTGGGGCCGTTTGCAGGTGATGTGTTGAGCTTTTGGGGCCGGTTGCAGGTGATGTGGTGAGCTTTTGGGGCCGGTTGCAGGTGATGTGGTGAGCTTTTGGGGCAGTTTGCAGGTGATGTGGTGAGCTTTTGGGGCCGGTTGCAGGTGATGTGGTGAGCTTTTGGGGCAGTTTGCAGGTGATGTGGTGAGCTTTTGGGGCAGTTTGCAGGTGATGTGGTGAGCTTTTGGGGCCGTTTCCAGGTGATGTACTGAGCTTTTGGGGCCGTTTGCAGGTGATGTGGTGAGCTTTTGGGGCCGGTTGCAGGTGATGTGGTGAGCTTTTGGGGCCGGTTGCAGGTGATGTGGTGAGCTTTTGGGGCTGTTTGCAGGTGATGTGGTGAGCGCCGTTTGCAGGTGATGTGGTGAGCTTTTGTGGCCGTTTGCAGGTGATGTGGTGAGATTTTGTGGCCGTTTGCAGGTGATGTGGTGAGCTTTTGGGGCCGTTTGCAGGTGATCTGGTGAGCGCCGGTTGCAGGTGATGTGGTGAGCGCCGGTTGCAGGTGATGTGGTGAGCTTTTGGGGCCGTTTGCAGGTGATCTGGTGAGCGCCGGTTGCAGGTGATCTGGTGAGCGCCGGTTGCAGGTGAGGTGGTGAGCTTTTGGGGCCGTTTGCAGGTGATGTGGTGAGCTTTTGGGGCCGTTTGCAGGTGATGTGGTGAGCTTTTGGGGCCGTTTGCAGGTGATGTGGTGAGCTTTTGGGGCCGTTTGCAGGTGATGTGGTGAGCTTTTGGGGCCGTTTGCAGGTGATGTGTTGAGCTTTTGGGGCCGGTTGCAGGTGATGTGGTGAGCTTTTGGGGCTGTTTAGAGTGTTTTGCAGCAGTTTCAGATGATAAAGTAAAGCTTTTCTGTTCATTTGCAATGAACCTTTTTACCTTTACAGTAGTTTCAGGTGATGTACTGAATTTTTGCTCCAATGTCAGGTGATGAACTGAGCCTTCTACATCAGTGCTAAGCCTTTTGTGTCAGTATCAGGTGATGCACAAACACTTTTTAAACACTAAAGATTTAGGATTCTCACAGTTTGTGTAATAGGCTATGGTGGGACATCAAATGTTAAAATGAGGTGCATTGTAAAGTACATGGTATTTTACGCAGTGCCTGCACTCGTACATACATTTGGCCCTCAGTTGCTTTGCGTTCTATTTCCCCTCATTTATCTTATGAAGCTTTTGACCCTTCATGTACACAGAGAGTGCCCCAGAAAAACAGCAATTCACAACATTCCTCTCTTTTATCTTTAGTGCAGACCAGTATACTTAATTATTTCTCCATTCTTTGCTCATTTGTAATATGAATAGACAAGAACATATTCATGCTATACAGGCTTGTGAAATGAGTCTCTCCCTCGCAGCAGCAGCTGAGTATAGCCTGAATGGTTCTAAATCGTTACATCTTGGAGTGCCTATGCCATTTCATACAATAAATCAAAGCTATCCTTATAGCTTCATTGTTCTGCGCTGTCAGTTTAAACCCACCGTGTGTACGGAATTCAATCAAAGCAGCTGTAATAGAATATGAATGAAACATAGTCGTTGTATTCACACCCTCTGTGTTCTCATGTGAGAACAAGAGTGGCTTTGATGTGAAGTGCATGTATAATCCTCGCTATCTGACATCACCATCTCCTACAAATCGTGGCCGATCTCAGGAGACCTCTTCCTCCAGAGCGACTATTGTTAACTCTCCCACTTGGGAGCTTCAGTAGTCACAACAACGAATCAAACGACTTGCTGTCAAAACTCACACTGGGTGATGTTGTTTTTGAGCCTCTGCCACTGTGTCTGTGCTAACAGTGTCAAATAGCCTAGTAGATTATTATAGATGACTTATGGCAGCTGTTATGAGGGCCTCCACTTGTTGTTTTTAAACCATATGAAAACTGCATTGTGTGAACATTTGTTGACAAAAGGGCCAATAGAAATGGTCCCAAAATCACCTGGAAACAAAAAAGTCATTACAGTTTGCCAATTATAATTAAATATTTTTTTAACCTTTTCTTTATTTTTTTTTACTTTTTCATCTGTTGGCTTTTTGGAGATTTGTTTTTGCTTAACGGTGAATAATATATGTATACAGGTAGTAAGTGTGTTTGCAAGAACAACTTCTAGTCAAGTTTTAAGAGTTCCTACTTTTGGCAGTGGCAGTGTATAGCTAATGAAGGAAGTCACGTGTGAGCTGGCTTGGTGACTGCATAAGGTATATACCGGGCTGTCTGTACACATATCCCTCACTGCTGTCAAGGTAAAACAGGGGATACATGCTGATTGTCTTCCCTGGGGTGGATGGGATGTACAATGAAACACATCACAAGGCTAGACAATGGTTGGACAAGACTTTAACCCAATTCGACACCTATAGGACCACCCTGATGGTTGTGTTCACTCTATGGATCCTCCCTAGTGCACCCTCCAGCCGCTGTTGGATGCACTACAGTCAGCATGGCTCCAGATAACTGTGATAACCTATCAGGACTAGCTGCTGTCTATGCTGCACATGGCTGTTACTTTGGATATTAGCTGGTGGCATGGTATAGTATAGTAATAATGTGATTTGACTATTCAAAAGAATGCCATACAGTAAAGGAAATCAAATATGAAAAAAGATAAATTATCTGCCCGGGCAGATTTGTTGGTACCCCTAGAAAATATTAGAAGTAAATGGATTATAGTAATATTTCAAACTAACTGTTACTTTTAATTAGTATTACACATGTCTTTAACCTTATAATCGGCCATGCAGTCTATTTAAATGGAGAACAGTAGTCAACCTGCTGTTTGGAGTCTTTGTGTGCATCACACTGAACATGGATCAGAGAAAGCAAAGGAGAGAATTGTCTGATGTGATCAGATAGAAATGACTAGATAATCATGTTAAAGGTAAAGCAACTTCATGTTCGCGTGACTACAGTTGCAAATATTATCAACATGGTTGCATGTGTATCTGACAGTCCCCAACCTCTCTGGGCATGGCCGCAAGAGGGACAATGACCCCAGTGTGAATGGTAGACTAGGAACCAAGAAAAAACTTCAACACAGATACAAGCTAAACTCTAAGGTCAAGGTGTATCAGAATCACACCATCCATTGCTTTTTGAGACAGTGGGCTTTATGGAAGAAGACCCCAAAGGACTGTGTAGGTAAAACATTCGCTAAAATGTGTATTGACAAGCCACAATGGTTCTGGGACAATATTCTTTTGGCAACTCACACAAACTCTATGTTTACAGACAAGAATGCTTTCAAAAGCATTTCAAAGAGAATAAGACCATACCTACTGTGAAACACGGAGGAGGCTCAGTTATGTTTTGGGACTGTTTTGCTGCGCCTGGCAAGGGGTGCCTTGAATCTGTGTAGGGCACAATGAAATCTCAAGACTATCAAGGCTTTCTACTGGAAACATACTGCCCATGCTTTTCTCTCTCTATCTATCCTGTCCTCTCACTCCCGTCTTTCTTTCTTCATTATGCTCTTTCTCTTTCTCTTCAGTCATGCCTTTTCTTTCTTCTTTCTTTCTCCTCCTCTTTTCTTTCCCCGTCATGCTTTTATCCTCTCTCTGTCTCTTGCTCCATCTTGCCCTCTCATTCTGTTCTTCTTTTCTCCATCATGCCCTCTTTCTTTTTCTCCCCATCATGCATTCATGCTTTTTTGTCTCCTCTTTCTTTTTTCATTTTATTCTTCTTTGTTTCTATTTTCTTTTTTACTTCTACCTCTCACATTCTTTCTCTCTTTCTTCAACTCTTACTTTCTCTCTTATTTTCTTTCATCTTATTTTTTTTCTTTCTCACACTTTTTCTTCTTTCTCTCTCTCCGTATCTCTCTCTATCTCTATCTCTCATGTTCAGATACCATTTCTTTCTTTTTTTCTCTAACACCTTTTCATCCTATCTATCCTTCTTCTCTCACAATTTGTTCCCCTCTTCTTTTTCTCTCTATCACTTTCAATTATTTCTCTCATATTTATTTATCTCATTTCATTTGTTTTATTTCTTGTCTTTCATCCCCCCCTCTCCTTCCTTCTTCTTTTTCTTTATTTTTCCCTGTCACTCTCTCTCTCTGTCTCTTTCTCTGGCTTTCCTGAAGGATAGAACAGGTCATTTCTCTGTAGACAGTGATAGCTTGACTGTGAGGTCTCAGATAGCTGTGCAGTGTTTCTTCTCTCAGTTCATCTGTGTAGGGCACAATGAAATCTCAAGACTATCAAGGCTTTCTACTGGAAACATACTGCCAAGAGTCAGAAAGCTCTCTTTCAGTCGAAGGTCATGGGTTCTCCATCAGGATAATGACCCAAAACACACAGCTAAAAGCACTCAAGAATGAACAAAACACTGAAATTTTCTGAAATGACCGTCTACGAGCCCTGAACTGAATCCTATTAAACATCCATAGAAAGAGCTATAACATAGAGTCTGGAGAAGATACCCTGCAAACTTGAAACACAGTTAGAAAAGCTGCTGTTGAGCTACAGAAATCAGTTATTTTCAGTGATTTCCTCTAAAGGTTGCACAATAAAGTATCAGGGTAAATATACCATATCTGCAGATGTGGTCTCACCCATGGATAGTAAGGATGCACCCGCAGAGGTACTGTTATAACAGCTGAAGCTCATTTATGCACAGCCATTTTCTTTTTATTAGTAAGAATAAAACAATCTTTTATTGTCACTGTAAGCTGCTGATAAAAAAAAACTAACAGTACTAATAAATGTGTGAACGGGCAAGACTGAACTGTTGTAGTCTTTTCAGACAGATGCATGCTTTTCTTGGTATGTGGAACTATTATGCCCAATTTTCAGTGTTCATAGTTGTACTTTTGGGGTCTGCTTGAATAGAATTTACATGCTTCAGTTTGACTAAAAACACAGTATTTTTCTCATGTTGTATATCTGTATTCACCCACTGTCTGAAACGCTCTGTTAGAGCTCCTGTGAACTGTTCCATCCCTACATAGCATCCAGCAGTTGTTGAGCATTGTGTGGGGGCGCACCAAGCTCAGCAGTAGGCGGGCAATAAGGACTGTGTTACAAGCTGATATCATCTTATAACAGAGAAAGGGACAAGGACTGGATTTCCAACAAATGCAGCTGAGAAAAGTGGTTTCTGTGGGATTGACAGTTTCTCCTTAATGTCAGTGAAGAAAGCTAAGCTGTGTTTCGGTGATATAACTCTTTGAAATGGAAGATAAACAGTCCTAAGCAATGTGCCCAATGTGTAGCAGAAGCATGTAGCAGATATACCGTGGGCGCTGTAACCTGTGTCGGATGTATTTCATTATTTTTAAAGCCTTGTTTTGTTGTTATGCGGTATGTTTGTTTTTGTCCTGAGCTCATATGGTGCTTTTATCATCTTGTGCCGAGCGCCAGTCCTCTCCTGTGCTGATTTTTGTGTGTTGCGGTGCAGCAGATGCACCCTAATGTTGTTCATCTGTGAATTCTTCATCCTGTAACATGGCAGAACAGAAACAGCCTTTTAAGCAGAATACATCTGCCTGTAATCAGGCTGGAATTCATCTGATCGCTTAGCATAAGTATATTTTTACATGTTTTTCCTTCATTAAAGGAAAAGGAGAAAAGGAGGGGAGAAGGGATGGCAGCTGTTTGCAGAAACGCAGGCTGTCCAATCTGGTGCTGTCAGCGTTTTGAGGCTGTGGTGAAGTGAGGCGTTTGTCTGAGGCAGCGACCTCTGTCTTTCCATCCCATTAAGTCCCAAATTCTGCACAAATGTTGTTTTTCTTGAGGCGAACTGCAGCTGCATGTTCCTGTTTACTGCACACATTTAAAGCTGTGTGTGTCCGCATGTGCGTACGTGCATGTGTGTGTGAATGTTTGGAGTGGAGTAGCGAGCTGCACTGAAGGCCTGTTTCCCCTCCACGCTGTGCCTTTCTTTCTGATGCTGTTCTCTCCCGAGAGCCTATAAAGAGTCAAACACACATCATTACTAACAAGTTAGACATGCTCTCTCTCTCTCTCTCTCCCGTCCTCTCACTCCCTTCTTCCTTTCTCCATCATGCTCTGTTTTTTTCTCTCCCCGTCATGCTTTTTTGCTTTTTCCGTCTCCTCTCTCTCTCTCTCTCTCTCCCTTCATGTCATGCTATTCTCTCTTCCTTCTTTCTTTTACGCTGTCATGCTTTTCTCTCTCTATCTATTCTGTCCTCTCACTCCCGTCTTTCTTTCTTCATTATGCTCTTTCTCTTTCTCTTCAGTCATGCTTTGATGCCTTTTCTTTCTTCTCTTTCTTTCTTTCTGCTCCTCTTTTCTTTCCCCGTCATGCTTTTATCCTCTCTCTCTCTCTTGCTCCATCTTGCCCTCTCATTCTGTTCTTCTTTTCTCCATCATGCCCTCTTTCTTTTTCTCCCCATCATGCATTCATGCTTTTTTGTCTCCTCTTTCTTTTTTCATTTTATTCTTCTTTGTTTCTATTTTCTTTTTTACTTCTACCTCTCACATTCTTTCTCTCTTTCTTCAACTCTTACTTTCTCTCTTTTTTTCTTCCATTCCATTTTTCGTTTCTTTCTCTCTCTTCGTATCTCTCTCTATCTCTCTCACGTTCAGATACCTTTTCTTTCTTTTTTTCTCTAACACCTTTTCATCCCATCTATCCTTCTTCTCTCTTATTTGTTTGTTCTTTTTTCTCTATCACTTTCACATTTCTCTCATATTTATCTTTCTCTCTCATTTGTTTTATTTCTTGTCTTTCATCCCCCCCTCTCCTTCCTTCTTCTTTTTCTTTATTTTTCCCTGTCACTCACTCTCTCTGTCTCTTTCTCTGGCTTTCCTGAAGGATAGAACTGGTCATCTCTCTGTAGACAGTGATAGCTTGACTGTGGGGTCTCAGATAGCTGTGCAGTGTTTCTTCTCTCGGTTCAACTGTTCTGTTGTATATAAGACACTGAAGAGTCTGTAGGAGCCTATACTGACGGGACAGCGTGAGCGTCAGCGCTGATTCACGCCCCCAGGCTATAATGAGTTAAGGATATAGAGCTGGCATATGGATAAGCAGGATATGGTTAGCATGCACTCTGCCTTTAGAGACCTTGCTGTGAAGTGGTTGCGTGGAGAACTAATTGTTGACACTGGGTAATTGTGCCCCGAAGGCCTGTCGTGTTTTATTCAGCTTTGTGATGAGCAATCGCATCAAAACCCCTCCGGCTGCCTGAGCCAGAAAGCAGTCAGATAGCAGCAGACGGATAGAGGGTGGGGGGAATAGTTAGAGAGGTTATCCTTTCATGTGTTATATCACTGATTGCACAAGTAAGCGTTTAATGCGTTCTGACCCAGAGAGTATGTGAAACTGCCTACACTTCAGGCCTGTTTTGTCATCCGACAACGAGAACGGGGGATGTGACCCAAAGTACTGCTGCCCAACCCCGCCCCACCCCTCTGCCGAAAAAACTTCCTTATCTGCGGGTGCAGGTCCGCAGCAAGAACGCAGGCCCACCTTATGTATGCATTCCTTTCTACGCAGGGCCGTGTGTATGGAGATGTTAGCCCGGGTAATTTTCCCCCATTGATTTCTGGTAGATATTGATTTTCCTATCCTCCCCGTAAAGCGTCAGGCTAAAATAAGCTTTTGTTTGGTGGGCCGGACGCGCGTGTAAATCTGCCTGTGACATTTTGATAGCCGGGCCGACGCGCAGAGGAAAAGCAAATATCATTAGAGGAGGGCAGGATTAAAAACTGTCACTCAAAGTCACCATTATCGGCCAAACAAGCGCACAGAGTGGGCGAGCGCGGAGTCGTCTAGGGTTAGAGAGTGAGCGAGCGAGAGAGATAGAGAGAGGGAGGGAAAGAGAGAAGCCGGAGAAAGAAAACGATGAACCCACGGGCTTGTCAGTCAGGGTCTCTTTTGGTAAACAGCGAGTCGTAAATATTTCAGCCGTCACAGCAGAGTGTCGACAGCTGTTCCCATCTGCATGTTAATGAAGGCAGAGGCGCTCAATGGCTCCCTTCAGCTCGGCTTTACCACAGCTTCTCCTTCCCTTCTGTCTATCCCACAATCTCAGAGTCTCTCTCTCTCTATCCCTCTCTCCCTCTCTCTTCCTCTCTCTCCCACACTTAGATTCTCAGTCCTCTTCTCTTTGCCCTCCCTGTCTCCCGCAGCACTGAGCTGGCTTTGTGCTCCACCCTTCCCGGCCTACCCCCCTCTCCTTCTGCTCCTCCAGATCCCACACATACATACACAAACACACACAGACACTTGTTTCTCTGCAGTGAGGTCAGTGGGCTACAGTGTCTCCGTCCACCTTTAGTAGAGACAGGTGCAGGGTTTGAGGACTGATGGGTTTGATGGTGAGGTCAAGCTTGTGATACATGGCATCACTACAATTCCTGGACATTGTTCACCTGCAGTCATGATGAGAGAACATCCAAGCTTGATCGCTAAGATTTAAGACCTGCTTTACTGCTTTTCACTACATGCTTCATAACATTCGGTACCTGTTTTGATACAGCACAAGACGTGATTTGAACCACGTCATATGTTGTGATTTTTTTTTTTTACAACTATGAATGGCACACGCATAGACTCAAAAACAAGGTCTGACTCAATGTCTATGTCTCCAAAAAACAGTTGTCATTATACTGAAGAAGAATATGATGAAAAGGGTAGATTATTCACATACTTTCTCAGAAGACACGACCATTAACAAGTGTTTCTCTTCAAATAGTCTTTCAGTGCTCTTGCAAAAGTCACATTCATCCATTCGTGGGGGTCCGAAGCACAACTGATGTTACAAAATATTCTTCCGCACATTGCGAAATTACATACATCCACCAGAGAGGTCTCAAAACCTATGTAGTTTTGCTTTAAGTGCCCATATCATGGCATTTTCACATTTTTGGTGTAAATAAAGTGTTTGCCATAGAATGTACATATGTTCACTTCGCAGCTCATACTAAATGTAAATTAATCTACTGTAAGAAACAATGAACCCGGACCGACGTAGCTGAGCTAAAAGTCAAATAAGCTTTATCGAACAATTGTGCTGAAAAGCCAGAGAATACAAGAGAACGAAAAGCCAATAGGGACAAGAAAGAGATCGGTAGTCAAAGAAGGAAAGGAGTCAGAACCAGAGACGACAAATATCAGAAAAGAACACTCAGAATTGCAAACCGAGGTTTGGCAAAGCTTCGAAATGAGTGTGCGTTTAAGTGAGACCTAGCACAGGAATGATTGGGAAACTGGGGACATGTGGGTGTCATGTCATCAAGTTCCTGGATGTAGGCTACATCAATGTTCAGCCACTCCTGCCTCAAAGAATTGTGCAATTGGGCCAGGTTTGGTGGAAGCCTTCCCTGTATGAATGTACACTTTCATATACCTGCAAATTTAGCTACTTCCTTCACACTCCAAACTTTGGCATGCCCAAATGCAACACCATCTACAGGAGTCTGAGATTAAACCACCTTAAACACGCAAGGTGAAAAAATGTGTCCACTGAGCTTATATATATATCATATGTCATAAATCTCTTTTGTTATTTATGTGCCTCTTAGCAGTGTTCCCTGTAGTCAGTCGCTCAGAGTTGACTCATGCTAACAGAGTGTGATTGTTAGTACAGTTATGGAGCTAATTGAACACTGTGAAGCACTGTGTGGGTGTGGATGAGTGTGTGTGTGAGAACAGACTCTCTCTGTTTGTTAACCCCACTGTCGTCAGAAGCTGACGTAAGTCCCCAGAGGTCTTCAAATCTTCGACTGGTGGGGTCAAGCTCTCAGTGATTAGCACATTTTTGTCTTGTGTAGTGTTCATTAGACATAAGAGTGGCATCAACAGTTAAAAGAGCTTTTGATACAACAACTGAATGTCTCTCAATTAGCCTTGGACCAATAATTGATATCCTTGAATATTGCTGTTATGTCATTTTCTTTGTATAATTGTTCCACTTTATGGTTAGTTAAAAGAAGTATAGAATAGGTTTCTGTAGCTGGCTTGTGGCCAGTGGTGCGTAACTGGCACTAGACATCAGAGACAGTAAAAACCTATCTACCACCAGTGTAATAACCCACCATTAATGCACTGAGTTATTTTATGCCAGCCATAATGAGGCACTGGTATTCCCACACATCTCTGCACTTATTACATGTATTGTAAGTAATACCCTATGTTAAGTTTTTGCACCTAGAATAGAGGGGATTATTGCAGAACGTAGGGCTGAACGTTCTCACAGGGCAGCATAGGGTGTGGCAGGTTAGGCAGATATCATGTCTGCATAAAGAACCAAAGAACTAAATAGCCTAGATTATGTGAACCACATTGCAACTGGCATAACAGGAAGTGAGAATATACAGCATAAAAACTGTCCGTCTTCATCAACTCTTAGTCCTGCAGTCCTTCTGGCAACCTGTGTGGCCTTTTTTATACGGAACTTAGCTTCTGCCGTTCTTAATTAATAGGAGAGACTCAGTCAATGAGATTTACTGAGAAGGGGTGCCAAAGTATCAGTCTGGAAGTGTTTAGGTTTCCGAACAAACACACAAACAAATGCGGAGAGCTGGAAATGCATGGCAAATGAACACATGCCAAATGATAACATGCATACTGTCATTAAGTAATAATAGATGCTGGCCTAGTTGGTAATTATATAGTAATTACATAACAATGAGGCAAAATGAAAAGCTATAGGGCTAAGGCCCTGTAATACCCATATGTGGTGCTCAGTCACTGATTTTGGATGACAACGATATTGTTTTTCACAATAACTCTCCAGACAATAATCTGCATTATGGTCTACGTGTTAAGGGTGTACATAGTCTAGTTGTCTAATTTTGGCAGAAATGTCCTCAGATAGACTGATCTCATGATTGCGTTCTAATTTGTGGCATAGTGGGGTAAGTTAGGATTGCTTTTTAGCCCTAAGTTGCCATTTAATGTGAGCATGTGGTGATTTGCCTAAATGAACCCATCTGATGCACTCTAGGGAAAGGAGGTTACAGCAGCGCAATACAATACCCCGGAGCCCGAATCCGTTCCTGGGCTTTTAAAAATGAAACGAGCTGCCTGCCTCATTTGATCCGAATGCGATATGGCTTGATTTGATTTGCTATCCAATGCAATTCCCTCTCCTATGTGTATGATTGTGCTGGGCCACAAAGCCCTCATTATCCGTGGTGTTATTTCTGATGGAGGGAAAGGGGCCGTTTTTGTCAGTTGCTACACCATCTGCAACATCCCCTTTGCGAGATGGACGAATTATGAGCGATTAGCCGTTTCATCCGCAAAACTCTCCACAAACAGAAGCGCACTCAGATATAAACGCAGCGTCCAAACCACATAGTCTACCTTTGATTTGCTGGCGTCTGACAGGAAATAGCGGTGAAAAAGGCCAGTGGTGTTTTAGTTTAGGATTTAGAAGGGCCTCTGCTTTTCAAACGGCAGTGACTGATTGCTCCTGCAATGAATCAGTTTGTCATTAACAGCCCATAAAAATGTTTGCAAAGCCACTTCTGTAATCTGCTTTGTGTGGTTCCACAATAATCCAAGTTACAGATGTCGTAAATTCTGCTGGCATGAAACCCAATTAGGGCTGTATTAAACGTTGCATCCATTCCGAGCCTCGCGAGGGCGTATTATGCAGGAGATAATTGCTTTCTTTCGTGTGAAGAGACAATGCCACCAAGCATCTTCCACACAACGGGCCGACAACGCAGGCCCAGATGCTGGGCAGGGATAAGAGAACGTGTTTACTTAATGAACTGTTGGTCCACATGTATAATCAATCAGTGAAGGTAATGAAGGGGATGCAGTATCAAATCTGTTTGTTTTAGCTGCCCATGAAAAGAGCTCAAAGCAGGCTCATTAAGTGCACCGTCACACTCGAGAGAGGCATTTATGAAGCGGCCTGCCTAATAAGAGAGGCGAGAGATTAAAGAAGGTAAAGTTTTGTTTATGACGCACCCTCTGTTCTTTGCAATGATGTGTTAACTTAACTAAAGCTTGAAAAAGTGCAGAATTTGAGGAAAGAAATAAAAGACATCTTTAAAAACATTAAAAAGATAATAAATGATAACAATAGTAGTAAATTAGTGGAAACCAGCGGAAGCTTCAGTGCACACTGGCATTGATTCTACAAGCCTTTATTACATCTAAAAGATATCTACTCAGTAGATACTCATAGTATATGATGTATACTACTGTAATACTTAGCAAATTATTCAGTGACCACAGGGCTAAAAATATCTCTTCATAGGATTAAGGTGACCAGTTGTGCCATGGCCCTTTTCTTTAACAGCAGTCCTCAGGGCCCCCCCAAACAGGCCATGTGGACTAACTTGGGAGCCGTTCAAACTGGTTTCAAGACCTCTACTTCGTAGGAGGATCCATACCTTCCCAGCAAAATGCTCAGCAAAGCCTGACAAAACAACAGACCCTGCACTGTAGGGGTCAAGGATTCAGTACTGCTTCGCTGATGTGCATAGGACTCACCTTATCATTGTTTCTTCATTTCTGTAGATGTGTGTCTATGGGGATTGCTGTGCCCAACTCGTAAACAGGAAGTTTGAGAAGGTGTTTTTGTTGAGGGTAAGGATGAACAATTTGGGCAAAATATGTCATTTCTGACCAATATTGCAATGGAATTGCTATCATTATCTATACATTGAGATGTAGGCCAAGAAGACTTGTATACCCACTTTTTCTGGCTTTAGGCTTTAATTTAGCCAGTTAAAATGCCAGTCTGCCAGTTAATTATGGCTGTGCTCATGTACACAGCATATGGGTTGTTTCTGATTGGTTTGACTTATCTACCATGTTATTAGTTAAAAGTTTCCTACCTCAAATTGGTTAGGGCAATAGTTAGTTAGTTAATGTTAAAGTAGACTAATATAGAAACTGCAGCTCATGCTTTCAATTTGCGATTTCGCAAAACTCTAAGCAGTGACTTCACATGCAAAACGATTAGCTTGTTTATCCAAATGAGCAATAACGCAAGTGATGACCAACCAGTTTATTGCTTTTAAGCATTATTAAACTGCTTTGGAGATCTGCTGTGGGTGTTTTAGCACTGTGGCCCAGAGCAGCCATCAGCTGTTGAGGCTTCCTGTAAAGAAAATGAAAGGCTAATTTAAACTGTGCATGCCCACTGCGAGTTTAGAAGGTATATGAATGGAATGTAAAATGCATACTCCTCTCACACATGGGTCTGTATTATTGAGTTCAGATCTATTTAATATTAGCATAATTTAGCTGTATTAACAGTTACAATCCTGACATCTAGGGTTGCTGAAAGACCCTCAGCTCCTGTACTTCCTGTGCCCCTGCTCTCAAATATACATTTGTGCTTGTGATGAGGGGTTTATACACAGCATCCCTACTATAATATCCCTCCCTGCAAAGTCATGGACAAATTCTTCTTGCTGTTAGTTGGATCTCAAACCTATACTCACTTTCCATAAAAAGAAAATGGACTGTTCTCTGAATCTGGTTTTCCTTATGTATCACAGTGATGCATGAGCATCACAGCTTCTGTTCGCTGATGATTTACCTATAGTCCTAAATACAGGTGTCATTTTAGTCACCGTTGTTGGCCAGTTGAGTGGTCTTTGTGACTGAAGCTCCTGCCATCCGTGCTGCAATAGTAAAGCCTCTCTCAAAGCTGCTTAGATATTCAGACGTACTGTAAGAGAACACTTGTTTTGGAGGTCACTTTCTATACTAGTGAAGTAGAGAATGAAGATGGATTCTTTCTCCTCCAGTGCCGCATAACTGTTTGTGAAAATCTGGTAATTTTGAAGCTGCAGAGAGACGCCTCCATCTCCCAGCAGCCCCTCCTAAGCTCCATCCATTTCTTCAGACAGTTAGACAACTAATTGAAATTAGCGTCAGGTAAACAGCCGTCTGGGCTTTCGTTGGCAATGAAAACAAACAGAGCTGGGCTCGGGGTGCTGAGGGAAAGGGTGCGTGCAGATGCAGCCTGTTAGATCATTTCACAAACAGATGTGGAGCTCTCTTTCCCCCTCTCCTCCACTCATCCTTCCACTGCTTTCTCAAACCCCAGCCTGTCTGTCCAACTCTACCTCCATCTCTCTCTCTCTTTGTCTCTCTCTCTCTACTGTTTCCCTTCTCGCGTGTGGAAGCACCGCTGCAGCTGCTGAATGGAATTGAAAGTGACTGCACTGGGCCAGCCTATGTCAACATGTGATAAAAAATGCATGGTGGAATTTGATATTAATTATTTCTCACACGTAACTAATCCAAACAAGCAGAGGGGTTCTGCCAAAAGCACACATTCTAAAGCTTTAATTAATGGAAGGTCGGAAAATGAGATATTAAGGAGGTTTTAGTTAAATATGCTATATGAACTATAATATGAACCATATAAAGATTTGAACAAAGTGTATCACACAATTTTTATATAAAAAACGTAATAAAAAATAAAATTTAAAAAGTGTCCTAATACTTGCGCATTTATTTGCATAATATTTTGTTCCTTATTATATTTAAATTAGTGAATAATTAGTTAATTTGCATTAAAATGTACAGAAATATTTCCTCTGTAGAGAATGTGTTAGGTTACCTTTTCTTAACACAGCAACAGCAACAAAACATGTCATTTGACCAACTTGTTGCATACATTTCGTGCAAGGTTAAACAATCCTTTACAGTTGTTTTCGCTGTTTCCCATGTTGAAAAATAAAAAACAAGCTGCAGAGAATCTCTTGATGCAAAATGAAACTAATATAAATACTTTAATTATAAATTGAATGCTTTGTTACTATGTAATTACTTTGTAACTAATGTATGTAACTCTGTATTTAATAATGTTATTGTGTAATTACATGTACGTGTCCTGGCTAGAGTAATAACTCTACACTGGAGTTAGTGATTGAGTGAGCATGGCTCTCTATTCACAGGATTTCTCTGATCATAGGCAGGATCAAATGAGATCAGCTCTATTTATTCTGATCTGTAAAATAGGGCCGAGGCTTACGGGGAGCATAGACGTGAATAAAAGGCAGTGAGGAGTGGCGCGGTAAACCAAGATGGCAGCTTAAAACCTAACACCCTGAACTCCCTTGAAGTCTGATTTTATTCGGGCTGAATTTCAACAATGCACACTCCAGAAGAGACAGAGATTGCTACCTCTTTCTAACATAACTCCTCGCTCTTCAGAGAAGAAAAGAGGAAAGGCACCGACTGAAGTATTCGCAGTTGTGATTGCGCTGTCCTTACAATCACTGAGCACAAACACAATCGAAGGAAGAAAATGATGGTAACGATCCCAGAGTTACCATCCCACAAAGACATTAATGCTGTGAAAGCAAAAATTGACAGTTTAGAGGAAGAAGATCGGGCCAAAGAGCAAACAACATAAAAATTGACAATCATTTGCAGAATCATAGGCCTCTAACTGAACCCTAAAAGCTCTGTGAGCATCTTTGGACATTTTGGATGAGTTTTTGTGAATGAATGGAGGCATTCATGTAATCCAGTTCCTTAAATATTGCACTTTTTCTGCAAAGTTTAGTGCAGAGTTTCTATGTATTGGCCGATTTTGAAATGACACTATGTAAAATTTGTGGATTTCTCTGTTTGCTGTAGTTGTATGCGAAGTACAAATTGGTTCAAATTCAAAGAGAACTCAGTTAAAACTTGTTAAGGAACAATTCTTCTGAGGATATAAGTCAATGATCTACTATTGTCATTGTATCTTCATCGGTATAACAAGGCAAATAAGCCACCAGCCATTTTATCACAGAGGAGGGTTTCCTTAGGCATGACTCAAACAGAGTGCCTACAGCATCACAGTAACACACAAGCTGAAGTGGCTTTATTATTCTGTACAACAGCAGCCAACATAAAGCAATTCCACAATGTTTTAGTAATTTAAGTTAATAATAATCAACATAAACAAATATCCAGTCAGAAATGTAGCTCTCTTAGAGAGCAGTATTGTTGCTGCATGGCCACAGACTGTTGAATAAGGAAAAATGAAGTTTTGTTCCCATCACAGCATGTTGTTTAGCATGTTTGCTATGATTTAGCCTACAAATTAAATAAGCTGTAAATGTGCCTACAACCTGCATGTTCTCTGTAGAGGATGTGTAATTTACTTTACTTCAACATGCAAATCGACCAGGGCTCACAAACGTTGGATTATCATTCTATTGTTGAATAATTAAGTCATATCACAGTATGTACCAATAAAATCACAATGTAAAGTTTTATCCACATTATGCAGCCCTAACCGCATCTACAGAGCTGTATATAGTAAGATGAGAAAGTTTCTCCAGAGCCTTCATAACACGGAGCCTTCAGTGTGTCCCAGAGAGAAGGCCACACTCATGCTGTGATACCTTTCTAGAGGCCAGTCGAGCAAAACTGGTCCTCAGCATGTGCAGGCCATCTAACTGATGTGGAGAGGGCAGATCCCACTGAGAAACAAGCCTTAAGCCATCATCTAAATTACTAATCTCCATATGATAAACAGAGCGTCCTATGAAGGAGACTGACATGCCAGTGATCCATTGCAGCGTTCTCTTCTGTTCTATTAGCGAATACATTATTTGTCTATATGTTCGTCCATTCCTTCTATAATCAAGTGTAGCAGCCTCTACTCTCCTAGGGAGGCTTCACACACGGTGTAGAAACATTGCTGTGAGGATTTAATTGCATTCAACCACAAGAACATTAGTGAGGTCATGTACTGATGTTGGATGATCAGTTCCGGATCACAAACTCCACTCCGGCTCATCCCAGGGGAATTGGATGGAGCTCCATCACTCCAGAGAACACGGTTTTGAGTGCTCCACAGCACAATGATGGGGGATTTATACCCTCTGGCACTGAACATGATGATCTTAGGCTCATGCGTAGCTGCTTCAGACCAAATCATTCCACTGACAATGCTCTTCTGTCGAGACTATACAATATGTGTGCAGTGGCACCTTAAATGAGCCAAATTCGCTGTCAGAGTACGTTTGGACATTAGACACATTTTCCATTAGAGGAAACAAGCTGAATTACCTGAGTTTCAAATTGGGAAAAACTGTGTTCTTATTTCATTCTCCAGCCTCCAAGGACATTTCTCCCTAACAAAGTAAGCAAAATGTCTCCCTCTCTTTGCACAAAGGTTTGCTCACATTTGTATAGATTCATTACAGCCAGGCTATTCTAGGCACCTCACACAGAATTGAGCAGTCGGCGCTCTTCAGTATGTGCACTCGGCAGTGCTAAGTGTAATAGGGCCCTCGAATATCAAGAATCACAGTGTTATAAACTAACAGGTCTCAGCCTGAGGGCCCAGGAAGATGGTAGTCTAAAAAGGTACTGCGGCATGCCCTGTGCTGCCCTGAGGGAAGAAAGGATGCTTGAGGCAGGAGAGGCAGACACAGCAGACATTTCAATTTTATTTTCACTCAACACAACCACAAACCAACCAAAAAAAAAAAGAAACAAGAGCTGGCCACTTTTCAGTGGCTTCAGGCCTGGCTTTTCACACCCTCTCTGTTGCTGCTGCTTGTCCGTCTCCTCTCCTCTCTGTTCCCTCTGCTTCTTTCAAAGGTGCCTGTACTGCCAAAGCCAAATCAGCATCAGCTGGCTTTCATTAAGGGCAGCGAGAGCACCAGAGGAGAGAGGAAAAGAGAGCTCGCTGCTCTGCCTCCATCATTGCCCCTGCTCTGCAGCTTGGCCACCAGGTTCGCATGCTAGGCATTATATAGTTGCCTCACTGTGAAACAGGAGGCGTGGCCCAGTGGGCAGGGTTAGTGGCACAGGTGCTGTTCTCATCCCACTCGCTGCTCGTCATCTTCCTGCCACCCTAGCGGCTGGTGTAGGGTAGGATTGAGACACTTACCACCTCTTAAGACTGGTGCCCGAGACACGGATGCCTGGCACAGGTACAAAGGCTTATTTTTCTATGTGTTTAACACTGATGTTTTCACAAATCCCTGCAGTGGTATTCTGCTACATGCCAGTTAATGACATGCAGAATGCACCAAAATGTACAAGCAGGTCTTACTATAGCACCACTTAGATAAAGTTAGGTGGCAGCTTATGATACTACCTTAAAGACAAACACGCATCACACCTCAGTGTCTGGTGCATCACCATTGGCAAGCTTTTATGTTGTATGTTTAGTGTTAAATACTGTTTAAACCTCACATAGTTCTGCATGAAATAGATCTGTTGTTAATTTATGGTCAGCAATCACATTTGAACCATAACGGGCCATAAATGGACAAGTGGACATTATCACATGTGACACATGTGGCTGAAACATACTGGGAAAGGTAGCATTAAACATTCAAATAGACACAAATACTACATTTGACTATTAATTGTTTTTGTTTTTTTCTTGGCTATTACAAATTTGGAAATGTGTTATTTTATGTAGATAGTGCTGTAACATTATGGATCAAGAAAGTCGAGAAATAAGCAGAAGAAATCTGCTGATGCCCAAATATAGAATTTGTACTATAACCTAGACACCTTGATATGACTTACCTAAGCAAGGGATGAATCTGGGAAATAAAAAAAATCAGACAATGTTCTTTCCTGCATGTACACATTAATCAACACTTGGCATCTTCCGTGATTCTGCGATCACAAGAGAAATGATCCTGATTTTGAAGTAGCTGAGTTAGTAAACTACTGTTGTTAGCTAAGATAACAGTCATCTCAGGAGTATAGGGCCACAAACTGGTTGTTGAATGTCTGTTCTGTTTTGCCCGGGATGTGGAACAGATCAGAGGTGCCCTTTGAGTCCTCTGTTGTTTATTCTGGCCTTAGAACCATTGGCACCAGCTGCTTGGCAATCCCGTGACACAAAGCCAATAGCAATTAAGGCCTCTAGACACTCAATCACCTTGTTTGTTGATTACATTCTCCTCTTACTCTCCAATTCCTTTTCTGTGTTACAGCTATTCTCAAAATATAGCCAATTCTCAAAGCAAGGAATAAGAAATCTGTTCTTATTCCCATGAATGCTTGCACATCCGCAACATTCCCTTTGGACATTCCAACCACGTCCACAAGGCTGGCTTCTATTTACCCAGGCATTAATATTATTGTGATTGGAACTAGATGGCTAAGCTTGGCTATGCACAGCATGAGATTCCTGTAGTCTCCTAATTGGTTGGTTTCTATTATTGTTGTGGCACTCTTATGCTCTTGTTTGCTCGATTGTACGTGTACCTAAAGATTAATACTGGGCCTTCCAGATAAATGATGGACCTCTGACCCTTGGAGAGAAACTGAAGCAGCATTAGTTAAACTGCTGTGCCTCCTGGATATCCTCTTTCTACCCACTAAATATACAGCTACTTTCTGTTAAACGCATAATTTGTATGAATCATGCTTTCACAACCTTTCAAAAATATGTGGAATTATCCGCATTATGGTTTTCATCTTGTTTCAAGAAGAAATGATACATTCCAGTATCACTCTCGGAAAGATGGGACAGTTATTTTAAAGTCTAGCACTTTTTTCACTGTGCTTTGTGGTGAATTCTGTTTTCTGACCCGAAACCAGAACTATCAGTTCCTTTCATGCAGTGGTAGCTTTTAGTAAAACTTAAGGACAGGTTCTTCCAGAGAGAGAACATATATCGCACCGAAATTCTGCATGCTAGTACATAAAACACCCGCTTGACTAGGCCAAAACGTAAACAGCAATAAGAGAAACCTGTGGACCTTTTCAATTTAACTGGGGGTTAAAAAGGTTCTGAATACTTTCAACTAGCATTGCACTTGATAAGACGTCCAATCCAGGCCCAGCTATGTTGGCTGTGGCTGTTGGCCGCCAGGGCCACACACCCGGCATAATACAGTTGCCTTGCTGTGAAACAGGAGGCATGGCCCAGTAGGCAGGGTTTGCCATCCTCCTGACATCTCTTTTGGCTCAAAGGTTCCACCCACCATGTCTGGTGGCATGTAGGGTTCAGGCACTGCCTTCTTGCCTCCTCTTGTGACTCTGTTTGGTGCCCAAGGGATGGGCGGCTGGCACAGGTACAAAGGCTTATTTTCCAATGTGTGTAACAATGAATTCTCTCATTCTTTCAACATGCTGCAGGGCTGTTTGTGTCCCTTGTTGCTTGATCTGTTCAGATCTATTCGGTTCTAGTGCTGTCCTTGTGATGAGAAAGAGAAGAGGAAATGAAATCAGTTAATAAGGTTACCATTCTTAGATAAATGAAGGAAAACAGGGCTTAGCTTCTGTCAGTGGGCTCTAAAGTTAGTTAGCTAGCTAACCTACCTAACGTTAACATCCACTGGCAAAAGCAAAACTGGCCTTTTTCCCGATACCCTTGATGTAGGCTACAGCTTTTATAGGGTGTTTCCTGCTATGGTTCCATGTGTTCTTGTTTCAGTTGTCAGACTTGTAAGGAACTAATGAAGATTGCTACTGCTACTTTAGCTGAGCAGTACAGAAAATGGCCCTAACAACTAGGATGGGCTCTTTCATAGAATGAGGACATCCTACCCGGGTTAGTAGGCAAGTCACAGTGTCATATGCTTTTGGTAAACCAATGAAATTCAAGGCATTCTTTTGATAAGGATGTTCATGAGTTAACATTTTAAATCCTGAAAAGAGGACTTATATGCGTCCGTCCATGTATTGCACCAGACAGAGGACTGGGAGAAAAACGGATTGATTAGCCTAAAACCGAATGTATACCCACCATACTAACAACTGAAACACAAAGGGGAAAAGGATACCTCATGCCTAATAAGGCGGGGAAAACATTTCAACATGCAGGACCGAGATAATCCGGAACCAGGAATGAGAACCACTGGTCAATATGCATTTTCAACCTGTTGGTTACAGCTGTAAATGAGAGATTATCTGCTGGGCTCTTATCCGATCACTGGTCCTACTGATTCCTGGTCTGAGAACTCTGAGTAAGTCCCCTGACTCCCTGAGTGTTTAAGTACTTTGTTTTAAACACCATTTAAAATCGTTCCACAAAAGGAACAAAAAGCAGTGAACGCTGAGATGTTGTCCTTCAAATGGGACCTTCATTTTACAACCCACCTGACAACCTTTATGCCCAGCCCGCATTCTCTGAGACTCCGTTATGAATCACACTCCTGAGAGGTGAAAGTAGCCTTTCTCAGTTCACGACTTTCAGAAAATGAAGGATCAGAAATCTCTGACATGCAGCGTTTAGCAGCATATCGTAATGCGTTTTGTCTGGGAGGGCGATGAGTACTTTCTGAGCTGATGAAAAAGCCCTGGCATTTAGCACAGTAAACACATTCATCACCAGAGACAGATAATTATCTCTTTAATTCCGCAGCCGTGTGAGGCTTCCCGCGCAGGTTGTCATAGACGTTGGAGCGCAGATAGAGGAGAATGTGAATTGTCTCAAAAGAGGCCGTGCGGATTGGTGCTTTCTGCTTGTTCCAATAACCTTACTCACTCTGAGTTGAGCTCTTTCATTTTGGAAGAGGAAAAGTGTGGGATGAACTAAAGAAAGGAGGATGATAAAGGAGAGAAAGCATCAAAAAGGAACTAAAGAAACAAAAAGAAACGACTGGCAGATGTGTGACTTAGTTCCTTCCAACATTCTTCTGACAATCTCTCTCTCTCTCTCTCTCACCATTTCTCTGTTTTTCACTCTAACACTCTCATTCTCTCAATTTCTCCCACTTTCTTTCTTCCTTTCTGTCTCATTATCCCTCATTGCCTTTACTTTCTTTCTTTCTGTATTTTGCACTCTTTCTTTTTTCTTTTTCCTTTTTTTCTTTAATATATGTCTCTCATTCCCTCTCTTTTCCCCCCTTTTTTCCCTATATTCCTGTCATATGCTATCTCGTCTTTCGCACATTTATTTTCTTTTTCTTTCTTTCTTTTCTTTTACTATATATCTCCAATCACTCTCTCTCTTATTACTCACATTCTTTTACATGTGCCTTACACTATTTCTTTCTTTCTATCTCTTTCTATCTTTCTTTACAAGAGCGTAGGAGCAGGTTTGGTGGGGACACATTTGCTACTATAAATCAAAGCCCATTTCAAAATATCAGCTAGCTATAAACACTGTATGTATAGTGACGTTTTAGACCTCACTGTATCATGAAGCATTCCTCATCACTCTCATTCTTTCTTTCTTTATTTCTTCTTTCTAAGTTGTTTTTATACAGTATATTTTTTCTTTTCTTTCACTGGATATCTCTCGCTCTCTTTCTCTCACTATTTTCTCTGTCTGTCTCTCTCCTGCTCTCTGTCTTACTTACTCGCTCTCTGTCTCACTTACTCGCTCTCTGTCTGTCGCTCTCTCTATTTCTCTCTCTGGAGAAGGCACAGATATGCTCTTCCAGCTTCATAATGAAAAGAATGAAGGAACATGCTATGGACAGATGCTTTGGTCAGCAGCTAGAGCGAAGGCCTCTATGTGCAGCACAGTTATTTGTCCTTTCAGCTCTGCTGGCTAGTGAAGGTGACATATCTTCCTGTAACGTCTCTAATCATATCACTGCTGTCCAGGACTTAGACAAGCAAGACAAAAACAGTCGATTCACTCAGAACCTGACTGATTTATAATTTGCTCAAATTCTTCTGTTCCAACATCAGTATAAAGTTCCTAAACCAGATCACACACTAATGAAGAAAGCTTAATACATGCCAATCAGAGACAGGCTTAAAGTGTTCATTTCCCATGGGATATTCTTTATTGGATAAAGCACCAAAATGCTTCTTCTAGTGTAACAAGGTTGACATTGTAGCAATACCAGACCCCTTTTTGCTGCTGTGAAGACCCATTTTTAAGACCGTTCTATATAGAACCATATATAACACATTCTTATTCGTTTCCGTTTGAAGAACCTTTTCACCATGAAGAGAACCCTTTAAAAACGAAATGGTTCTATATCCTGGTAAGGAATCCTTGTAGAATCGTCTTCTTTAAGTGTGGGCTTAAGAGAATCTCATATTTTGTGACTCTCATAGACCGCTTATTCACACACACACATTCAGTCACGTCACTGTGAATGCAGAGGCAGGTGAAGAGCACCACCTCCTTACAATGACTGAGCGCTTGGTAGAGAGAGTGTATTGAGCTGTGGTGACTAAGAAAATGTGAACACTTCAAATGTGCGTGACTCAACCTGCCACTTCCTGGCGCTGCAGTGTCACAACTTTAGATCGGTACAGTTTATTTTAAATGCAGTTAACTTCTATTAGAACAGAGGTCATCAGTTCGGCACTCAAGGACCTTCAGCAAGTCCATGTTTCTGTTCTGCTCCAACTGCCAGCACATCGGAGCATGGCGTAGACACTGGTGGGTCATTTCATTATGAGACATAATAAATCAAACGTGTGGGGGCTGAATCTCAGTGTCCTCAAGAACTGTGCTTAAGAGTCCTGTGATAGAATAATGAACCACTTAACATGTAAAGTGCCTTTTTCTGTTCAAACTAATGAGTTTAAAACCACAACAGTCTGACATTTTACATGCCTTGGTGTTTTTTCCACCAGCCTGATGTAACTCTGACAGTAAAAGTGCATTGAGAACTTTCTGCCCCTCTGACAGTTTTACACAATGCAGGTAGACGTGGCTTAAAATAAGAGAGCAGTTGCACTCTGTCTGTTGTTGTTCAACCACTCTAGATCAATAACCACACTTGTTTCACTATCAGACTAGCATCATGCAATAGTGAGAGCTGGAGCTCGACTCAAACATTCCAACATGAACTAAAATTATCAACAGAATGTGAAGAAATACCAGTTTTGATCTCAAAGACATCTACATGTTCTTTTGCAGATATCTACTGGAGTTAGCATGCTAGCCATCTAGCCCTTGCCCATCCTTGTCTTGTTATACAATATTGTACCAGTGAGTAGTGACAGTGAGTTACTGTAGTGTCAAGTCCATCAGTCCAACATAAGAGGACGAAGAAGTAGCCCTGCCCCAATAGCTTGTTCTAACGTCTAGCCAATCATGTTACATGTCCTGATACCAGATAGACGATTTAAGGGCAGGTAGACAGACAAGCGAAACAGGACCTTGAACACCGAGCAAGCACTTGTAGTTGTGTATGGATAGGACTTTCACAGTGATTAATATAATTTGCTGTCATCATGATTATATGTCTAGTTTTATTAGTTACTGTGGTTTTACATCTGTAACATGTGTTACAAATTAATATTGCACAAACATACACAAAAGTTTGATGCGTTGATGTGAACAAGAGATGCTGCTTAATTTAAACTGATATGGGCAACAGTTATTGAGCTACACATACAGAAGTAAGGCAGACGGCATGGACTTCCTAATTTGTCCTATGATAATCCATCCCATGCATCTTGAATATTCTCACACAGTTCCTGCAGATTTTGCAGTAGGGATGGAGGTGGAGTGACACCAGACCTTCTGGGTGTGACATGTGGCAACAAACTGTTTATCTTGGTGTTGAGCACGGTGCCTCCATACACAGACTCTGTAGTCGTCTCCATGACAAAAGTGGAAATCATCACTGAAAATGACCCGCTGCCATTCTTAGTCATTGCATGTCAGTCTGGCACATGTAGTCTATGGCGAAGCTAGCGTGGTGTTAACTGCAGTTGTCATACAGGTCTGCATGCTTGAAGTCCTGCATCATGCAGTCGTCTGCCAATGAAACTGGTACTAGCAGGATGACTCACTGGAGGGCATCACTACTTTCTGAATGTCCGCAATCGTGGCTGTAGGGTGAGTCAGGTACAGTGATATGGCCCGTCATTGCTTACATCACATTTGTGCTCAAGCGTGAAACCTGAGTCATTCACATGTCTCACAATGTCAAACCTGCCCACCATGTTTCATCCTGTTCGTTGGTGTCTTCTGGGTGCTACTATTTGTAAAACTTTTTGACGATGAGTGTAGTTATAGTGTTTTAGTCTATTTTGCTTTATTTAACAGAGATGATTTTATATGTATGTATACCAGTGCAGCCTGTAATGAAGTTGAGGAACTGTTTGCATATCCAAAAACTAGCATAAGAGCATGAAAACCGTATCTTTTAGCGGCCGCGTTGAGAGCACACTCAGTGCGTGTTGAGATAGCAGCTTTCACAGACCTGGAGGGGCCATGGGAGTAGATACCAAGGATCACATTAAAGGCAGTTAAATGTTTGTGTTGACACAGTTGACTGAGGGTGAAGGTTTTAAGTCTTCTCTTATGAATGCCTAGAGCTACTGAGAATCCTAACCCGTGCCCAGGCTTAAAAACGCTAGCTGCAGCTGTAGTGTTATGAAGTGTCTATTTATTATACGGTGCTGTGTGTGCAAAGAGCGAGGTGGTTTTCTTCCTTCACCCACTCATTTACCCAGGAGCCTCCACACTGAACACTCAGAACACAGCTCAGGCACGACTAGGCAGATGTGTGGCAGTGTGTGAGTGTGTGTGTGAGGATGAGTGTTCTAAGTCATGCTGTAGTGCCAGCAGTGCTGAGGTGTTTTACATTCTGCGCTTTATTAAAGCTCCCTGGGAAACATGGCCCTCTAATGAAACGAAGCAAGCCAAACAGCAATGTTAATGCTCAGCCACATCCACCAACATTGTATGTCCCCACAACCCCTCGCTCAGACCCCCCCATACCAACATGCTGGGCCTGTGCTGCTGGAAATCAGTCTGCGCTCACAGGAAGCGGATCACACAGTGCAGTGACTCCTTCAGTCAAACAATGCTCATGGATGGCTGAGTTCAGTGCTGCTCGGCTGTAGCCCAGGGCCAGCATTATGTTCATGTGGGGAGTGGCCCATGCTCTTATATGTAGGACCTTCTTTTATCACCGCATGGGAAATAAGCAACATTGCTTGCATGCCAGCCAAATCGTCAGTGTATATATGCTGCTAGAGCAAAGCCCCTGATTCCAGTCCAGTTCGGAAAGGTTGTCAGGTGGACAGTCTTATATTGAGGTCTGCTCTCCTGTTGATACTTGAATTTGAGAACAGGTAGCCAACTGAGTCAAGGCTAAAGCTTTGGGTCTGTGATTATTAGAATGGCTGCTGCTGCACACTCCCAAGAAGAATCCACATTCAGCAGCAAACAAAAGAAGTGATATAAATCCCAGCAAAACAAAAGTTAACATTGCCACCACTGAAGAAGCCCATGGCAAGTAAAACTGGTAAGGAACTGAAAGGAGAAGAGGGTGGACTGTGCATTTTCTGGCGACATGTTGCCCCCTGTTGTTTGGATCATAAATTTGACAGTGTCGTCATCTTACATATGGCTCCATTTAATGTCCATTAGTGCCATTCTGGCATTATGCTGCTCTCTCCCTCTCTTTCTCTCTCTCTCTCTCTCTCTCTCTCTCTCTCTCACAAAGTGTCAGTTGGGGACCGGGTGTTCAACTTTATGTTGCTGCTGGTGGAACAAAATCCTGGGTCTCCATTTTTTCAGTTTTTGGCTTAAATTAAAAGTACCTGTAGCCCTTTACATTGTATGTAAATTTCATGATGAATGGGCCAAAAGGAATGGGCTGAAAGTGCTTGGAAAGTAGTCTGGATACTTTGACTTGCATTAAAGCTAAAGTATGTCATTTCCTTCTACTGTAAAGTGACCAGTTTGGAGGTACAAGGTTTTGTTCAGACAGCAGTTGACACACTGTGCTGTCATGAATAGCACATCAAACAAGTGCACCATCAACGGTCCCATCAATTATTTTGACTGTACTATTTAATATGGTAGTAAACGGTTTGAAAGTTAGGCTGCATCATGGGAAAATTCTGTGTAAACTTGTTTTTTCTCAATTGCAGTTGGTTCAAAAAGCATTTACAGTAATTATATGCCTTTATGTTATGCATTGGTTTGCTTACAGAAGATAAAAAAGAATAAACAGTGTTGTTTTCTGGTGGATTTATTGGTGTATTCTACAGAACAGTAGAATAATTAGTAGACTGGGAATCTTATTTGTACAGCCCTCAAGAAGTGGGCCTGTAGGGTTTGTGCATTATCTGTGTGCTTTCCATTTAAAGAAGGATTAAGAAATACAAAGCACTGCAAGCTGGGTTCAGTGTTCATATTTGGAGACCTAAGTTAACCTCCATTTATGTTATCCCTACAACATTGCCGCAAATAGAACCTAGTGGGGTAAAATAACTTTAACAAAGCATCACAACTCATATTCATATAAATGTGCTTTGATTGGCTGTAAAACAATCTGTGTCTTTATAAATTGTACGTACTCTGCCATATATGCCGAGTTTCACCTCATTACACCCTGCAGTTGACTGCCAAGTAATCCCACTTGTCAAACCATTTATAATGTACATTGATAAACTCAATTGCGCCACAAAGAACACATCATTCTATGCGAGTCCTCTCATCTCTCGTTATCCTTCCCCACAATGCTCTCTTTTAATGTCTTCAAAGCTGCATAATGCAGATCCCTCTCTTCTCCCTGCTTATCGCCGTTCCAGTCATCTCTGCGCACACTGAGAGAGTGAGGAGGGAGAGTAAAGCTTTTAGATAAGGCTGATTAATCCGGAATGGAAGCCCACATGGTGTCCGATGGCAATGGCTCCTCGGGTGCCTTCTGTCTGGCCCCCTTTCTCCATAGTGTTCACCGCTAACACGGCCTGCAATATGCCCGCCTGCTTCACTGTGCTGGTAGCCATCCTGGTCAGTATACCGTATGCCGTTAGAGTTATTGAATTATCAGTGGAAGGGGCGGCACACAGGCGTGGAGAGCCAGTACATTTGCTTTTAGCTTAATGATTCACTAAGATTGAGGCTATTGATCATTTTGCCAAGCAGCAAATTCACTGGAGTAATGAATGACTGCAGGTGTTCACATTTTTGTAATTAATTGCCCTATAATTGGATGAATTATCAGGCTCGCGGATGAAATACGAGAGAGGGGGTGACATTTTGTAGAAAGTGGCTGGCTGACAGGAAATGAGTTGTTGTTTTTTTCTCTCTAATGCAGCAGAGATGCTGCAAAATTTCATTGCTAGCCCAGAGGCTAATATTTCTAATATCAGTCATGCTTACCTTATTATGATGGGTAACACCTTGTCCCAACATCGGGCAAGTGTTCAAGTGCAGTATTCTATTTTAAAAAGCATTTAAGATACCTGCGATGAAAATGCCAAGGCTACACGTAAGACCCAACATGAACAAATTATAAACCAACAACTCAAGATTTCATCTAGAGCATTTCTAATTCTTAATAACTTGTATTTACATGAACACAATAGATGAATGTAGTCTATAGATGCTAAATAACATGGTGCAATCGAATCTTTTCTCTAGCTCAGTTCGTTTTGACAGGTATGAATTGTGGTCCATTGAACATCATAGGTCTGCCTCTAAGTGAACCATGGTTCAGATCGTCCTCATCGCAAAACAAAAACATCAGAGCTTTTATCAGTGTACATCAGCACAGTTGAAGCTTTATACATTTGCCTCCTTATTGATGCTTATATAGTTCTGGCAGCACAAACTGCTGCTAATAGCGCAACAAGGCTTTGATATTTGTCACATGGCCCACAGAACCAGGAGCATGATTGGATTACATTTGAATGCATAATTAAACCAACTGATTAAAGATGTAGAGATCATGTAAGATTTATTTTTAGTTTTTTAGTACTTGATTGTAATACACCTACACAGGAGTTCCTATATTCATGTCACTTAATACGTAGATCAATACATTTTATCATATATTAGAGGCATGGATCTGGTACTTATAGTGAAAGTTAACATTATGGTGGGCTGTTCAGGCATTAATAGCGGCAAACATTAAAGCGACAGAGGGTTTGTCTTCATTGTCAAATACATGGGCAAATTCATTACCAGTTCCACTTACCATATACCACATAGGTGCACTCTGTAGTTCTACAGTTACATACTGCAATGCTGAAAATGATCCACCACCCAAAAATACCTGCTCCGTGGGGGTCCTAAAGAATGTTGATGTTTAATATGAGATATGTCTCTTCTTCTTTGCATAAGTGAAGCCCTTTTACCTTGCCATATTTGTTTAAATGTCACGAAACTGTCACTGCATGCCTAATACTTCTGTAAAAGCTACAAAATGTCACCAATGCTACAAGCGTGAGTCAGTGTTCCCAGCCTAAGTCTACCTCGGTTTGGCCAATATCGGCCTGGAGGGCTGGGAGCTAAGACCCCTGTTGGACTGTGACTGCTGAACACCGCTTATGTGATCATAGCTAATGTAGACTAGCAGTTTAAGTCACATTAATTACCATACTCAAAAGTTTGCATTAAGTGTAAATCTTTTTGATGTATGTTTTATAATTTTGCGTAACACATTATAGTGCAGTGTTGGTAGCTTACAACGGATCACATTCATATCACTCTTTGAAACGTCCAGCGATTTTCCTCATAAAATATTTCCTCATAAAAACCCTCTTTTCTCCCCTGTATGGATTCGTGTTTTTCTCATCCAGCTTTGGCTAGTGTGCAAAAGGCGGCTATTTTTGTTGAGGTAGAACATGATGCAATGTGAAACATGACATATAGAAACAAGGTGTCCATCAAAAAAGTTGCAATTCTTTGCCTGTAGATAACTTTTCTGAATATAATAGGACCAGTGTCACCGTGCTAGCTGTCTTCACTCTTGTCAATGTAAATGTTTCAGGTTTTTGTCTTTATCTTGTCTTTTCTGTAGCCTTCTTGTCTGGCTTATGGGGTTTCTTTTGTATGCTCTGATCTTACAGATCCGTCTGAGGGCCTGAGGTGTCATGGACATCCGTCTGGATCAATGACTCAAAGCCCTCTCTCATCCTGAGCCAGAAGTTCTGTAGGCTTTAGAAAAGCCCCTCTTATCATAAGGAAGAGGCAGTTGACCTCAGACCAAGAAGAACCATAGAAGAACGCAACTAGAGCTCTCCCCTTCTTCTTTTTCGGAATAGCCTTCATGACCATGGTATCCAGCATTGTAAGGACCTGCCCATCTTTGCTCCAACTTTTCCTTCCTCTTTTACTGCTGTTGCGGTTGGAAGGGCTCGACGCTGCCCCCTCTGGCCCTGAGTCAGATACGTGCTCCACGCTGGTCCAGAACCGCTTTTTTGGGTTCTTTTTCTCTTCCTTCGTCTTTCCCAGCACACCCTGTTCGTGGACCCTGCAGAACCCTGACCCAAGGCGCTATACTATTTTCATCAAGGTCACCAAACCTACGGAGGACTGTGTGCCACGGCAGCACCGCACCTTCCAGTACGACTCCTTCCTGGAGACCACCCGCACCTACCTAGGCATGGAAAGCTTTGATGAGGTGGTCAAGCTCTGTGATGCCTCCACCCGTATGGCCTTCCTGGAAGCAGGAAAACAGTTTCTTCAGATCCGGAAGGGTCTTCCCAAAGTGGGTTCAGGCCGTGGGGAGGGGAACGGGGAGTTTAAAGTGGAGTATTTGGTGGTGGGCAAGCGGAACCCCAGCATGGCCGCCTGCCAGATGCTGTGCCAATGGCTGGAGGACTGCCTGACCTACAGCACATCCAGCAGGCCCTGTGGCATCATGCAGACTCCCTGCCAGTGCTGGGACCCTCCTCCGCTTGACAAAGAGGAAAATGGATGCTACAGAGATGGAGTCTACCTGGAGAATTGTCTACCCACTGTGAAAGGGCCGGCCTCTGACACGGACACCAGCGGTGAGTTGTCAGCTTTTAATAGCTATGCTGCTTCCTTCATAACATGGGACTAAAATGTAGCCGCACACATCACTTTCACTTTTCTACCCACCTCCGTTTTTGCCTTTAGAAAGAGGCTCATGCTAAGATAACAGGAGGGAAAGTTTGCAGGACTAGTTATTAATATTTCAAAGTGCCAGTCGGTGCCAGTAGTATATAAGCAAAGGATCTGATCCTCCTACCCAAAATCTACTGTTAACTCTATGAAGCCCTTCTGCCTTGGCTTTGTTAGTTCATAGGTCATATAAAACACCATTCAATGTAATTTAATTTGTTTGCTTTTCCCAGTAGCCATACAACTTCCACGTTTGGAAGAAGGTTCATCATTTTTTGACAGAAAATGTATATGATTTACAAAACTAGAAGCAAACTGAATTTTTGTGAGCAAAGAAGTCAACATTTATAATAATGTAATATGAGTTCCCTTTGGCAAACTTGTCAAAAGGTTTGTTGGTCCATAAATAGCTTGTAATCATTAGTTGGAGATTGTATCCAATAAAGGAAGTCAGTGTCACAGAATAGGTAGTAGTGTACACTTTCTATACATCATATATACATCATGGACATATTTGAGGGATAGATATTCACCTTTATGTTTAAGTGAAGATTGAAAGAAAAAAAGGCAAATATTGCACATTAAAGTAAAGTAAACTATGGCCATTGCAATGTAAAAGCAACCAAACCAATTGAAAAGGGTGTAATCTCACAAAAACTCTTGTATGGATGTTAGCAAGCAAAACATATGAAAACAGCTGAAGAAGAAGATTTACCAGAGGCTTCTATTTTAAACTAATTCCTGCAAACATTAGATGCATATTCTGGCACATTGAGAAAGCTGGAGTTGTGCTGTCCATTTTACAGACAAGTACAGTTTGTGGAGATTGTGGAATTGTTTTTACTCTCCTTCCACCCTTCATCACTCGCCAACAGCTCAACACAGGAGCAGCATTTCACACACAGAGAATCAACAGTGCTATCCTAATAACAGAGTCAAAGGAAACATTTTATTTGATTTTATTGATTACATATTGATTGATAAGGAATGGCTTCCGGGGGTCTTGCATAATAAAGTTAACAGTCCAAAGGCCTTGCATCCAATTTTAATGATTTTTACATTTTGCACTTTCAAAAATATGTTTTTAATGTAGAAATATTATGTAAAAATCCTTACATTTAAAAATGTGTATAATGTTTTTGGATTATGTTGAAATGTAATGAGATGTTATATAATCTCGTGTTATATAAGTGGTGCTGTGGATAATGCAGTACAATAACAATGTAGTGTACCGCAGCACAGTCAGCCCGTCGTGTACTGACATTTCATTTTTGTTTTGGATTTTCATTACTCCATCTAAATTCCATACAGTGTATTTAAACAAACATTTGGCCTATATACAGCGTATTATCCATGTGTGCCTTTGGACATAATTTACATTTGCATATGCTGCTTGCAACAGCTGATTGTGCTGGCTTTGATTTTGAATGCGAGCAGCAGTACACACACAAAATCAGCTTTGCTTTCCGCCACTGTGATCACACTGAATGAGTAGTTGAAGCATTCTGTTCTGCTAACCGATGGGGAAAAGATCTGTGTACTGAAGAAAGGAGATCCACAACTTCTCCTAACCTGGCCACACTCATCTTCTGTTCAGGGGCTTTATATAGCATGAGTCAGCTATTTCTCTGCTGGCCAGTTTCTGGGCTTTCTAGTAGCATCAGCCATTAGTGATTTGGATCAAGCATGACTATGTTTTAGTAGTATGTAGTATGTTTTGTTCAGAGCAACTGGAGTAAAAGAACATTTCCCTTGTATGTTTCAGAGAGTAAAGATAAGGTTCTTACCTGCACCAGAACCAGAACAGTACAACTGTGCTCACTGCTGAATGGAAAAGGGGAACAATCAGAACCTAAGTTCCTGCCTGTACCTGGGGTAAAAACATTAACATTAGACTTAAAGCAGGAGTTGTCAAATAAGCTACAGTACAATTAATATTTCAGACGCATGACATTTGCTATTGAAAATAAAGACTGTGAATATGCTACAGTTATTGACCGAAGTGGACCAAAACATTTCTTGTGCCATTGCTAAAAGCTTAAAATCAGTAAAATGTGTTCAGTTGATCATCTGTGTTTTGATAAAGGCTACTGTGAGTAGAGAGCGACCTTGAAGGACTCGTAATAAGACATATTTGGGTTTATGTCTTTAAAAATACAAAGATTTTTCATTACTCTTTCTTCGCTCAGAGAGACCACTTTTGTCCATTGTCCATCGAAAGTGCAGAGAAATAAGTGCTCTGAAAGAGACAGAAAGAGTGAGACAGATAGAGGGGAGGAGGGAAAAGAAAGAGGTTTTAGATTTCAGCTGATGTGTCCTGACTGGGTGACCTTGGCTGCTTGGCGCCGCATGCTGCCTGTGGAGGCTCAGCGGGGGGATATCAGGTGTACTTGTGGGAGGATCTCTGTGGCAGGCAGCCGCAGCCGATGATACGGGATAGGGATGCGGTCGCACCGGGGGATTTGAGGATGGGAAGGCGAGGCTGGTCACTGAATCCGCCGCTATGCTCTGATTTCTCCTAAGAGAGTGGACGCAGGCCAGAAACTCAATCCTTTAGTTGATGGTTCTGCCAAACCCGTGGAGAATATTTGCCCTCTGTGACCCCTGAAGCAGCCTGTTCTTCCTCCGTATTTTCTTTTATCAGTCATGTATCTTATTTAACCCCTTAGCCCTTAATGGCAGTCCCAGATATCCATTCCGCGCACCTTCAAAACTCGGGAGTTATTACTGTTATTTGGTTATACTGCTCAAATAGTGTAGTCTGTAATTTCTTTGTTTCTTTTGTAACCCAATGAGTTACATATATGTTTCATTTACAGTCTGTAATCCCAGCTGCAGGTCTGCACATCTGACCATGTGTTCTAATATCAAGAAAAATATAGAAAAATATACCATACCATACCATAAGAAAAATGTGGCAAAGTTATGAAGTATCTCTTCATTGATGGTGATGTTGTTTAATATAGAATAGAGGTCAATAAAATTCTAGTATATATAGTTTATAAAGTTCTAGTAAAGAAAGTTGCATGCCAATATTTGTCAAATGTTGATTTCATCTTTTTTTGATTTTCTTTTAACATCCACAATGAACATACAATGAAAATATGGAAATATTTTTTTTAGAAATGTTTCCATCGCCTGACTTTAACATATTGAAAATATGAGGAAACGTTCTATATCTCTGTAAAGGTTGTGCTAAAGGGGACTAAGCAAACACACCTGCCAGTGACTTACTGAAGTCATTGGAAATTCCATTTCAAAACCTCTGAAACGTGGAGTCTGTGCCACATTTTCTTGCCCCTCCGCCGAAGTAGTCAACCCACTGCCCCCAACCCAATGAGTAACCTAACCACACCCATAAACCCCGACTTCACTTTTGCCCCTTCTGCTTACAAGCATGATTTCTCAGTAAACTTCATGGTGGACATAAAATAAATGTGCGGTCACTGGATGTGATTTTCAGTGAGTCATGCTTTCAAGATAATTGCAGAGGCAAGTGAATACCTTTGTTTCAGGTTCACTTGTTTGGATCTGTTTTCTGACTCACATTGTCAGTGCTTGAAAAATATTGCAATTACTGCACTGATGGTGTTTCCACTTGATGTAGTGAGTTTTCTAACCTTCATAAGGCTAAAACTAATATCTAGGAGAAGTCTAGCACATCTCTGAATGATATATATAAGGTGGTTAATGCCGAATTCCATGTGTTTGGTAGGTAGCACCATACAAAGTCTCAAATACTCCTAGTCTCTTCATATTCATACTCTTGTTCAAACATTTACATCTACTCTACACCAGACCTATTGCGCAGTCATGCAGCGGCACTCTTTGACTCTGGGGCTCTGTGTACCATTCAGCATTTACTACATTAATTTTAGGTCAAATATTGAGACCACAGGCAGCCATAGTCTATCACAACCTTTTAGGCAAAAAGATGAATACTTCAGGTATGTCACAGGCCTGTAAAGATCTGAACACTGGCTATACAAACAGCACTGAGAAGGAGTTGGCCACTTACAGCGTTCTTATTAAATATAGAACAAACACCCAAAACAACAAGCCTGTCTGAGCAGATGAGAAAATTCTAGGTTAAACACACTATACAAAAGCTGAATTAAAGCACCTCCCCCCACGCATCACAGATGTCTTTCATAGAGCACAGCAAAGTAATTAAAATGAAGAAGACAGAGTCAAAAACTAAACATGTCATTTTCCATTTCTGCACATTTAATGCCCAAATTGTGATGCTGTGTAAAATGTAAATACAGGTAAATAAAAACAGAATGCAATAGACCCATGTTGTGTTCACAATAGAACATAGAACATATCAGATGTTGAAAGTGAAACAGTTTACCATTTCATGAAAATTCATAACGAATTTTGGCAGATGCTGTGTAGGGGAAAATGTGGAGGAGCAAATACAGGTGGGAAATCAAAAAACAGAATGCAATGGGGCCAAAGACGGGCCCAAATGTTGTTCTGGGGTCAGAACATGGAGATCCGCTAGTGTCTATTGTGAATAAGCATGCCAGCTTTTTTGGAAATGGACTTGTACATTTATTTTTTTTTAAATGTTCCAAACAGTTTCCCCCTATGTTTCATGCAAAAAATTAGTAATTCATTTAGAAAAATGTATGTTGAAGCTAGCATTAGGCACTCTCGTAAAAGGGCTTTAGCTTACATGGAGAAACTAATTATGACTATATACAAAAAACACTCTGGAGGAGACTGCACTTCACATGCAGTCAGCTGTAGGATTCTGTAACAGCTGCTCTAAATAGTATCATGTCACTAAAGTTGCATACGCTCAGCCTTAACATCTGCAATGCCTCAACAGGTCGCTCTCAACTCACCATTTTGTCAAATTTCTTGTTAATTTGTTGTAGTGGGCAAAGAGTCACAGTGATTTTAATGTTCCGCATGCAGGGTTGATAGTCACCTGAGCCATGACACCAAATATGTGAGTTTCTCAAAGCAAATATCTCTGTAACAGCTGCTAACAGCTGTTTAAATAGTCGATAGATTATATAGATCATTTGCCTTAGGCTGTGTGCATATAACAAGTTGTTTCCGTCCTAAGCCTTAGGCCTTGTGAATATATGGCCGTGCCTAAGGGGTAGATTAGATTATTCTTTTACTGCATGGAAGTGAGATAAATTGAACTTCTTTGAAAACAATATTAAGTAAAATGAAGCGGAAGGTTGATGGATGAGGGGATGTAGTTATAGTGAAAAAAAGACAAAATGAAAGGGAGAAAGAACAATTGATTAATTGTGCTAAAGTCACAAGCATCCAGCTTTTGGAGAGGTGGGATGAGAGAGTTGAAACAGAGACGAAATGACCGACAACTTTCTTGTGTGTATCAGTACAGTGCCCCCCATCCTTCATACTCCCCACGCCCACCCCTCATCCCCCCAGATCCCTGTGTGCTCACCCTCGAGAGCATCTATGGACGACTGTCTGTCTTCCACTGGCCAAATCAGAGAAACCCCTGCAGCAGAACTGCTCAGCTCGAGAAAGAGAAAGAGCTGAGAAAAGAGTGAGTGCCCTCCTCCTTAAAATGCTAAAGGCGTGTCTGATGTGTGAGTGTGACCCATTGCTCAGAGGCATCATGGAGGACGAGTAGACTCATAGACTCATTCTGCACTCGGATGCTCAGACCAGAGACAGATTGTGGACTGTGTTTGAGAGAATTAGTGGGAGAAATGAGGGTTTGTGAGGTCAGCTGTAATTAGTCCAGTATTCCAGTTACATGAATCTATCTGTATTGTTTAAAGCCTGTCCATAAACATTAAATACATGCCTCTATTTTGAGAATAATTGCTTGATTCATAATATTTAAATGGTTTCATGCCAAAAAATTACAGTATATTAAAATTACAGTGTAGTGATGCTGGTCAAAAAGGCTGGAGACTATAGCTTTTTATACTTTGCTAAAGCCTGTTCCTTCCCTAAGTGAACCGGACAGTGTGTAAACAGAACAGGCCAGACGCTTCTTCAGATTCTTGTTGTGGGCTACATGGAATGAAGAAAATTACATTATTAAAGTCAACATTGGATCAGAATTGACCTGTTTACCCTTGTTAACTTAATGTCTTTTGTCATAATAAGCACCATTCATCATATAATATCATTCAGGATGACGGAATTGTTGTTTTCCTGTGGTCTTTGATTGATGTGTAGTGACTTTCATCTGACTCTTAAAGTATGATTATGTCATCGTGCTACTTTGGGCAGGAAGAAATAACATTAACAGTGGGGGAACCTCATCGCATTCTCAGGGTCAGAAAAGCCCCAGCAATTTCTATAAAATGCTTGTTGTATAAATAACTGTATAAATATTGTATATATATACTCTGTGAATATAGCTCTTCTACCTAATTTGTTAATTATTACATTTTGGTTAAGGTTAAAATATTGATGTCAAATGGAAAATGGAAAATTCTCAGTTTTGTTTTGCAGTAGTTTCTAGTTTAGATAGTAAAGATTTCATCAGTTAAGACTTCAGGAGCTGAACTGGAAGCCCAATGTTTCAAAATAACCACTTATGCAATTTATAAGTGAGAGTGGAATGATCATATCAAACATCATATCATATATTCCACCAATGGGTGGAACTAGGGCCTGAATACCATTCTTTGGGTTCCAGAACTGGGCAGTAATTAACAGCGATTTGTCCCCGTGTGGTTGGCGAGGGTGGGGGGTTTCTGGGAAAGCCATTTATCTGTCAGAGTACCGTGGAATCACAGTGTGGCTTCACTCCGTCTACCAGGCCTGCAGGTCTCTCTAAGGAGGAAACTAGGGGATAAAAGCACAGAGGTAAAAATGTGCTGACAAAATGTGCTGTGGCATCCGGAGTAGAGCAGAGGGCGGTGTTAGCACTGGAGAGGGAACCACGAATGATACACTATTACAGGTCGCGTTTATTGATACCTTACAATTTACAACTTACAATTAGAGTCTGGGGTTCGAATCCCGATCTGGGTGCCTGTGCTATGCTACACCAATAAGAGTCCTTGGGCAAGACTCCTAACACTACACTGGCCTACCTGTAATATGATAAGCCTTGTAAGTCACTCTGGATAAGAACGTCAGCTAAATGCCGCAAATGTAAATTTCTACCAGCCAGTAGCAAGTAAGGTTTCCTTTCTTGGTTACAATATTCATTAACCTAATTTATTTATTAAATAAACAATAATTTCAGTCAATATTGTTTTATTAACAATAAGCAACAGAAGCAATTTTTTTTGTTTTGTTCTTAGCAAAATATCACATCCCATTTTTGTTTTTATGCCAATCTTGATCAGTTGGGTCCTAGCACGTTGAGGAACAAAGGGAATTGGGAGTGGAAGCTGATGATGGCCGTTCTTGTGTGCTCTGGTCAGATGTTTGCAGAGCGTTTTTGGTAAAGATGATGGATGTGCGTTGTCTTTGTGGAGCAGTGGGGCTGTGGCTCAGGCTGATGCAGCTAAACCCTGGGTTTGCTCAGTGATTTAAAATGACTGTCCCTAAAGAGCTAAGTGGCGTGTTTCCTCGGGCTAGCTCTAGCTTTACCGTCCTCCTCTTCCCCTCACACACACACAAACACACCCCCATACACACTTAAATGTTGTGTAGTGTGGGAGGCTGAAAATGGTTGCGAGGGCACCGCTGAGTCTGGGGGTGGGTGCTATGTGCAGGTTTGGCCACCAGGGGCATTCTAAGGACTTCCTCTCACAGTTTAGACTCACACTGCTCACAGAGAAATGAACAGTGCCTATCTCTACTGGATGGACAGCTCCTCTGTGTGTGTGTCTCTGTCTCTCTCGCTCTCTTTCTCAAAAGCTAAAGATGTTCCATTTCTAACCTGCTATCTCACTGGTCTTGCTCAGAACCCTCAGGGCTGATTAAAAATTCATGTTTTAATTAAGCAATTTTACTGCCGCTTCTTTACTTCCGATAATAAAAGACTGCCACAGGTCAGGTGTGTGTGTGTGTGTGTGGCATGCGTGCGTGCAGATGACTGAGTGTGTTCGCCTGTGTGTTTTGTGTGTGTTATTAGGAAAGCTATTAATTTTCTGCCATTAATAGTCATCGGAGGAAGAAAAGGGAACTTTAACTTCTTCACTTGTCCCTCTTGCTGTAGCAGCTCATCGCTCATCTGTGACTGGAGGATAATATGCCTGTAGAGTTGTGCATGTGGTGTTCTGCTTAGAAGTGTAATGAGAATTCCTCCCTAATTTTTGACAGCTAGCTCATATCTGTTCATAACTTTTCACTCTCTCTCTTTCTCTCTCTTACTCTCTTCTCTCTATTCTCAGATTGTTACACTCCATCAATTCCAGTTTCTCCAGAAACTTTTTTGTCATTCTCCCACTAACAGGCTCTACCACAGGACATGTTCTTCTGGGTATTATCACATCATGTTTTGCGGTACTATATTAGTAACAGTGGGGAGCAAAATCTCAGACCTATACTGGAAGATGCAGTGTTATAAAATAGCTACTTTATTAATCCAGGTTACTGGCAGTGGAACTTTTAAAGCAATTATTCAACCAACATTCATGTCTGACAGTGTATGACATAAGGGAAGCATTCAGGCTTCAAGATGGCAGCACTATATATCTTATATCTATTTTTATAGATACAGCATACTGTACAAGCCAAACCTCGTTTCTGTCGGTCTGTTTGACATCACACTGTTGATGATTAAATGGTAAATTATACTGATAGGGAATTATGGTATGCCACAAAATGCTTTTTTCTACATGCTGACACCATTGTGGATATCTTTAGCATGTATGGAACACTAACCAACTGTATACAGTGATTCATCAAAGAATGCATAAGAATGCATTTATTCAGTATTTAAAATGGTTCTCTGATATCTACATAGAAGATATGTGTATGTGGTGAAAAACGCCTGGATGCTGTTGTACATGCCCATATAGGTTAGTTTTTTTGCAGCTCATCAGTTAAATAGTCTTAGATATGTGATTGAATTTCCTTAGTTGTTGGTTTTGTTGTATGTAGGCAGGTAGGCTGAGATGACATGCCCTGTCTTCAAGAGGCCTTTGTGGATTTTGCTTTCTCTCCAAAACCCACAAAACTTCCTTGTACACACATGGATTAAAGAAGCAGTTTTGCCATATGCTTTCCTTGTGTATAGTAAACTTGCTGGACAAAACATGAGTCACCTGTTACTGAAACGTACCTAACAGTGTGTGATACCTCCATGAGCATAAATAACAGCTGTGGTTTGATTTGGGAAGGACTGGACATGTTTCAGCCACTCTTGCACCAAAGATTTGTGCTGTTTTCGCTGAGGAGAAGTCCTGGTAGACTTGGAGTTTTGCCACTGCTGATAGACCAGGCAACTTCTGAATTCAACATATGTAGGCCTTATTCCGGTAACTGAACTGTTTAAAGCTTGATTTAGATGGGTACCTTATCTTACAAAGTGTTCTTAAGGAAAGATGTTATTTGAAGACCCCGCTGAATAGAGACAACTTCTTTTACTGATGAACATTAGCTATGCCTGCTGACAGTTCCTTTAAAGGGTGTGAAAGAGGTCTTCACATAGAGGGCCAATGTTCCTGTTCGGTTTTGTTGTTTACTTCTGGAACATGAGGTCATGTATGTAAATTCTGGCGTTGTCAGGACTGTAACACTCTCGGATTCTGAAAGTGAACCGCTTTACTGCTGTCTGGTATAAATACATAAAGATGGAGATAACAGTGTTTAAGGTTAATTTAAGGTTTAAGGGTCAGCTCCATGTACTGAACTATATTTGTTCAACTAAGCCATGTTTCCATTCTGTAGCACCTTTATGTGCTATTACTTATTAGCTACATTAGCATCTGCATCTGTGTAAAATTAAAGGAGCAAAGTTTGGACACCAGACATGTCTTGGCTGATTGGCTACATTTGGGTTAAGGGGAGGAATACATTTTAATTTTGGCCCCAAATCACTTTAAACATCTCAGGATTTACTGTTGGAAAGCTCTGTAACTGCCACACCAGCCTATCCGGTTTGTATATGTGTGTGCTTTTTTTAGACTTTCTGGCACATATACATTGCAACTCTCGAACTGGAGCCAATAGAATCTGCCAGCACTGTAGAGTTCTAGGCCCTGATGTTACTCACTGTCATTGTGAAGAAAATATTGATGCTGACAAATCTAAAAAGACTCCAGAAAAGGCAATAGAATGACAAACCACTTAGAGCATAGTATGCTGTCTGAAGATATACTCAGATTTGAATACTTTTCATATTTAGTTGCTTTTGGGGAGTTTTAGGTTGTTCGCACATATATTAGAGTTTTTTTTCCAGTCAAACTATGACCACAGGCGACAATGGGATTCAAGTTAACCGATATGAGGGGGATGGGGGCATACAGTTCTTGGTGATTCCTTGGTGTAATGACTATAGGAGATCTTGGACGTCTGTGCTATAGTATGATTCTTGGTTACTATGGAGATTTCTTTGGTGTAATCACTATAGGGTATTTCTTGGCATAATGACTGGGGATTCTTGGTGTAACGACTATAGGACATTTTTGGTGTAATGACTATAGGGGATTCTTGGTGTAACGACTATAGGGCATTTCTTGATGTAATGACTATAGGGGATTCTTGGCGTAATGACTATAAGGTATTTCTTGGCGTAATGACTATAGGGCATTTCTTGGCGTAACGACTATAGGGGATTCTTGGTGTAACGACTATAGGGGATTCTTAGTGTAACGACTATAGGGGATTCTTGGTGTAACGACTATGGGGGATTCTTGGTGTAACGACTATAGGGGATTCTTGGTGTAACGACTATAGGGTATTTCTTGGCGTAATGACTATAGGGGATTCTTGGTGTAACGACTATAGGGCATTTCTTGGTGTAATGACTATAGGGGATTCTTGGTGTAACGACTGTAGGGCATTTCTTGATGTAATGACTATAGGGGATTCTTGATGTAATTACTATAAGGGATTCTTAGCGTAATGACTATAAGGGATTCTTAGCGTAATGACTATAGGGGATTCTTAGTGTATTGACAAAAGGGTATTTCTTGGTGTAATCACTATAGGGTATTTCTTGGTGTAATGACTAGGGGATTGCTTGGTGTAACGACTATAGGGGATTCTAGGTGTAACGACTATAGGAGATTTTTGGTGTAATGGACTTGGCATTGTAATGGCTGACTATAGGGGTATTCTTGGTGTAACGACTATAGGGGATTCTTGGTGTAAAGGACTATAGCTGGTAATAAAGGAACTAATAGGGATCTTTCTTAGTGTAATGACTATAGGGTATTTCTTGGTGTAATGACTATAGGGTATTTCTTGGTGTAATGACTATAGGGTATTTCTTGATGTAACAACTATAGGGGATTCTCTTGTAACGGTGTAACGGGGACTATAGGGGGATTCTTGGTGTAAACTTACAGGATCTCTCCCCTTGGTGTTAACCCTATAAGGGATTCTTCTTGGTGTAAACGACTATAGGGGATTTCTTGGTGTAATGACTGCGTATAGGGTATTTCTAAACGGATATAGGGCAATGTGTCTGACTACTGTATAGGGTATTTCTTGGGTAACGATATAGCGGTATTCTGGTGTACTATGTAATGACTATAGGGTATTTCTTGGTGTAATGACTATAGGGTATTTCTTGGTGTAACGACTATAGGGCATTTCTTGGTGTAATGACTATAGGGGATTCTTGGTGTAACGACTATAGGGTATTTCTTGGTGTAACGACTATAGGGTATTTCTTGGTGTAACGACTATAGGGGATTCTTGGTGTAACGACTATAGGGTATTTCTTGGTGTAACGACTATAGGGCATTTCTTGGCGTAATGACTATAGGGTATTTCTTGGTGTAATGACTATAGGGGATTCTTGGTGTAGTGACTATGGGAGATTCTGGGTGTAACGACTATGGGTAGTTAAATAGGCCTCAATTAAAAGCCAGACTGAAGTCCTCTGGCACCAGCATGTCCTCAGTGCCAGTGAATGGCAGAATGAAGACGAATTGTCTTTGTACCTGTCAGGGTATAAATCTCTCTCTCGCTCTCCTTCTAAAGGCCTCACTTCTCCCGACGATTGACAATCAGAGGTGTGCACAGTCAGAGAAGCTGTCTGTCCACACACACACAGACACACACAAACACACACACACACACACACACACACACACACACACACACTGGCTACAGCAGCACTCGAGCCTGGCTAAGCTCTAGCAAATAGGCCCTGGAGAGCAGCTCATTAGTGAACTCATGTCCCCTCCCTTCTCTCAAACAGACCTGCAGCAGAGCCCTGCTGTCTGTGGGCACAGGTATGCTTGTATGTGTGAGTGTGTCCACATCTGAGTGTGTTCTTGTCTTGCTATTTGTAAGGACCACATATCCTCGCAAGTATAGGACAATATGAAATTTTTCATGTGCTGCTTTCACCACAAATGACGTTTGGTTTAGACAATATGTATAATAAAGCAGAAAAACCTTCTTTTGGATAGAAAAGTAAGGGTTAGGTTTACTGTAGGTGTATTTAGTGAGAGTAATCCAAAATAAAAACCTATGGATATCCTATAAATATGGCAAGACAAACGTGTGTGTGGTTTCCATACAAACATGAGTGTTGCTACTAGCATGGAGGATCTGTACATACTTTACAGTAGCACTGCGTAACTTTGGCAAATTATGAGAATTGGTGGCCTCTCTGCTGGAACTATGCAACTGCATGAAATGTGGAAAATGTGGGATGTGTTGCAGTCTCCTACCAGGAGAGGTTTAATCTGAATCTTGCTCATGTGGCCTGCCTGAGTGAACACGAACTGCTCTTTTTCATAACTGAGAGGAAAAGTATGGATGTGTTATCTGCTTCAGCACAGATATCAGATAGCTAACAGCCTTTGCTATTCACATGACAGCTGGGTTGCACATGTGGCCATTAGTTATTTAAGACTCCATTTAGCCAGATATATATTAAGGCAACGTTAGCCGAGACTGTTTTATATTGGTTGGGTGTTAATGACAGGAGACCACTGGATATTATTTGAGAGTACTTTCTGGCCTAGAAATTTCAAGGTGAACAAAAAGTCTAGTTGGACAAAAGTCCAGTTCTTTTGACTTTCTTTGGAAGCAAAGCTTCTAGTTTCCTTCTTCTGTAAAGTTCACTTTTGAAGATATAAGGTTTAGTTTTCACATCAGTGTTATCCGAGTCATTCAGTTTCAATTGTGGGTAACAATTTCAGGGCAGAAAATCTAAACACTATATCACCAACATACCCTTTTGTTTCTTCCAGCTGTGTTTCTTTTATTTGCCTCACTTGTGGAAACCACCAATGATGATCAAGGCTAGCATAGGGGTTTGTCCTGTACTCTAGAGAGTACTGAAAGACCAGGACCCCACTCTCTAATAGCTTGGCTTTTTTTACCCCAAGGAACTTACAGATTCTACAAGTAATTCTTTAGTATTTAATTAGGTATTTCTCTGTACTTTTTGTATATAGATCTTATTTATTATTTGTATATTTCCTGACACTTCAGTTCTTTCCTCTGTGCTGCTGTAACATTGCAAATTTCCCTACTGTGGGATCAATAAAGGATTATCTTATTTTGTCTTATCTTATCTTAACAACTTTTAGCAGGCTAATTATAATGTGGTTAGTGGGCTGGCGGACCCAACCAGTCTGAGCCAAACCAATCTGTGAAGTGTATAATTAAACACCTGTGAAATAATTATACCACAAAATGTCATGTATGTTTTTGAGTCTTGATCTCAAAATCATAAAAATATGTGTTTCATTGCATCTTATTGGTGTAATTACACAAATTCATCACCCTGTATAAATCATCCTGTCACATCTCTTTTTAAATTGGCTACAGACCTCATTCTGCCTAACAGAACCCAGTTCACTTAGTGCTAGTTCCATAGTAACAGTGCCATTCTCCTTGCCACATGTGGTCTGCAACATGTCTCCTTGCCTGTCTCTGTGTTTTTGTCCCTGACTGTGTGACGGCCTGATTGCCTCACTTTTTACCTCATACAACACACTCTTTCAGCTGCTCACCTCTCTCTCTCACTTTAGTTGGCTTTGAAGTCATTTGGATTCCAGCCATCATGAGTTTGGCGATGATGCCCGGATTAGGTGCAATTTCAGTGTGGAATTAAATGGAGCGCGTCTGATTGGTTGTGCATGTCATGCGTAACAAATCAGAAAGGAGAAGGTGTGTCTCGCGGCAGTAAATCTCATCTCATCACACCTCCTCTTCCACACAATGTGGAATGCTTCCAATATGTCGGTGATGTGCACCACGGTGATGTGGCCACCCAAACATTTCTGGAACCATCTAAAGGATACAGGTTCCAGATATACTAGGTACACACACTTTGCCTGATGCACACATACCATCACAACGTCTAGCATTATGCCATTACCATGCTGGTGTATCTTCTGAGAATGGTCCACCATCTCATTTAATTGGTCAGTGATGGTCCTTTTGTGGTATCTGTCCACTGATGAATGGTGTAGATGGGGATCTCATAAATTGTGCAGCGATAGATGTGCTAAAGTCAGTCATCGTTACCCTGCAAAGTGTGCTTGAATGACAGATAAAGGAATCATCTGACAGGAATAATACTTGGTGGGTGGGGTTGACATCGCAAGATGTGCTAATGATTCAAGTTTCACGCTCTGCCGCTCATGTGACGTAAGCAAGGACAGACCTTCAGAAGACTGCCAGTGACGAAAGAATTCGTCAGCCTAGCGAGTTGTCATCCTCAGTGATTTGGAGCTCTTGCCTTATTATGTTCTAGGAGCACGGACAATCCCAACGCATATTAGGTGCTATGGACCCCCAGCCACCAGCTTTGATTTTGTCCTCGCACCATTCATAGTACGAAGGACGCCGTTTGTTGCTGCCTATATGATGTCCGCTTTCTTCATGTCACTCCACCGTCCACCCCCTACTCGCCATTAATCTGCAAGCGTTGAAAACTGTTTTGAGTCTGGCACTTCGTCGGAGAAACTATTCATAAATGCCATTGCCCGACAACTGGCTTAAAACAGCCGAACACCTATTTGACGGTAACCCTCTTAGACACAACTCCCTAGTCCATCAGCACTGATCAGACTGTATGTCTGGTATGCCCCCAAACTAGTTTGTTGGTGGGCCGGTCAGTCACCATACCAGTAGACACTACTTCTGTAGCTTAATAAATATTGCCCATATCAGTTTAAATATACCATCACCTATTGTTCCTGGTAACCTTTATCTTCCTTCCCAACAGCACCACAATCTGACACTTCCTTCTGGATGCACCTATTCTTTGTGTATATGGTAGGTTGTTTTGATAAACTGTGTAGTCTGTGAAACTTTCTGGCGTGTATGAGTTTCAGGTAGGTATAACTCAGCAATTTAGTGTATGGCAACGAGGAAAACTGTGTAGCCCCCACTATTATTTGTGGAGTGTATGTGTTGACATTGCATTAACTTTGCTAAAAGTTAAATTTCTGTGGTAAGCAGCTCATGAGGGAGCAGAACTAATTTCCCTCAACAGTATGCAGAATTCTTTATTTTGAAAGGGACTTCAGCGTGATTAATTAGATTATTAATTTTTAATACATGCTCATAATTGCATTCCTCACCTTGATTTATAAACTGCTGGGTGGGTATTAAAATGTCTGAAATATGTTTATGATCTTGAACAAGTCAGCACCACCTGTTTTCTGTGGGATTTGTTTGCTTTTCTTTCTCATTCTTCTCTTTCCTTTACTTTTTAAATAATACAGTAGGCCCAGATTTCTGATGAAATATGTCCTTTTATGGTGCTGCAAGATGGAAGAAACTTTATATCCCTTATACCCAGCACTAGTGAGGGGCAAGAGCAGGCATTGCCCCCCTGATCTGAAACATACTGTAGTGTTGCATAAGAATATTGTCCTAAAAGGTAACCTATTGATTTTGAACTGCACTCAGGTGACTTCCTGATATAGCCGTGTCCGGCTGCTCTCAGTTTGGTTAATTTTTTAATACCTTACTTTCAATATTCCAACAAAAATTAAATCACTGACAAGGATCTATTACTGACCGGGTCGGTGGGGCCAGTATACACAGGCACTTGCCCAAAATTATTTACAGGAATATTAACATGAACATGAGCAATTGAATTAAAATGTGACCAAAAATTATGAATATGATTGGAGGAAGGTCAGATACTCTATAAGTCACTACAAGCATGCAGAACAGAACTGATGATGGATTACGGGTGTTAAAATAGCAAAGACCCATCCCCATACCCACAAATAGTGAAAGAATCAAACGTAATTTGGCTCTGTTGCCTGTGAGTTAACATTGGTGCCACACTAGTGTCACATTATATGAAGTAAGATGTGTTAACTACACTATGTAACTAGAATTTTGTTCCTGGGTTCTATGTGTTATACTCTAAACGCTTATATATAAAATGTAAACAGCTACATTGATCACAAACGTCTGTGACCAGGATATTAAAAAAAAAAAGTTTTATTAGTAATTGTACAAAATGTGACAAAATGTCTAAAAAAATGTGACAAAAAAGTTCTACCATCTAAGTGAGCAGCAATTCTCCACTCCATTTAGATTAAATGTAGCTATGTATCCACTTTCAACTTACACAAATTGTGCTGGCCACAAAAGCAAGATTTATGAAGACTGTACATTTCTGTACATTTTAGGCCATAGGAATTAAGAAAACACCCTTTTCTTGTGCATGGTAACAAGAAAAATACACATTTGTAACATAGTGCTATTAAACATTATACGCCTCATCATTAGTTGTGTTGCCTGCTTAATTTTCACAGCTGAAGACAGTTTAGTGATGTTTGCTAGTTTCCATATTAGACTGTCTCAGGAAGTGGAATAAGCATAAACAATGCACTCTAAAGCCGAGCAGGTTACCAGCCTCATATACCCAACTCTTTTCACTTGACGGGAGGCATAATAGTATAATCTAGCCTTGCAATAATGCGATCCTGCTTGCCCACCGCAGGCGTCCTGCACACCAGGTTTCGTTGTCGCCACTGCTGTATAAGTTAGGAGGTTAATGGCTGCGATTAGCAGTCAGGATACGCAGCCAATAAGGCAACAAATCCCACTCATCCAAGCCATTACTTGTTCGTCATCACCTGCCATAGTCGGTTTTGAGATGAGCAAAAAATCGCATGCCTATAAGTATTAAAGAAGGCCTAAACAAGGTTTTTTGTTGTTGTTTGTATGTTTAGTGCTGAAAGGTCGTGTGTGGGTATGTGTCTGTGTTCTTCGAGTTGTGTGTAACATCACGCACGCCTCTTTATCAGCAAATGTTTCTCAGCTGAAGATCGATGTGTGTGGTAAAAAAAAATATAGAGGGCGGGAAAAAAGAGCTCTCGTTATTGCTACTTCATCACTGCTAGGCACCGTTGGAACGATACAAATGCAGAGAACCATACAGTCTGGGCACCCCGTTAGCGGAATGTAGCTTTTGAAATTTATGCCTTGCTGATTTATTGTTTACCCTTTTACATTTCTGGACCTGAGGAGAGGCCCCAACTCCAATCCTTGGCCGCAAATTGATCGACAATAGTCGCGTCTTGCACCTACGAACCTCACCCTAGTGCAACCAAAGAATGCTCCCCCAAATACCTGTTTTTATTGCTATCATACTTTTTATCTGTTTGCCTCCGTTCTCATTAATATTCCACCTCGCCTCTCTTCCGAGAATATAAATCGTTTGCCGCCCGCGTTTTCCGCGAAACAATACCTTCGCTCCGTGTGAACCTCTAGTCAGGCATACAGATTTTTCTCACTTTGCGCGGAAAGAAGACAAAGAAAGTGCAAGAGACAAGCCACAACGCCGCTCTCACCGCGCCACAACCTGCCCAACAATAAGAACGATTATAATCCACATTGATCAACGTTCGGTTAGATTGCTACATACTTTTATATCTAGGAGATTTGTAGTACAGACACAGTGCCAGTGGTTGGTGCTCACTCTAGGTTCAAAATGCAAATCTGCGACACCCCCAAGTCATCACAATTGCGACTTACAGCACCCCTCACACAAAAAAAATAAAATATGGTGAAGTTGATCATGCAGCCACTAAAATTAAAATGAACATGCATATTGCAGTTTGTTAAAAAGATAGTCACGACAACCAAATGCCGGGCAGGTCCTGAGCCATAGTGACGGGCCCAGATTTAAATCGATGTCTAAGGAAATATGAGCTCATGATGAAATGATTCGCAAGGAGTCTACTGATTGTTATGAACTGCATTTTCAAAAAATGAGTAAGATAAACTGCCAAATATCATAGTTGTGTGATCTTAAAGTGAACCTAATAAAAGTATGGGCGGAAACAAGTAGAATTGCGTAGTGGGGACCATAAATGGCGACACATTAAACAGCTTGTTAAATAATATTTAATGCCATATATATGTAATGTTTTATTGTTCACTTCTACTGTTATAACAGTGGATTATTATGGCGCATTAATAAGCTTTGGACTGCTAGTCTTGGACTGATAATTGCAAAATCTCATTTTTTATAGTTATTAGAGGACTTTTAATTATAGGCCAACTATTTAACTATGAAACAGCTACATACTTTAAATGTTTCTTGTAAGCTATATAATGTTGCTTTTCATCCTGGTAAAGAACGATCAAAGCTGTTCCTATGAGGCTTTTATGTATCAAAGTCTGAGAAGAGACATGCAGTGAAAAAGCAGTGCCTGTCATTTTTGCTGTCCCTAAGGTTTTCTGTATCCTTATGTAATCAGACAAGAAGCTGTGAAAACTCCATCCACAATACTGAGATCCTCCCCCAGTGGGGAAACAGCAATCATCGGTGCTGGGGTTCAAGCAGGTGTGTAAAGAGAGGGGTAAATAAAGGTCACACCTGAATGCTTTCAACGAATGGCTGTTTTGTGCATGTAGATCAGTATGTTCACACAGCAACTAAAAGTGGCCCAAATCTGATCTTTTTCTTCATGTGTGATACAAATGTGTTATCTATGTGGCAGTGTGAACAGTAAACTACACTGAATCTGACACTTTCAGTTCTCAATTTTGACATTTTCATACATGGCATTAACATTTGTGGTAATGCGACTCATCAACATCGGGCTGATGGTTGAAGCAGTCAGTCATTGGGACTTGGGTTTGTGAGGCTGATGAGGATCACCTGCATTGCTTAGCAGTCATGATGGTTTACATTGTTTTGGGTTTTTGTTTTTGAATGGGAGCATGACCTGTTCAGACTTATGCCACATATAGTTTTTTTTGTACTGTAGGACTGAATGGCTGCAGTTTGTAATCATCACTATTTTAATACACTGTAACCTTCAGCCTATTATAATAGTGATCATGAGTAATGCCTTCTCCAAACAGTTTTTAAACTACCACTATTAATAGGTTTTTGTTGTTGCTGAAGGGAATTACTCTTAAACCTTCACTAAAGTCAAGGTCTAATATGAATGACTGATATGGTCTGTTAGACTTGTTTTTAGAGTTTCTATTCTAATTCCAGGAAAATGTGGCAAGTGTGTCTGTGGTAGCCGACTGCATGTGACAGATTAGTTGAAAAAGCTGGAGTCATACGTTAAACTGTTTGCCTGCAGAAAAAGAGTGACGTACAAGTGTTCTTCTCTTTTGATAACAGCACATCATGTGACACGTTCATTTTACTATTTAAAGATATCAACCTTACACAGTTAAAATCCATAGTTTCTGACTCTGGTTATGTTTGTATCACAAATGACCTTCAAAACCATAATGTTGAGGATTACTTAAGGCTTACCAACTACTAACATTACCTATACTGGCTTCTTGCTTTCAATCACAACATCAGCACAAAGTAAATTAAAGTAGTTACTCACAACCAAACATTAAATTTAAGCTAAACAGAAATTTCGACTGTTGGCGCACAGCCAGAACACCTGGGTTTGATTCCTGGGTGGTGTATCCAGGGTCCTTACTTTGTGGAGTTTGCATGGTCTCCCCTTATCTGTGTGGGTTTCCTCCAGGCTTCAGTTTCCCCCCACAGTCCCTACACATGCAGTCAGGTAAATTGGAGATCCTTAATTGTGGATGTGTGTGTCTGCCCTGTGAGAGATTAGTAACCTGTCCAGGGTGTTTTCTGTCTTCCAGCTATTGAGCACCGGGATTGGCTGTGGCACCTCTGTGCTTGGTGTAGCTTAACGTATAACACCACTGTCTGCTAGGGACCTACCGCCACATGTGGGAGACTGGGGTTCAAATGCCAGTATGGGTGCCTATGCTGTGCTACACCAATAAGAGTCTAGGGGCAAGACTCCTAACACTACATTGGCCTGCCGGTAATATGATTAACTTGTAAGTCGCTCTGGATAAGAGCTTTCTTTTAAACAGGCTGGAATGATAGACTTCTGCATGCATAGTGTATATTTGCAGTTGCTTCTCTGTTGTTGTTTTGCTGGGCTAGAACGTGTACAGTAAGTATATGCAAAGTGCAACTTCCATCTTGCTGAAATCGGTTCTTGCTGAATTGTGTTTGGCTGGAGCCATAACTGACTGCCATTCAGTAAATTATTTTGCGGCACTAGTCAGATAAAAACTAATCTTTACACTTTCAATAACTTTGCTAACACTCTGGTGCAACACACTGTATGTTTACAAGCTGCAGGTCAATGGAGAGCTGACCATGAGCTGCTGAGTTTGGACACTCCTGTCACAGCCTTAGTAAAAAAACACCACTGTGGACTTTATTCGTGGGAAGCAACTTATTAGCTGAACAAACTGATCTTTCATTTGCCGCATTGTCTCCCGTTTCTTGGTGACTTTATCATGTGCCTCATGAGCGAGCAGTTAGTGGGCCGGACTCCACGCCGTTTGCAGGATAAGCTGCAGTCTTAGTAAATGGAATGCTGTTCGGGCACATTGTGTTCCCATATCATGATGGCATCAAAGCACATTTTGCTGCTCCTCGCATGTGCATCTGGCCCAGCGTGTGGACGGCGTGTAAGAGATTTGTGAAGGAAGGTGGGGAGTAAGTTTGAGTTGTATGTGACGATGGGAGCAGAACCTAAGCCGTGCTTCCTGCCCCTGGAGTGAGATTAATCGATGGGATGCGATTGTGTGAGTGCAGCTGTTCAAATATTTATCCTGAGCAGGATAGAGACTGCGGGCACAAACACAGAGAAAACAGTGGATTAGACCTGTGAGTGTCTGCCAGCGAAGTCTCAGACAGAGACAGAGAATCAGAGAGAGAGAGAAAGAGAGAGAGAGAGAAACAGAGGAAAAAGAAAGAAAGAAAGAAAGAAAGAAAGAAAGAAAGAAAGAAAGAAAGAAAGAAGGCATTTATGGCATGCAATGAAAAACAGACAAGGTAGGGAGAAATTAACACATGGAACGGAAAAGAGGAGAGGATGACAAAAAGAAAAGAAAGAGTGACAGAGAGAAACTAAAAAAAGTGAGCAAGAGACAGAGAAATAAAAAACAAAAGAAAGTGAAAAAGAGAAAGAAAGAGAGTCAAAAAGAAAGATAGACAGACAGAAGAAGTGATAGACAGAAGTAAGAGAGATGGTCTATAATTTCCCAGATGTTGAGGACGTGGTTTATTCAGCTGCTTCCAGAGAGAGATGAAAGAATGAAAATCTACTTTCTTGTTTATCTGCTTACAGTATCAGAGAAGGAGCCACTCTGAGGAAGCTCACAGAGGAATAAGATGGGATGACTGCCATGAGGCTTTTATTGTTGTATTCTCTTATTCATTCTCTTCCCCTTTCATTTCATCTTGTGTAGTCTACTCTAATTCATTCTCTCTCTCTTCTTTTTCCATCATATCACTTCCTGCTCCTACTTCACCGCCCTCTTCTCTCTTTCTCTCTCTCTCTCCCACTCTCCCTCTTTCTCTCACTCCCTCCTTCCCTCCCTTTCTCTCTCTCTCTCGCTCTCTCTCTCCTGTTTGCATAGTTTCTCGTCCTGCACTGGTAGTGTGTGTGTGCAGTAGACTGTGTGTGTCCTCTGGGTGTCAGCACTAGCTATGTGATGGAGCTTCTCCTACATCTCATTCCTCCTCCTTGCCCACACACAAACACACGCGCACACGTGCACACGCACGCACACACACAGACACACACACACACACACGCAGACAGAGACACACACACACACACACACACACACACACACAAGTGAAAATATCAGTTAGAAATAATATGAAATATTTTGAGAAAAAAAGTTTGAACAAGCAAAACTGTTACAATTTGATAAAATGAAACTAGGCTATTGAATAAATGATATGCTGAGTTTGTCATTAGAATTATATTTTAGTATACAAGATTACAATTTCCTCCCAGTTCATATTCCTGGGAAGGACAAGATTTTACAAGTATGACTTCAGTTTATCATGTGACAGTTCCTTTATGTAAAACTTAACAAAATCTACCTTTAGACATGCAGATTTGCAGGAATCTAAAGTTATATGTCAACATATTTTTAATGCTTTATTGTAGGAATTAATAGCTGAGTGGAGGGAAGGCTATCCAAAAATCAAAATCATTTAATGAAAATATTGATTAGATTTTTTTGAAAGCCAGGACCACATTAATCAGCAGTCATATTAGTAGGTTCCCTGTTTGTTTGTTCATTTGTTGTGACAGAGATTAGCTGTTCGCTTACTGAGCATTTCTAGAGCACTCCAGCCCTGGTTTTCCTTAATTGACAATGAAATTCACTAGTTTTATAAAAAACTACTTTGAAAAATGGAAGTTCAGCACCTCTGAATCACCTGTCATCGAGTCTGTATACATGTATTTAATGTCAGCACTTCATGGTCGGTCTTTAATTCTTGGCATTAATACATACATTTTGATTACTGATTTAAACCGCACCCGCATTCTGCTTCATGTAAAAGTTCAGAAAATCCATACTCCACATACACACCAAACCTGGGTATCAATTTATTACCCATATATAAAACCATTTAGAGTGAATCTTAACTCTATACAGCAACAGCATCAGTGAGTTTCATACTGCCGAGCTAGCTGTCATGCTAGGAAAGCAGTATTCCATTTAGCCCACATGCAGTCAGCTAGTCAAGGCATGTCTGGTGTCCAGATTTTGCTTCTGCAGTTTAGTGATAGAGCTATGAGGCTAATGCTGCTAACACTGGAAGTCAATGATCAGCTGCGTTGTATCCTAACCTTCTCAGGATCAGGGCAAATGGATGCGGTTCAAAAGGGCTAAGAGATGTAGGATGTTTAGCTTTACAGAAGAGATTCGGGTGACTATCACCTGCTAGCAGGATTAGCCTCAGGGTCAAACTAAAGAGACCCCAAACATGTCTATACTAATCGGCTATGTTTAAGGTAAGAGGAAAACTGGGAATATTTGATCATTTGCTGATTTACGGAATTCGTCATAATGATGTGTCACCCATTCTGGCACTGACTATCAATGAGGGTTTAAATCATTACAGTATCAAAGTTTTTTTTATTTTGTCCAGATTTATAGATTTTTAACATTCCTTATTGCCTCAGTCCTGATAGTTCTGGTGTGCTCTTGTTGAAAAATTGTTGAAAGTATTTCCTTAGTTGTGACGGATGAACAGTTCACACAGTTATGGAATTTAGACTACGTATAAAGTTGTGTGCAAAAGTTTGGGAACGCCTGGTCAAATTACATGTTTTTTTCCCCCTCTAAATGAAAAGAGGTCAACAGGTCTTTTAAAGCAGACATCTGCAAATCTGGACCTTGATTTTAATCTCCAGTCCTGTTTTTTGTAAATGATCAACTGTAAATTTTCCAGCTAGTGTCATAGCTAACAGCCAAATTACCAAATCCAGGACTGGAAACCATTCTCAATTTGAGGGTCACCTGCACATTTTAATGCACAGTTGCTGTCAATTTTACATACTGAGGGGAGTAAAACTCAAACTCAAAGAAACTTTATGCTGAACTTATTTTCAATGAGAAAATCAACAAAAGCATGCATTGTGACTGGGGCTGATTTCAAACCTACATGTATAAAACATTTTAAATTGGCCTGTGAGCTTACTTTTGAACAAAGAGTGCTCAAAATGACAACACTCAGTCCACCTTTAATGGATTCAACAATTGCCAAATCAGTGCTGCTAAATTGCCACTCTCAGATCAATGTTCCTCTAAAGCGCACTGGTGGGAATGAGCAGGAAAGGTACGGGAGCTGTGTGCGTAACCTAAGCTGTAACTAGAGCCTCTGCTCAGTCCTTGCCAGAGGCCATACGGGAAGCAGAGGTGACTTTGAGGAGGAGGCTCATTAAAGCAGGATGAATACACACACACACACACACACACACACACACAAAAGCGGTACAAAGTGACAAACATAATGACACACAGTCCATGCAACATGCAGCAACCGTGCTTAGGGAAAACATGAGGTGGAGTGGACAATAGAGGGAAAGATGGGGGGAGGGGGTTGTACACAAGTATAAGGATGATAAAACGTCCATCGAGGAGAGCCTGAATTTTACAGGAGCGCCCTCTGAACGAGAGAAGTGCGGTGAATTATTGAAAGCTTAATAAAATGTCCTTGGGGGGGCGAAAAGAAAACATTACATTATTCTTCCTCCCTTTTCACGCCGAGCCTGTGATTACTGAGCCGAAAAAAAGTTCATACTCTCCGGCCGTTTTTCACCGGGGGAGAGAATCTTATCTCCAAATGGAGTTTTTTTTTTTTACCTCTCTCTTTCTCTTTCTCTCTTGTTTCTCCCGAGAGCTTTCATTTGACAGAAGGCCTTACCCTGCTTGGCCCCGCCATATTCAGCGCCTCTCTCTCTATTCATAAGGCCCATTTGTTTTAAATAAGTCTGAAATCATTCAGGAGAGACGCTGAAGGTTATTTCACTCAAATTTGACTTCGTTAGAGCTCCCCGCGGAGCCGTGACAGCCCCAAGAATGGCTCCTGTAATCCGCGTGTGATTGGTCCGTGTTGGGTTTTTATTCGCTGTGCCATTGGCCCATGGAGGAGCCTGACCGTGGGCGTGGCTGGCGGACAGGGGCTAATGGAGGCTGCGGCTGAGAGCCGCTCAGGTTCATTTTTGCTCATAATTGTCACTGGCTGTATGGATTAGGTGTTTTGTTGTGCATTCGAGGCTGGACTGTTTATGGATTGGGATCAATTATGTTGTGTGGCAGGTGAATTTGCCTGCAGCGAAGCCAATTTCAGCATTATGAGTAACCAGCGGGCCTTTAATCGCTCATCCTGCGCAAACAAATAGATATCGATGCTGCTTGTCGGCACATGTTTAACAGCCACAGGCTTCTTCCCTCAAAACGATCACATCACAAAGACCATCTGTAGAAGGCGTTAAAGCAAACAGGCGCTTCGAAGCACAGGTGCGGCAAACTTGAGTTGTTGTAGTAAGTTCTGAATCTGAATCCAGTCAGATTTGGTCAGTTGCTGGTTTTTGTCGGTTTCCTGCAGTCTTTTAATAAGCAAACTTAAAACAAACACAACATCAAGCTGCGCTGCCTTTGTAGCACTAGGCAGGCGTGGCCATGTGAAAGAACCATACAGGTTGGCTAATTGAAGGCACATGCTCCCCATAGAAAGGCCTGGTTGTTGCTGTTTTATGTTAATGTTGTTGTTAGTAGGGTTAGCCCTCTATGGCACAGTGCCCTAAAGAAACCAGTAGCAGTTTTTTGATTTGTCATGTCAATCTCTGGAAGCCATGTTGAATCCCTCTGTCACATGGTTCAACTTCATCTTCTTTCTCCACAAAATGTTTCTGTTAGTTCATAATGTGGAATATTTGGTTTTGTGTGTTTTTTCTTAAATTGGTTAATGTGCTTTATTTGATTTATTTATACTTATTTTGTAAATTAATGGACATTGTTGCAAGGTAAATGCTGCACTAAAGTAACACTGTACCTTGTTTACTATGGCATGTTTCAATATTGTGATTTTAGGTTTATATACTGTTTAAAGATATTACAGTCACCAGAAAACTGAAAACAAGTATTTAAATGTAACACAAATGATGCAAGACTTAAGTGTGACTTGCTATCTTGTTCTGATGAGGGTTTTAATAGTGAGTATTACAAGTACTATGATTATTATATGAGCAATATCATATATTCTATTGCATTAAAAATACAGTGTATATATATATATTGGTAAGTTTTTTTTTTTTCTTACTATTATGGACTTGTACTGCTTTAAGGCAATGCCCCATTTACTCCCCAAGTTTTTAATAACATTTATTTCTTTTAAATTTCTTTATTTTAAGTTTATTGCCAACTTTTTTTTTACCAGCTGTCATCATAATGCATACCTTGGAGTGTTCCATGTGTAGGCCTATGTGTGTTATTTGTGCTTTTTAATATCTGGGGTGTGGGTTCGGAGGGTGTGGGGTCCGCTTGAGGTGGAAGCCTCTGGCTAAGGTTGACCTGTTGTTTTTTTTTTTGTGCCTTGCTGCCTGGTGTCGATACCGGCACTGCCCATGGGACAATCATGCCCAGAATCATGTCTTACTCTACACCAGCACCACAGTACACTGGAACGTTTGCAAAAGTCCCATTGAAAAATGGATAGATAGTCAACTGGATAGGCTGCTGTCCATTTTGGAGATGTGAAGGCCATTACATTAAGGTCTTTGCAATGTCTCTAGACCCACCCCTGTGCCTGAGACCCAGACTACAACTAAAATTTGCAGCAAGCAGCTTAACCAGCAAGTTGACTGGTTCATTTTATTAAAGCACCGTACCATGTTGAGCATTACAAACTTTCTCATTCCATACTAGTGACCTGTCTTCTCTTTTTTGTTTTTTCATTCAGAAGCTGACACAATAATAGATTCCACATTACGTATCTCTGATGTCAGAAACCCATTCTAAGCTGAGTTTGAGCTTGTTTTGAAGATGCTAAGACCAGTCGTTGCGGGTAGTCCAGCGTATATTTTTGCTATCCCAAAAAATGTAGTGAGTGTTTATTCTTGCTGAATAAACTGTGTAGATATCCTTCACTTGGTGTGTGAAGGCCTTAAGCAGCCAAGATGCTGCTGATACTGAAGCATGTTTTGGATTAACAACAGCTTAGGATGTTTGGCCATAGTGGATAAAACCACACATATCAAGTGATCATTTCTATGGTTGATCTTTAAGTCTGCACTTAAGAAATAAATTAATAAATGCATACATCATATGCATTCTACCTCTCTCTCTCTCTCTCTCTCTCTCTCTCTCTCTCTCTCTCTAACCCTCTGTTGCGGACATTGAGGGTGCATTATGATATCAGCCCCCATCCTCCCACACAATTGATTTGTGAGTAATTAAAAATGTCTGTGCCTGGACGTGGGCCAGCTTCATGTTCTATTCATGCAGATTAATACATATTTGTCGGGGCCTGTGGGAGCAGACAGGCGGCAGTGTCTGCTATTAAACATTCATGAGAGTGCAGGACACAGCAGCACATTCTACTGGTATTTATGCGCCCATTCTCACTTCCTTACGCTATCATAATGGATCACAAAATGGGGAACATCATTGCCGAACAGGAACGCTTAAGTGACAGTGTAATTTGTTTCATGTAAATTAGAAAAAAAAAGGATTTGAGTTTGCGCAGATGGGTGTGTGTGTGGGTGGGGGTGGGTTGGCGTTGGGTTGGCTGTATTAGCCTCCGAAAGGGGTCTGTGTTAAAGATGTTGATGTTGTTCCTGGATAGGATTTCTCCCATATCACCATTACCATGATTAGACTCAACTAGCACCGCCCCCTGATCTTGAAACTCCTTTTTATAAATAACATCATTAAATCAGTGACACACATCCATTTACAGATATGCAGAGTAGCATGTCCTGATGGCGATGCGTCCTTCGGGCACTTTATTGAACAAAACACACATAAGATGCTCAGAGGTGCTGGAGTCAAATCAGATCTGAGGGTCGAGGAGAGAGGAGACAAAATGGAGGGAAATATAAAACACCAGTAGCATTTCCCTTTAACTGATACACATGGGAGTAAACAGGAGCTAGCAGACCATGTGCAACAGCCACTGTTAGCCATGGAGGCACTAGCTATGACTGAAGTCTGGTCAGTCATTCTGTGTGCTACCCCAAACGTTCTTTCACATAACTGGCTGATTAGTATTCTTCCACCCACGTTCAAACTGAAAGTAGTTCCGTGCGTAATGTTACCTGCAGCTGGATTCAGACGCCAGCTGAGCGAAGCAAAAGTATGTTTTACAGAGCTGCTTTCTCAGTGTGCTTTCTGTATTGGCAGGTAGCTGGCGCATCACATGCATTCATTTCTATGGTTCTCAGTATGAAAGGAAATGAGATTGGATATTATGTGTTTCCATGCTATTCAGGTTTCTCTCGCTATTAATCAGCTCCCTATTACAGGTGAATTTGACCAGTTCTTCTGAATTGACTGTGTAATGTAGTGGGTAAAATGTAAACAGTCTCTGAGAGTGATTTGATGCAGAAGGGTTTCTTTTATAGTAACTTATTGATTTACCAATTTCTTTACAGTGGAGTTGCAGTGCTGTTGGGAAAGAAGATAAAGGTTACCTGGAGCAGTAAATGATAATACATTCAGACTGATATGGGCATTGTTTATTGAGCTACACATACAGCAGTAGTGTCTCTCAGTATGGCATTGGGCTGCCATATTTGCCAGTGAAACATGCCAGACGTCTCAGCATGAAGCTGATCCCATGTAGCTTGAATATTCTCACACAGTTCCTGCCATTTTTGCTGTATTGGTGGAGGTGGAGTGAAACCAGCCCTTTTGGACGTTTGATGCATGACGACAAACCATTAATCTTAGCGCTGATCACAGTGCCGCCACACACGGATTTGTTAGTCGCCTCCACCAAGACGGGGCTTGTCACAAAAACTGAAATTCTGAGGCACCCCATGACAGTCAGGGCACCATTGCATTCTTTGGCAACGTTAATGTGGTGCACAAGTCTTCGTAACAGTCTGCGTGGATGTAGTCCTGCACCATGCAGCCAACTGCCAATGGTTCTGGCACTAACAGGATGGAGGACTCATGGAGGGCGTCACTGCTTGCTGCATGTCTGCAATCGTGGCTGTTAGATCAGTTAGCTTAAGCCCTCTTTGCATGCATCATATGCACAACCGAGTGTGAAACTTGAATCATTCGCATGTCACACAATGTCAAACCTATCCACCAAGTTTCATTCCTGTTGGATGATTCTTTTTTGGTGCAACTATTTCTATATCTATTCTTTTGACAATCATTGTGTGTTTTGGGGCTGTGTACCTTAGAACAGCATGTATGTACCTCTTGAATGAATGGATTTCAGACAAATCTGTTTTAGCTTCAGTTTGTCATAAACTGAAGTTAAACAATGCGTGAGACTGATCAAGCTCCGGGATCATAACTATTGCATGTAATGTGTTTCTGTGAGGGAGCTTTCAGAGATATTAAACTCTACATCTAGACATCTGGTTCTCATTAACAGTGTTAGGAGTTCTGATATGGTACATTTCTCTAGTTTGACTACAAGTGTATTTCAGATCAAGCCACTCTGAATGACTTTACATGGTGATGATTTTATTGTGCAGAGATTTTGAAACACTGATTTGATTCCCTTTTAAAAGGGGTTCTTTGGTGCAATGATGTGTAACCTGAACTACTGATATGTAAATGCGAGTAAATTGAAGAGCCTAGTTAGTTAGCCCCTCTGTCAGTGCGCTCATCAGAACTAATGACTTGTTGACTTTTTTTTAATAGCAGTGCATGCTGTTTGTGAAAGATACAAATCAATTATCAAAATATCACATTTTGTGTTCTAACATAAGTTGTATTCTAATAAATATGTGCTAGAGTGTAACTGCTGCACCATTTAAGATGGAACAGTACATTTGAATAAGAATACCAGCCTCAGTCCTTCAAGTTCTATTTTTAATTATTGGTTCATGATTTTTTAGAAACTCCTCCCTTGTGCGTTGTGTCCCATGTCCAATGTTGCTATGATGTTTTGCTATGAACTGCATAAAGCTGGCAGCATGTTCCAGGCTTCCTTTAAGTCTACTGAAAGCTGCATCCAAAAACAAAAACCTATCCAGAGGTTAGCAGAAAGTCCACTGTATCCCCCTTTACAGTGTGCATTAATGGAAGAATTAGATGTCCCTGTGACCCTGTGCTCTTTCTCTTTAGTGCATGCATGAAGTCTGCATGCCTGCAACTCTGAATCCAGAGGTTTAGATAAGAAACAAGCCTAAGTAATGCCCCCAAGTGTTCTGCATGTGTAAAAATCTGTTTCTGCTGAGTTACCCATTCGTCTGATGTCTGATTTCTGTTAATAATTTTTGTTCATATTAAAAGGAAAACATGAAATATTTTCAACCATTGCGCATATTTTTGGGTTTATGGGCTTTAGACCCCCTAAAAATGCCCATTTATACAGTCGTAGAGTCACCACAAGCGGCATCAATTACTTGGTAAAGAGCAAGGGCAAGCTGTCGTACAGGGTTTGAGTCATTCTTAAATTAATATCATGGTATGAAATTCAGTTCGTGTGGCACATCGATGATGCATGTGTGTTGTGTTGCAGGAGGCTGGAGTAGCTGGGGGAACTGGGCGGAGTGCAGCAGTGAGTGTGGTGGCGGGGTCCAGACACGCACTCGTGTGTGTAACTCATCTCCAGATGAAGCATACCTATGTGATGGAGTGCTGGAGGAGGGCCGGCCCTGTAACTCCCAGCCCTGTATCGGTGAGCTCCATGTGCACCCTCGTATTCTTCTGTACATTCTTCTGAACAACACACTGTCATATAGTGCCAGGACAGTCTGGTTACCTAACTCAAGCTTTGTGTTTAATACTTTAGTGTTGATGTGAGTAATTGTGGCTATAGTGCTCTAGCAGATATGGATGGAGTGACCTAAACCCATAAGTTAGTAAGCTACTTCACTGACATAATGGGTTGTACATGGGAGTAAGTAACAATTGACAGCCTGGCCTACTTTTACAGCATTAGGCTATATATATACACTAATCATCAAAATTATAGTTACATAAATAGTTGCATCCAGAAGAAATCGGCAGACAGGCAATGAACAGCAGCGGGTCATCTTTAGTGACAAGTCCTGCTTTTGTCTTGGTGGAGATGACCAACAAATCTGTGGTCTCTGGAGGAACCGTGGTCAGCACCAAGGATGGAGGTGGAGTGACACCAGACCTTCTGGATGTATGATACGTGACAACAAACCGTTTATCTTGGCGCTGACCACGGTGCCTCCACACACAGATTTGTTCATTCTGTGTCACTCCATGACAGTCTGGCACTATTGGTCAGGCCCTTACTAATATTCACTCACAGCTCTGCCTAGTACAAAGCCCAGTTTGAGTGTTGACTCCACCCCTTCCACAGGCAAAGGACGCCACAGCTCACGTAGCCAATCTCTGCGTTCAGTGGACAGCCGCAAGCGAGAGGACGTGGACAAGACCCGTGGTGGACTGTCTTCTCAGACAGGTAAGAACTGTTTGAAAAAACATAATGCATAGAATTTACTTGATGTAAATGTGTACGTCATTTCATATATGAATAAATACAATATCACAGTTACTGATAAGTAAACTACAGGACAAAGTTGCATTACGGTATTTTATTCATGTGCAAATGATGTACACATTCAAATCAAAGTGGATTTAATACAGTACCTTGCTTCAGGGTACATACAGTACTGTGTAAAAGTCAGGGGGTACTCTTTCATTCCTGTTTGATTTACACTCAAAACTGCCATTAGGAACAAGTTATTCATGTTTCAGTGTCAGAGGAAAAACAGGAGACACACAGTATATTTAACAAAGGAATAAACAAAAACCTCCACACCACTACCCACCAAGGAGTCAACACCACATGCGGGAGAATGGGGTTCAAATCCCGGTCTGGGTGACTATGCTGTGCTACACCAATAAGAGTCCTTGGGCAAGACTCCTAACACTACATTGGCCCACCTGTGATTAACATTGTAAGCCGCTCTGGATAAGAGTGTCAGCTAAATGCCATAAATGTAAATATCAGATGCATCAGAACTTTATTGTCAGTGCTGTATACAGCCACTTTCTTCGATCCTTCCCTTCTTAAAACCATGACTCTTTTCACTCAGACACCAAAATTCATAGATGCACCTAACCATCTGAACTGATGCTAAAAAAATGAGCCAAAAAGTTGCAGAGAAAATATGACCCCAAATAACCGTGCAGTTTAGCATCTCCAATTCAAGCCATACAGACAAAGGGAGAACATGCAGACACACAGAAAGAACCTCAGGCATTCCCACTGGAAATTCCGGAACCTCCCAGCTGTGAGGCAACAGCGCGACTCACTGCACCTCCATGTCACCCAGCAAACAAACAAACAAACAAAATTAAATAAACTAAGTTACATTTGTAATTGAGACTTCCTGGATCATGACAAGCAGAAAGTCCTGCCAACTTCTAAAACTGAACTGAGACTGAAAAGTGAGGTAAGGGAAAATATTCCTGCAACTGAATTCAAGTCTCCTGGAAAGAAATAATAACTACAGGGAAAAAAGATATTATTTTAAACTTTTAGAATTTTAGTTTTGTTCCTAATGCAAAATAACTGAATAACTTATACTTAATGGCTGAAACGAAATAAATGAAGCCACAGATCTGGCCTCTATACCGACGCACACACTCCCAGGGGTGCTAACTGGAGTGCGTGTTGTTATGGCTTGGTCTTGTCGTGTTATGTGAATGCGAGTGGGAAGTGTGTGTGTGCTCTGTGACGGGTTTTGGCATGGTTCACAGCGGGACATCAGTTTGTGTATGAATCACAGACTTCATAGCTCATTGTGTAGGAATACTGAAGGTAATGTGAGAGGCTGTTATGCCAACAGGCCTACTTCACAACCAGTAAGCTACCAGCGGGCACGCGTGACTGATATCTAGTCACGCTGCCTGTGGCCCCTTCGTGGCTGCAAAGTATTGATTTCAGATGAAGCATTTCTTACATTATGGGTGTTAATTGGCTTATTCATGCTCCTCTCACAGATGTTTTCTTTTGTAGCAACTGTTGCTTTCTTTCTGATTACAGGTTGCTAGGTTAGATGAGTTTTACCGAAGGGTGGTAAGAGTCCCACGCATTTCATTTAGTTTTGAAATAAGAGCTGCTCCTGCTGAGTGACTAGATTAAACTGTCCATATGTTTATATATAGACACACAGACAACTGCTTTTACATTGTTTCAGCAGAAAATAGAAACATTAATAGGCAGTTTGTGCCCCTTTGCTGCATTTACAGCCTGTACTCTTTTGGGAAGGCTTTATACTACATGTCAACTGGGATTTTCTGTAAAACCTGTCCAACCTAGCGACCTGTGTCTCCATGAGTTCTGAACTGGTTCTACAATCTAAAGGAATAACACTTTTAATGTTGTGTCAAAGATGTCCATGTATCTTTTTGCTGATCTACCAAAGTTAGCATGCTAACCAACTAGCCCCATCCTGTCTCATAATACCATTTTATACTTGAAGAGGTGAGTCACTCTAGTATGAAGTCCGCCATCACCCCAACATGACAGGATGAAGGAGTAGCTCTTCTGCTCTGATGGCGTATTCTCACGTCTTGGCAATCATGTTGAAGGTCCTGCTCCTAGTTAGGTAATTTAGGGACAGGCAGGCAGTTCACTTGTTTCTTATGATAGAGACGGACACCACAACTTTATGGGGCTGTGTTGCCCCCTGCCTATTTGTAGTATCAATTTGACAGCTTGCGTCACCTTACAAATTGCACCCTTAAGCAAGAATTCAGCTATTAAATTTCGCCATGCACAACAATTCAATTAAACTTTATTGTCATCATACCGATACAAAGTTGTATAATGAAACACAGTCAGGCTACTTGGCCACTGCAGTGATTAAAAATAAGTGTTCCAAGTGTGTAGAAGTAGCAGTATCTGTATGTCATTATGCAAATACTGGAAATGAGTTGCAGTTAGCATATGCAGGAAGCAAAATACAGGTTAGTGTAAGTGTATATGCAGGTGCAGGTAGTGAGATTTGCAGCTCAATGTTCAGGCGAAAAGTTTACAGTACTGATGTACAGTATGTAGATGAATAAAACACACAGCTCAGAAGTTCAAGTTAAAGTGCACTGCATACAGTCCTGTGGGATAGTGGAGCCCAGTGTGTATGGGCTTTGGTGATCAGAGTTATGTCAGTCCCAGTCTATAGTGTTGTTGTCATGTTCTGATGTGTGACCAGTTTGACAACTCTAGGGTAAAAGCTATTCTTGCACCTGGTGGTTCTAGGATGAAGCACCAGACATGAAAGATTTTCCCTCCTGGAAGGATATTGTGACATTAAATGGTTGAGACAGGTTTTTCTCACTTCACCTACTGAAAGCCCTTCGGTAGCTTTGGCTTAAAAGTTAGACTTTCCCTTATTTAGCAGAGCCTTCATTGCTGCCTCTCCCCTGAAAGCCAATCTCTTCCTGTTGGACAGCCATGATTCTCCAGTTTTTCCTCACCTCTCACGTCAATCCAATGTCCAATATTTCCCACTAAACTCTGACAAAAGCCTACATTCCTGCTCTACAATACACCATCCATCTCTGCTTATTGGACAGTAATGGCAGTCCAGTGCTGTATTATTGAACAGTCAAGACTGTCGGTCCTCTCCTTTGCATGAGATTACCATGATTTCCTGGCTTCTCCAGCTAGACCCTCTCGGACCTCCTTCTCTCATTGACTAAATGTCGGGTTAAAAGATGTCCCATATTCCAGATTAAGATGTTTTCTTCCTCTGCTAGCTCTTTTGCATTGCAGCTACACTTTAGCGCAAAAGCTCGATGCCACCATTTCTTCATAACCATGCAAAAGCATTTATTAGCATATTTATAAAGCAGTGCTTGAGCATTTATGCCAGTGCTCACTAGATGCCTGACGTTGTATAGACATATAGACATTTGTTCCATTTATAACACTGTTATGAAGCATCATTCCCAAGTAATGGAACTTAGAAGGCTGAGGCCTAACACTGAATCAGCTTAGGTCAGTACAAATCTCCTTCACTTCAAACAGCTCTTGTGTTTACTGGCATATGTTCATAAATATTACACTTTTGCTTCATAAACATGTTATTAAATTCTTATGCTTTATAAACCTTCTGTTTCGATAAGCTTTAAATAAAGCACTGCCAACTTTTTAAAATAATGGTCTGAACAAGAAATCATGGCCTAATATCTAAAAAGCATTTGTGTTCATTTAATGAGGATTTTCAGGCAGTTTACGTTCTCAAGAGCTTTCTTCTGACCTGAGTGGCCAGATCTTATGCCAAATGTCTTTTTAATTTCAAGTGAAATTGCTATTAGGCTTTCTGTTGCTCTTTATGTGAGATTAGTAATCTGTTCATGCTCATTATATGACCATGTTTAAAAACAATAGGATGCAATTGCAATATGTAATTTAATAAACGTACGTTATATGGACATCCTGCCCTGGACTTCTGACCCCTCTGCTGGAAAAGCCATGTTAAATCATCATTTCTTCTAATTGATCTGCCATATATCCTGATAAAGAAGCATTCACCTTCTTAGGAGGACTGAATGTTCAGGATGTAATCAGGCCGGAGTTAGCACAGGACTCTTATACCTGCATGCTAATTTAGTTTTGGGCCCTTTGACCCCACGCCCTCTTCTGAACCCTGCTTACCCTTGCCCTGCCCTGACCCCAACCCTGCCCTAGTAGACTCTCCGTCGGGTGAGGAGTGGTCCCCGTGGAGCGTGTGTTCGGCCACGTGCGGTGAAGGCTCGCAGAGTCGCACCCGCTTCTGTGTCTCCGTCTCGTACAGCACGCAATGTAGCGGCCCACTGCGTGAGCAGAGACCCTGCAACAACACCGCCGTGTGTCCAGGTAAGCTCCGCCCACCTCAGGCCTCTCTACCTCACCCTTCAGCCTGCCACTTGACCCATCCAAGCCCCATCCGTAGATGTGCTCTTTTGTAGCTGGTGTGATGGGCTTCAGTAAAAATCCCATTCATTCAGCCTGATGAGGCCTGGTACTGCATGATGTTACTACACCAGTTGTTTCTCAGTACAGCAAACATTATAACCTTCGTTTAATTTTACCCTTTGTAGAATTTAGATTTCATCTAGGCTTTTTATTCTGATATTCCACTGACAACTGAACTATTGAAGGAACGTTCCGCTGACCGTTGGAGTACAACTGCCTTTGCCAGATTTTCCAGTGCTGCTTCTTTAGAAGATATTGAACATCAGGTTTGCCATCATTCATTTACTGCAGGGGTGGAAAGCAACTTGCGCAAGAATCTGGCCCTCCAGCTCCCTTAAGGTTCCCTCTAAGCCAATAGCACTGTTCATTTCCTCAGCGCTTCTCAGCGTGCCGCACTGTATTGTGCCATTACTATTTTAGGGTAAAGCCTTACTGAGAGCACAGGAAGCCACAGCGAATCACTCTGTAGCTTGAACTTTACACAAAGGAAAGCAGACAGGAGGAAACGGTCAGTTACCTCAGCTAACATTATAGCCAAGCCTTCTGCAGCTACATCGAATGTGTGGTACAAAACTGAATGAACGAATGAATGAACGGACTAACGAATGAATGAATGAATGAATGAATGTATGAGCAGCTCTACTTTCTATACTGTAGTTCAGTTCTACCTGACTGAATGAAACATTTGCCATTTGCAGCTACATCCAACGCATAGTACAAAACGGAATGAATGAATGAATAAATGAATGAATGAATAAGCAGCTCTACCTTCCATACTTCAGTAGTTACGTTCAGTCTGACTGAATGAAACATTTGCCAGCTTGTTCAGCCTCACAACAGTACCTACAAAGGAGCACGTTTGTGGGCAGAGCAAGGATGGGTCAACACCTCCTTCTCCTTAGAATCAAACCCCCAGTGCTCTGCTCCCACTGACCTCCCCTCCGCTGCCCAGCCAGGGCTTGCACTCCCTGGGCTTCAGCTACCTCTTGAAGCCCAGTGCTTGGAGAGCAGTGAAGAGATGGTAATGGGTTTAAGCAGAGCGTAGCAGGACGTCTGTCTGCAGTGCCAACACTGTCCCAGTGCATTCTGGGTGGTGCGTTACTCTCTCTCTCTCTCTCTCTCTCTCTCTCTCTCTCTTTTTAGTATTTTCTATCTCTATCTCTATTATCTCTTTCTTTCTTTCTTTCTTTCTTTCTTTTTTTCTTTCTTTCTTTCTTTCCTCATTTATCCTTTTCCTGTCCCTCTTTCTCCCTTTTACTCTCTTTGCGCTCTCTATCTCACTCCCTCATTTTTAACCCTGCAGGAGGGTACATAAGTACGCACACACACACACACACACACACACACACACACACACACACACACACACACACACACACACATACATATAACAAGCAGAGCATCTCCTGTTGTGCACACAGTGCTTCTTCATATTGCTAAAACCATTTGCAATTCTGGACCCCAGAATCCACCATGTGGGGGTAGGGGTGGTCTTCAGTGCCTGGGAGTTACTGTGTAAATGCTGTGCAGTGAGGTTTATCTGTGTGCACATTTTGTTTGTATGTAAGCAGAGAGTGTTGTGGGTGGTTGTGTGTGTGTGGAAGGGTGTCTTTCTCTCTATAAATCATACCCTAGCTGCTCTGATTGCAGTGCACGGTGCGTGGGATGAGTGGTCTCCATGGAGTCTGTGCTCCTCCACCTGTGGCCGCGGCTACAGGGACCGCACACGCACTTGCAAGCCGCCGCAGTTTGGAGGAGATGCGTGCCTGGGTCCCGAGAAACAGACCAAATTCTGCAACATCGCCGTCTGCCCAGGTGAGAGTCTTTAAATAAAGAGAGCCTCATTCAGCCCTAATGACTTCCATCAAGTGTCACAATCAAGGCAGATGAGAGGCAGTGTGGGCGGAGGAGCCTGAAAGGAGGCTTTGTCAGGCTCACACGCAGAGATGGGTGACTAAGTGAGCCTTTAAATTACTCCAGAATGGACTAGAGACTAAAGGCTTGGCAACAAATAACACTCTTTCATTTCTCTCCCTCTCATTTCTCTTTCTCACGCTCTCATTTCTCTCTCTCTTATTTCTCTTTCTCACGCTCTCACTTCTCTCCCTCTCATTTCTCTCTCTCTTATTTCTCTTTCTCACGCTCTCACTTCTCTCCCTCTCATTTCTTTCTCACGCTCTCATTTCTCTCTCTCCCTTTTCTCTTTCTCACGCTCTCATTTCTCTCCCTCTCATTTCTCTTTCTCACGCTCTCATTTCTCTCTCTCCCATTTCTCTTTCTCATGCTCTCATTTCTCTCTCTCCCATTTCTCTTTCTCACGCTCTCATTTCTCTCCTTCTCATTTCTCTTTCTCACGCTCTCATTTCTCTCTCTCCCATTTCTCTTTCTCACGCTCTCATTTCTCTCTCTCTCATTTCTCTTTCTCACGCTCTCATTTCTATCCCTCACATTTCTCTTTCTCACGCTCTCATTTCTCTCCTTCTAATTTCTCTTTCTCACGCTCTCATGTCTCTCTCTCCAATTTCTCTTTCTCTCTCATTTCTTTCTCTCACACTCTCATTTTTTTCTGTCATTTCTTTTTCTCTCATTTTCTCTCTCTCTCTCTGTCTTTCTCTAAAATTCCCATCATTGTTTGACTCATATCAGAAGATAATGTGTTCTGCTTAGATAAGATTTAATGGCCCATTATTTCTGGACTTTTTCTTTCTTTTCTTCTTTCTTTCCTTCTTTCTTTACTTCCTTCTTTCCTTTCCTTTTTTAATCTTTTCTGGATTTATGAATCATTCATTCCTTCTTTTTTTTTTCTGTTTATTAGGCCTCTGCTTGTCTGATTTTTTGTTTGCTTCTGCTTCTTTCTTTCTTTCTTTCTTTCTTTGAAGTCTTTTGCAAAGCTTGTTTCTAAATGTTGCTTAAGAAAATGCTTCTCTTTCTCTCTTTCACTCTCTCTCACTCTTTCTCTCTCTCTCTCTCAAGTGGATGGTGTGTGGAATGAGTGGTCTGCTTGGAGCTCATGTTCAGCGACCTGTTCTAATGGGACAATGCAGCGCACGCGCGAGTGTAACGGCCCGTCGTATGGCGGCTCTGAATGCCAGGGAGAGTGGCTGCAGACGAGGGACTGCTTTCTGAGGGAGTGTCCTGTGGACGGACGATGGCAGCAGTGGAGTTCCTGGTCTAGCTGTACGAAGACATGTGGTGGGGGGAGTCAGCAGAGGCAGAGGGTGTGTTACGGGCCGTTCTATGGGGGTGAGCCATGCCCAGGAGACCGTGAGGAAGTGCGCCGCTGTAATGAGAAGAGGTGTCCAGGTGTGAGAGCTAGATACAGGCAGAGACTCCTAATTTCCTAAGTTCCTTATTTTGTTTGAGTCATTTTTGTGTAATTATTACCTTTTGTTATATGTTACAAAGAGCCCCATGAGATTTGTGATGAGGAGAACTTCTCTAATGTGGTGTGGAAAAGAACTCCTGCTGGGGACACAGCAGCTGTTCGCTGCCCACCCAATGCTGTGGGTAAGAGACACTGTGACACACACACAAACACACGGCTTGACGAATGTGAAAGTAAAATTTTATCTATCACCATCAACGCCAAAGCAGCATTCAGGACCATGGACAGCTCCACTCAAGTAAATGGGAACACTCAATTTAAAAAAACGCTAAAGTGTAAACCTTTGCTAGTCATTGTTGCTACCAATATGTGCAACCCAATGTGACCAAACTGAATAGTATGCTAGGTAGCCCAGTGGCTAATCAAGCTGCTGATTTTTTTACTGTTCATGTACAGATCAGTACATATGAAACTGAATGTAAAAGGATCAGAGCAAGACTGACTTGACATGGTCTGACATTGTGAGACATGCAAATGATTCACGCTCAGCCACGTATGTGACGTAAACAAGAATGGGCCTTATCATTGTACCTGACTGATTTTAAGGCTTATGTTATATATATATATATATATATATATATATATATATATATATCTATATATATATATATATATATATATATATATATATAGCATAAACCTTAAAATCACTGGTTTATTACATATATATATATATATATATATATATATATAACTCCATATAACTTCAGTAACTCTAGTAACTTTAGTAACTCGTCTTTATATATACACTCATCGTCAAAAAATAGTTGCATAAGCCTAAAATAGTTGCATAAGCCTTAAAATCACTGGTTTATTACATCATAAATGTTATTATACAGTAACCACATGTACTGCAATGCAAGGTGACTTTAGTTAATATTTGTATATATAATAGTTAATATTTCGTAAACCTATGCACCCCCTAGTAAGTGCCGGCTCACCTTCTCAGATTCTCACCTTAGAATCTCAAGACGTAACTTGGAGAGGACTTGAATATTACTTGCATAAAACAATGTGTGAGCATCTCTGATACACACCCACACACTGACATACACCTCACTGTTAAATGCCACATTACTATCAATAGCAAGGCAGCATAAAAGTTCAGCACCATGGACAGCTCCGCTTAAGTAAATGGCTTCTTATTCAGTTCTTAACCTTAATACTTGTTATTAGATAACTACTATGAATTATTCAGCAACTGTGCAGTAAATGACTGTGTTATAATACACTATGTAAGTAATATTGTTTTGGAGGTGAGAACTGAAGTGTGCGCCCACACACAAACCCTTGCAGTGAGGGTTCGTACATAAGCTTTTAGGTAGTCATCAAGTGTGACTGAGGATGTTTGAAGGTGTATTAAGAATCCTTAGCATTAAGAGGCTGTAGTCATGGTAACCCCCTGTGTGTACTGATACAGGCCTCATCCTCCGTCGCTGCTCTCTGGATGATGAGGGCATCGCCTACTGGGAGAATCCCACCTACATGAAATGTATCTCCAATGACTACCGCAGCATTCAAACACTGGTGAGCATTCACTCCTCTTACTTCCCTTTACTCCTCTTTACATACTATATAAACCAACGTACCGCTTAAATAGGTACACCTCCTAATATCTACACTCTGTTGTACAACTTCCATTTATCATATAGGTTCACTATCATGGTGTATTTCTACAGTTGCAGACTGTAATCCATCTATTCCTCTGCAAACTTTGTTACTCCCCTTTTCACCCTGTTCTTCAGTGGTCAAGACCCCCACAGGACCACCACAAAGCAGGTATTATGTGGGTGGGGAGTCATTCTCAGCACTACATTGATAGTGATGTGGTGGTGGTCTGTTAGTGTGTGTTGTGGAGGTGTGAGTAGAGCAGAGACAGAGGTGCTGTTGTAATTTTAACCACCTCAGTGTCACTGCTGGACAGAGAATACTCCACCAACCAAAACTATCTAGTCACCATTGCCCTCTGGGCAGCATCCAATGACCACTGGTGAAGGACTAGAGGATGACCAACACAAACTACACAGCCACAGATGAGCTATTGTCTCTGACTTTTTTACATATACAAGGTGGACCAGCAAGGTAGCAGTGTCTAGTAGAGTGGACAGTATGTGGACACAGTATTTAAACACTCCAACAGCACTGCTGTGTCCAATTCCAGCGCAACACAAACTAACACACCACCACGTCAGTCTCACCGCAGTGCTGAAAATGAAACACCACCCACATAATACTCAATGGTACATTGGTGGTACAAAATAAGGTGGAGCTATCTATCGGATGGAGCGAATCAGACGGCCTACAGCCTGTATTTGTAGAACTATAAAGTGCTCCTGTATGATACGACTAGCTGATACGATGGACAGATAGTGTAGATACAGGGTAGGCAGAGCTGTAACATATGTTACTGTGAAAACTTTTATTCCTTGGAGAAATAGATGCCTCTTATTTTTCCAGACCCGTGACCACCTGTCAAAGGTGCAGAGGGGGCATGTGGGAGACGGAGTTTCTGAGGTAATGACCAAGCTGAGGGTGACCTCCAGTGATGGCACCAGCTACAGTGGAGATCTGCTGGCTATAGTGGATGTTTTGAAGAACATGACAGAAATCTTCAGGAGGTCCTACTACAGCCCCAGCAGTGCTGACATGAGGGTTAGTGCAGTGCAAAATAAAACCCATAGATGTCTAGAGTTACTGCCATTGTTCTATACTACTAGTTATAACAATCAATTATTCTTTTAATTCACTTTATTAACCCTGTTAAAGCGTTTCTTAGTTTGACCACACAAAATGGCTTTAGCTTTGGCAGACTATGCTGCACAGTGCTTATGGGAGACCTGTGGAAGAATTGATGAACAGCAGTTAAATTCACAAGCTGTATTAATAAGAATAAGAGTGGAAGGCTACAATTCTGAAGTAACTGGATCCATAAACTGTATATATGAGATATATATATATATATATAAGTACCTGGACCCCATTGTCACACCTATATGAGCTTGATCATGTGACTTAATACGGAGTTACCTCTCCTCTTTGGAATGTCTACAGTAATGTTTGCCTATGCAGTCAGAAGAGCCAAAGGATAAAACGTCACCTCAGTCTTTAAGCTTGTGTCAAAGTCAGGAAATTACAAGAAATTAAAAATTGCATAATTAATTATGTCCTCTACTAATTGTGACCACAAATCTGGTTTTAATTTGAAGTTTAGAATGTGCACTTATATGACAGAATTTTATGTCCAGAGGTATGTTCATTTCAGTTCATCCTGAAATGATAGTGTGTGATATATTGTGTGATATGTCATTGATAATAACTGCAGCTTCTCAGAAAGAGAGAGGAAAGCTTCATTTTATAGTGTAATATACTATGTTCTGTACTTTATTAAATCTTATTGCCCACTTGTTTGCTCTGCAGAACTTTGTTCAGTCCGTTAGTAACCTACTGATGGAGGAGAACAGAGAGCGATGGGAAGAAGCGCAACTGGTGGGTTCTGTCTCCTACACTTCTGTACCTACTCACCACACCAGAACAAATACCAACATGAATCATCGATTTGCGTGTTTTGCAGTGTATTTAAAGCCGAGCAGTCTCCGAGTTGTCTTTTTTTAATGCAGCTATTCTCTCATGGATTTCAACCATGTAAGAGAAAGGCATTTATGAAACATTTTATTTAGAGAGGAGTGTGTGACTAATGCATTATTACATTTAGTTTTAGTAGGTGTTCTTATCTGTTATTAAACCTCTGTTCAGAAGCACACTCTAACAAAATGTCAGCTAGAGAGAGAGAGAGAGAGAGAGAGAGAGAGAGAGAGAGAGAGAGAGAGAGAGAGAGAGAGAGAGAGAGAGAGAGAGAGAGAGAGAGAGAGAGAGGAGTGTTGCCGGTATGAGTCAGTAGGCTGGGAGTATAGAAGAGGGATGTGTGATTTAAGAGCATTATGGGGGATTGCACTGACATTCAGGAGAGAGAGAGAGAGAGAGAGAGAGAGAGAGAGTGAGAGAGAGAATCTTGTTCACTTTCCATATAAAAATAAAATAAAAAATAACATAAATTATACATATGAGGAATACTGAGTTTTATATATATATATATATTATATATAATATAATATATGTGTGTTATTTATATATATATATATATATATATATATATATATATATATATATATATATATATATATATATAATAACAGCTAAAAAAGCTAGTGTAAAATAAAATAAAATAAATGCACAGCTGTTTTTGTGCAAAAGCTGCTAGAAATTAGCTTAATTTAAAAAAATTGTTATATATAGAAAGGATGTAGGATATGGGCTCTTTAAGTGTCCACCCTACATAGACATGGCAATTCACACAGAGCCCACATATATCCCGAATGCCCAGAGACAGTGATATTAATAACACACGTGTTAATACAAAACTAACATTTCAAGTTTGTGTAAGTTTGTGTTTCTGATCCTGCATAGGTTGAGTATTATAGAGGTCCATCTAGTGGGCAAAGGGCTTCCTATCAGTAAATTGATATGATCGTTAGTAGCCTATGAACTATACATTTTATCTGATGTTGCACTTTGTAATACATCTGTAATGGCATTTTAAAGTGTGTTTGATTATCACTTTTATTTCGGCTTAATTTAATTGTCAAAATGTAAATTCAGGGATTCAGAGTGGTTTGATGGTAAAGGCTCCATTCTAAAGAGTCAGAATTGTTCACAGCGGTGCTGATAGTAACCAGACATCCAAAGTGATTAACGCCTCTAAAAGCTACATCACAGCTAGTGCAGATAATAATCGAATACTTTACATGTTCATTGAGGGTTTGTTTTACAATAGTGAGAAAACAATGTTGCTGGTCATTTTGGACAGTAGATAACAAATCTGTGTTAAACACATCATGGCTCCTGGTTCCTGTCACCATCGCTGTAAAAAAAATTGATATTAGTTCATTTCAAACCCCTCTGAATGGCTTTTTTCAATTTCTACTATGCTAATGTTTGTAAACAATAATTTCCAGCTAGCCAATAAATTCCAAGATAAAGCTTGCATATTCTAATTGCATGTCTAACTATCAACTACTGGTTAAGCCTACTTTAACTAACTTGGCTAATTTGACTGCTTGCATCTCCAGCTAATGCTAAAACCAGCTGTTGGTTAATATGTATGCAAATGTAATTTAAAAGAAAATCATTGCTAACCAAAAACAACACCACTATGCAAAGATACATGTAACTCTATGTTAAAAGTTTAGTTTTGTACATAATTTAAACACAACACAACTTTACATTGTGTGAAAATCGCATGATGAACAGACAAATCACAATATCTTTATCATATTGTTCATCTATATATTTACCCTCTGCCTGAAACGCTCTGTTAGAGCTCCTGTGTCTTCAAGCCCCACCTCCAAATGAGTGTGTCAGCAAACCCACCCTTTTCTAAACTGCCAAAGTGACAGCCTGTTATAAGTTCTGTGGCCATTCTTACAAAAGTGTCGGTTCTACTGTATCAGTTAGACTCATAATCCAATCCTGAAAGTCGGATAGAACCAGTTGGTAGACCTGATCCACCTTCACAAGCTAGACTGAGACAGGATGTTTTAGTTTTTTAGGTGTTTTCACTTTGTTAGTTCTATGTGTCTTGAGTGAGAGCTTCCCAACCTTGCAGGTAGGCAGCACCTAGAATTGTGTTAGGAGATGACATCATCTTGTAACAGAGAAAAGGAGCAGAATTTCCGACAACGTGTTCCAGGAAGCTGAGTAAAGTGGTTTCTGTGGGAGAGTTTCTCCTTCTGGCATGTACTGTAGACCTTATAACTTTGCAGGTTGTTTACATGCGCAATAAGCTATTAAAGACACACTATAGGAATAGAAAGGTTCTCTTAAAGAACGTGTTTGGCCTTTCCTGTTAAGCTACCATTTTGGAGATTCTTGTTATTTTGCATTGTGATAATGTATAATGGCAGTAAAATGCCTGCATGTACATACTCAAGGGCTGCTGCTGCTGTGTATTATCTTTAAAGCACTGCTATTCTGAGAGCTCTACTATGCTGAAATCCTAGACTCTCATAGCCTGATCTCTGTGTCTTTCAGCTGGGGCCTAATGTTAAGGAGCTCTTTCGTCTGGTGGAGGACTTTGTGGATGTAATCAGCCTCCGAATGAAGGACTTTCAGGACACCTACGAGGTCACAGACAATCTTGGTCAGTTTCAGTCATATTCTGTTTCAGCTGAACCTATTTCTGTCTGCAATGTGATATACCACTGCGGGCAATTAAAAGTGTATATATAGATAATCAATGTTCTTAGCAGATGGAAACTTCACCAAACTGCTTGACAAAATAAGGGTTCTTAGAAGGTTTATAGTTTTGCTGTATGGTTGCTATGTATCTGGGGAGTGCAAGTAAACCGGCTATTTTAGTACCAACAACATTAATACAGTAAGTAGTGATTTTACGTCTGTAAATGTGTTTGTTGAACCACCAGTGTAGTGTTCGACCTAAGTAATGTTAAATCAGTGTGGCGGTGATTGAATTTAACATTTGGGAGCCGTGTGTCACGCCTCCGCGTTTCCCCGGCTTCTCCGCTCCTCGGGACTCCACTTCCCAGAGGGCCACACTCGATGACGTCATGTCTATGCGCCCCCGTTCGGACTCCGTGATTCGCTCTAGATCGCCCGAGTTTTAACTCCCGCTGAATCTAATTACTGTCTGTATTTAAGGCTGTGTTTCACAAGGGTTCCCTGCGAAGCTTTGCCAAACCTAGTTTAGCAATTCTGAGCGGTCTTTCCTCGTATGGGCTTACTCTGGTTTCCGACTCCCTTCGTTCCTCTACTACTCTTTCGCCTTATCCCTTTTACTCGTGCTCTGCCTCTACGGTTTGAGTCTCTGCTTTCTCACTTTGTTTTTCCCCTTCGGTCTTCCCCTGTAAACCTGTTTGCCCTCGCTGCTTGTACTACCTGGTTCTGACCTCCGCCTGTCCCTGACTCTGATTTAGCTTCTCCCATTGTTTTCGCTGTGTACTGGTGCTTGCTGTGATTGCCTTTTTTTTTTAATAAACCGTTCCTGGTTTTTAGTTCTGCACACGTCGGTCTCGAAGTCTTTTGTCTAACACCGTGAGGAGAAAGGTGTTCTTTGACTAGCTCATTAGACTTTTTAAAAAGAAATGCTTGTTTTTGTGTTTATTTATATCTATCCTAATAGAATATCGTGAGTGAACAAGCACAAAGCCTAGATAATGGCTTTAAATTTTTTGCCTAGACTTTTGCATGAAGTCGTTTCAGCATTAGAGGACATACTGGCTTGAAATATTTGTCGAAATGGTTTTCCTTTTTTGTCATTCTATGCCAATGCATTGAATAAGAGCGTATCAACTGAACATATTAAACTATAAGGAAAAACCTTCTGAACCATCTCAGCATGTTACAGATGTTTATTTTTATGATATATTTTTACACTATATGTATATAATTATGAATTAGAAGGATACTAATAGAAGGAACTAGACACTTACATAGAGTTGTGTTAATTCCCAAGTATAAACCTATTGGCTTTGGCAAAAACAAATGAATCAAAGTGTATTTTTTATATAGTTACTACTAACACAACAATTTTAGGTATCCCTAGTCTTATTAAAAATTTGAAGAACAACCACCCAAGGAAGAGTTTTTATCAGATCAAATGCAGTTCTTTCTTGGTACCGTTCATTGGCATTGTATTCTGAGTGCAGTAAACCCCCAAAAGCCCTTGAGCCATGAATGAAACGTTCCCCCTGAGAAGTTTTATAGGCTGTTCCCCTGGGACGAGCAGGTGTACGCGGATCCTGTAGCTCAGGACGTTCAAGAGGCCTTAGAGTCCCACTGTGATCCACCCACATCCCCCAGCACACGGCCCAAGTGGGAGATGCGCTTTACTCATGCACACAAACTGGCAGAGACAGGCAGGAGATGAGCTGTTTTTGCAGTGGGCTGCTCAGGGGGAAGGCGCAGTGGGAGAAGAGATTGTGAGGGAGTGGGGGCCATGAGCTGTTCTTTACCAATGCCTCACAGAAACTCATACACTTTGTTTACTGCAGCCTGGCAGAAACTCATCTCCACCTACAGAACTGTCACCTGTCTCTAAGCTAATGACCCCTTAGTCCCACACTTCACAAGCACATGGAATCTCATGCATGCCGACATGAACAGCAAATAAACAGCCTGCTGCTTCATCATAAATAAAAGTCGTTGAACTGAGAATTCTTACCCATATTCCCTACGGACCACACAGTTCTAGGTGATGTATCATCTGTTCCCTTATAGCAGTATTAGTGTGATACAGCAGTGCTGCTGAATTTTACTTTTAGCAGTACTGAAAGTGAACAGACCCTTGTTCAGTACTGTACAAATGTTGGATACCACCCTTCATTTATATTTAGTTTCCAATCAAAACCATGAAGTACAAGTTTTTCATTCTTCAGGAGATAGAAGGGATTAGATGGAAGACAAGTTACCTTCACAGGGAAGAGGAAACAGACTAAAACATAAGTGTAAAAAAGATTAAAAGATACAGAGAGCTGGAACCCATACAACTGTGCCAGTCCTGATGGACCACAAACACTTTCACCATCCGATGAACAGCTCTACAAACTCTGATATTTAAGTGGAAAATCAAGCCCCATTCTTTATGTTCCACAGGTGTTTCTGTCCATCCCTTTATTAAGGATCAGCACTATGGGTCTGAAAGAATGTGTAGCAGACAGATGACCATATCAAAGTTCAGACTTCATGTTTGGAATAACCTGGATGTTTGTGAGAAGCCGGAAATACAACCAGTGTCTAAGACGGAACTTTGTATTTGTCTCTGCAGGTTGGAATGGAAGAATGGAAGCTGTAATAAAGTCAATGTGCACAATAAATACCCAACAATTAAATTATATTAGATTTTGTAGAGGTTTCTGTGCATGTTTATGTTAAATATTTGTTTTCTGTTTTGTCTGATGCTGATAAAGCCATAGCTTCCACTTAATAGCTATATTAACTGGAAATGACATAAAGGAATGGTGGTCTCTTGCTCTTGCGTAGTGTTGTATGTTATTTGCTGACTGTTCAGCAAATAACAGTTCAGAACACCTCACACCTGTTGGTGTCTTGATTTTAAGTAAGTTAACTGGGTGCGATGAAAAACAGATCATGTGATGCTGTGATATATTTGTAAAGTGTTGTGATATTAGGTTTTTTCAGTATTGTCCAGCAATGGACATGCACGAGGACATAATCTGGTTCAGTACTTCCTGCAGGTTTGTCTGTGTAGTCTCTGCTTTGACAGCTGTACCCATATGTGCCCTCAGTGTTGAGTATTCACAAGCGGCCCGTGGCGGGCACTGCTGACATCAGCTTCCCAATGAAGGGCTGGAGGGGCATGGTGGACTGGGCTCGTAACTCAGAGGACAGAGTCACCATCTCCAAGAACATTGTCTCCTCTGGCAATCCAGGTTAGTGCCTTCCACACTGCTCAGACACACAGAAGCACTGTGCAACACATTTAGGTAAAATTATATAAAATAGAATATGTATTTATTTACTCAGAAAACACTAAATATGTGAAAATAAATACAAATACCTTTAATAGAAATAGGAAATGAATGTGCATTAATGTTTTTGTTTAACCATTTCCATTTCTCTGTAACGAGGCACAACGATTTAGAGTTCAAAATCTCCTGCTATTTAGTGAAAGTGGTTACACCATTAATTTTCACAAGGGCTCTAGGACAATGAGCTTGGCAAAACTAAAGGCCCCAAAAAACCGCAGGTTCTTTTTCCTGGGCATGACCAAAAAAATAACTCACATAGTCCCCCATGTCAAGTTCATACATTGCATATTGTGGCTAGCTCTTTGAAAATAATTATTTTCATGAGGCTCTTTCGGTGGTCAAGCTTCTGGTGGTCAAGGTGGCATTTTGACCCCAAGAATGATAAAATATATATGGTTTTGTTTAAAGTATTCTTTCAGGATGCCAGTTACTTTGCCCTGCAGGCTTTTGAAAAAATGCACTGCTCTCGTAAGACTGCTTTATACTGAGTATTTGGTAGATACTTTTTCTAGACATTTTCCCAAGCATTTAAATCATTATATTTATTGCTTATTTTATATGTTTCTTTTATGCCCCTGTTTTGGAGGGGTGCCAGTTATTCTAGGTTTTACTGTATAGGTTATTTTTTACAGCAAACAAGCTCTAAAATGATTTTATACAGTACAATGTGCTTCGGTTCCTGTTGAGTTTTGCGCAATACTGCGTGAATCTGTCGTGAACAGAATAAACTGTTAGGACTGGACAAAATAATACATCTAACCCATTGCATTCAGAGGTCTAAATTCTTTGAAGGGGTGAGCAAAGATGCATTTGCTTCCCAACAACCAGGACCAGCACAGAATTCTCAAACTGATCTTATTCAGACTGACTGCACTCACAAGGCACACTACACAATTAACTAGTTGCTGTATTAGTTTACATGAATAACTGATCTATTAACTGAAAACAGGTTTTACATAATAATAAATAACAAAATAAAATAATGCATGCCTTTAAGAGTTTGTGATATGTACCCTTTAAACTTTAGTGAAACTCTCTTAACACTGTAGTCCTTATATATATAAACTTAGTCCATTGTTTGTTTGAAAAGAGCAGTGGGCTGAGGTTTGGTAGCTGTAGTCTCTGTCTAATGTTTGTGAGGCTCAACGTTACAGACCATTAGAGAAGTTCCCTCCCCTGTGACTATGCTAATAGGGCAGTTGCTGCTTAATCAGGAGTCAACAGGAGCCAATCAAGAGCAATTAGGCCTAAATTCCACTCCCATTGGGAGCTCTGTTTCCATGTCGCTTGGAGCAGATTGACAGCGAGGGCATGCTGAGAGTGGTGCTTATATTAGACATACTTTAGGAGCTTTCAGACCTCCTCCAGTGGTTACAGAACAAATAATCATTTCACATACTGGTCTGAAAGCGAGACTTGCGCTCCTGCCTGTTAGAAGTTTGAGCTACTTATGAAGCGTTTAGTTTATTTTTTACTGTTTTCCACATTTTAAATAAGAATAAATACATCAGAACTATGGCATAACGTATATGGAATTATACAGTGAACAGTTAATTATTATAAAGGCTAAAGTGCATGCCAGAAGGAGAAACTCTCTTCCACAGAAACAACTTTTCTCAGCTCCCTGAAACATCCTGTTGGAAGTTCAGCCTGTTGCTTTGTTACAAGCTGAAGTCATCTTATAAAATGACTGATAGAAGGATCACACCTGGCTCAAACTGATACAGCAGAACTGACATTATAAAAACAGCCTCAGAGGTGTGGAGGGGGAACAACTCATCTAGAACATCCCCCAAATTCTGTGATCCATATTGAAATGAGAATACTAGGGGGCTTTAGGCAAATTAAATATTTAGGGCTGCAGAATGTAATTGAAAGCATATTGGTCTTAGCAGATATTTACTTAAATATCGGCATCCAGAATAACCGAATGTTTAACAGTTATGTTTCTGTATTTCTATTGGTATTGACAGATATGTGCGTGAAAAATATCAGATATCAGTTTCAGCACAAAACTCTCATATCGGTGCACCCCTGTGTTTGTCTTCATGACAGCTTTGAACACTCTTAGCATTCTCTGTAGTAGCTTCATGAGGAGGTGCCTGTATCTTGAAGAAGTTCTACATATTCTGAACACCTGTCGCCTGCTGTCCCGTACCCTGACATTATTGCTGACTACTGATGCATTTACTTTTTGAGAGGTGTAAAATATGTAAAAACAAGAATATGGATTGTGTGAAGACTTTGATTGGCTTACTGATACTGATAAGGCCATCTACTAAGGTTCTTAAATTTGGTGTGACAGAAATAGTAGTATTACCTGTAGCATTGCAGTAATTTGGCACTTTAAAGGTATTTATTTATTGAATTTTGATTTCATTTTAAAAGCGTATTTCAAGAAATGAAATGTAAGCCTTTAGTTCAAAATGTCAACATTTATATTTAGGCAGACGCCCTTTACTGGTACTGTGTACACACTGAAACAAACCCACACCCTCCTGCACCCACTCCACCTCTAGCAGAACACACTGTGTGTTTCTCCAGTGCTGCCTGGCCCCTCAGCGCTTCTCTATTGACCTCATAGCAGCCGTGGTTGTTCTGTATTGGCAGATCAGTGCAGTGAGTGGAGACAGGCAGAAATAAAACTGTCCCCAGAGAGCAGAGGAGACTAGCTCAGTCTCTTTGTGCCCACAGAGATTCAGCTGCAGCCCTAAAGCTGTATTCCCTCGCTCTTTACCTCCGTCTGTCTCTCTCTCATTACTTTCTCATTCTGTCTCTTTCCTCTATTTCTTTGTGTGTCAGTCCGCCTCAATTTTGTACTCTTTGCTCTCTAAATCTCTGTCTGTCTCACTTCCCCCACTCCCCTAATCTGTCTCCCTTCTCTCTAATTCTCCACCTGTCTATCTCTTTCTATTTGTTTTCTCTCACCCTTTCTCTCTGTATCTCTATCAATCTCTATCTTCCCTCACAGTCTGACTCTCTGCTTCACTCTGTCTTTTTCTCTGTACCTCTTCCTTTTCTACATCTTTCTACCACTCTCTATCTCCCGTCTCTGCATTTCTCTGTTTCTCTCTACCTGCATCTCTCTGTCTATATCTCTCGTTCACTCTACTTAAATATCTGCATATTTCTCTCTTTGTCACTGTATCAGTTTCTCTCCCTCCCCTCTCTCCCCATCTCTCTCTCCCTCTCTCATCCTGCCTCTCTCTGTGTCAGCTAGGCAGACTAGAATCCACATGTTTGTAGCTGAATAGCCGGACGAACAGTTTATTAAAGGATAATGTGTGTGTGTGTGTGTGTGTGTGTGTGTGTGTGTGTGTGTGTGTGTGTTTATAGATGGTGGATGCCCCGCTCTTTTTCCTCTTACACCTACAGTCACTCTAAATGAGAGTCCACATTCCGTATGCTTTACATTGTTCTAGTTGTTTAAAAGAAATGACAAAAACAATATTTTGAGGGTGACTACATGACTGCATGCAACAATACTTAATAATCTCCAATCATAATTAAATATCTACACTGCTAATTACTAGGTCATAGGTAGAATGTGTTGTAACAAAGCTGAAATCCAGAGATGTTTGCTTTCTGTTTCTGTCACAACCTACCTCTTTGTATAAGATTTATTTCTTTAATTATCTGTATTACTTCATTTTATAAAGATATATGTGCCTGGCTGAATGCCACCAATTACCCTTTGGGCATAATAACTTCTGTTGAAGTGAACTGAATTAAGGCCCATATAAGTCATGCTTTATTGGTACTTATTGGTGAAAGAAATCAATAATAAACCCTTACTGATCTGCAATTTGGTCTAAATGAAGGGAAACAAATCACAGTGCATCCAACAATAAAGGAAGCATCTTCGACACACCATCTTCTACCTAAACAAGGCAAAACCCAGAAAGCTCAAATTCTACACTCTGACACTCTGATAGGTATGGGCATGCAGAAGCCGCAGCCCTCTGGCAGCAGATTTGAATGAGTTAAATGGAAGGGCTCTGGTTGGATTGGTGCTTCTATTATTGCTAATTCCAAAAGCTAAAACTCTTAAAGAGTTTCCATTCACCTGTTTCCGTTATTGTGTTTCCTTCTCTGCCTCATTCAGTTTATCTGTTCATATGTTTGCCTGTGTGCGTTGCAGATGAAGATGATGCTTCAGCGTTTGTGACTGGCATCGTCTTGTACCGGAATTTAGGGACTATCTTGTCTCTTCAGAGGTAAGGACGAGTTTCATCTGCCTCTTTTTCTCTTTGGAGGCCCCATTCACACCTGCTCTTATCATATATCTTGGTATTAAGAACGGGAAAGTACAGCTGTAGACGGGTCCAGTGTGTCCTACAAACTACTTTCGGTAACGTAACATCTGTAGTGTGAATGCCAAAATGTTTTGGCCACTCTCAACTGCAGCATCATCTGTGACTATGGAATATGATAAGAGCGGGTGTGATATGGAGCTGTGTAAAAGTATATATATTATATTATGCCTCATAAATGCATTTATAAATATTTGTGTGGACAACATTGATAGAAAGTGTTACCGCTAGGTGTAAACAATAATGCATTTCACAGTCAAGATCTCTTGAGAAATTAATATCAGGAATGAGCCAAGCATTAGACTAATCATGCACTCTCAGAATACCATACACAGCATTGGGGTGGTAAACCTTCAGTGCATGTAGATAGGGAATATAGTTTTCCCAGCTTTCACAGTAGCTCTATTTCTACACTGCTTGTGATTTTAACACTCGGTTATGCAGAGGTTTGTATATGTACCTTCCGCCCTTGGAAAAAAAAAGTACACAGTTGGACCTTAAGACCATTGTTGTTTTTTATGGGTACATTTACACTGTAACTGCACTAAACACCTTTTTCAGCATGCTTATTTTTATGAACCTGCATGTACAACCACAGCTGTAATAAACTTTAGCATTTAGAGAATGGAAAAATGCTTGAAGGTAAATGACTGAGGATGTAGACACAGATGTGACATTGCTCCTGTTTTGCTATAAATACATAGGCAGGTCTTCCTCCCATCCTTGGGTGGGATCTGATCTTTTTTTAGTTATCACTTCTCAGCTTTCCAGTTTTTTTTTAACCTTCTGAATGTGGTAATGTGGTGGCTCTGAGAGAGACACCAGGTGACAGAAACACTCATCTTGACAGATTGTGTGCTTGGAAGTATCAAGGAGGTGTGTGTATGTGTGTGTGGACTTGTATCACTATACTTGTGAGGACCAAATATAAGGGATTTGCCAGTTCTCACATGATTATGTGCATGTATGTATTATTTAATCTCATTTTTGTTGTTTGCATGAACGTATGTATGCAGGTAATGGTGAAGACTGGTTGATTTCCTACAGTATCACACCTCACTTTACAAATAAAGTAATATGTGGTATGTGTGGGTGTTAATGTGTTTTTGCTGACATGTGAATGTGGTATGAGTGTGGATATGTTTGATACATATGTTTGTATGTATGCAGCTGCAGATAAAACCCAGTGCAGTAATAATTTGATGCATATATGCATGGCAAGGCTTGGTCTGAAGCAGAAGGTCATCTTCTCCTTTGTCTCATCCCCTTTTCCCTTCTGTTCTTGTCTCTGTCTGTCCTCTCACAGAAACAGCACAGTGCTAAACTCCAAGGTGATCTCTGTGACAATCAGGCCCACCCCCAGCTCCCTCTCGGCCCCTGTGGAGATCGAGTTCTCACACCTGTACAACGTAAGCCTTGCTGATCTCTAGATTTAACCTGGTTATGTGCACACAAGTCAAAATGCAGCTGTCTATGTGATATTAATTAAAATAATTATAATATTAATTATAATAACTTTTAAATTAAAAGTTATTCTAAAGCCATTTAGGCACCTTCTCCACAAGGGGGCGCTACTAGCATTCAACTCTCTTGCATGACTAAAAGAGATGAAATCCACACCAGCAGGTTCTCTCAAATGTTTGTAGATAAACATTTCATGAAATTATTAACAGAAGAAGCTGTCATAAATGAAGTATATGTGAAATATGGGTATTTGAAGTAAAATTATACAAAGTAAAATATTTTAATTTTTAATTAAATTCAGGCTGAACAGTTTGGCAGATGGCTAAGAGGTCAACAGGCTGATGGATGATGGATAATGAGTTATGAGCTATTTTAGCTACAGGAAAACAGAAAATGTAATAAGGTGGCTTATTAAAACCAAGTAAATAAATACTGAATAAAATAGGGCAGTAACATTTACCTTATCACTCAACAAACATACCACTTGAATATCTTTTACAAGCACCACATTTTATGTATGTTCATCGTTTTATTTTTCTGGACTACTGGAATAGATTTGCCTGCTTCAGTTCAATATTTTTCCTCATACTGCACCTCTGTATTCCCCCTCTGTCTGAAATGCACTATTAGAGCTCCTGTGTACTTAAGCCCCGCCCCTCAATGAGCCCAGTATGGTCTTATTGGTCAGCTTTCCCACTCTGAGTAGGATGTTTTAGAGTGGTACGTTTTTTAGCTCCCTGTGTGCTGTGTGAGGGTGTGCCCAGCTTACTGGTAGGCAGGAATAAGAATTTTGTTAGGACACAATGTCACCTTGTAACAGACAAAATAGCTGGAATTTCCACGAGCAGTTTAGGCAGCTGAGAAAAGTGGTTTCTACCTGGTCATGTACTTTAACTTTGCCGATGGTTTACATGCACAAAAAGCTACACTAAAGGAAAGAGACCCTAGAAAACATCCTACTTAAACACTGTGTGGGGTTTTTTGTGTTGTTGGCCTCTAAAATAAACAACGTTGTTATTAAAACTACTATTATGATTTTAATGATGCTAAAATGGTTTACATGATTCCAGGAATAAATGCTGAAGAAAAAGAGCTGCTGTTTAAAATAGCTTTCTTTGCCTGAATGCCTTGAAGTATAACCATGAAAGGCACTTTTTATAGTCACCCCACAGTACATTTTAAATCCACATCCAGTGCTGGATAAACATTACTCTCAGAGTCTGAAATGTACAAAGTTGTAAGAACATTAATCGCTGTAAAACAAGCACTGGCTTTATCCTAACAGAAACAAGTGTAAAGTTGAATGTTTTGCCTCTGGGTTGTGCAAGCGCTGCATTTTAAAGCAGGTGCGGTCTGCCTTTGCCTTTTCTTTGTAACCCAGTAAACAGAGTGTTACAGTAGGTAGGGGAAAGAAAGCAAAAGCATGAGTCAGCTTCTTAACTTTCTAATACCTCTGATGTGGAAGAGAGCCGTCTTAATGACATTGTCAATTAAGTTGGATTCATGCATAACCACTAGATGCTTTACTGCAGCCTTGGCCTGACAAGCCAGACATTCTGCTGTGCACAGCTATCTTATATTGTTCTGTGTTTATTTAGTTTACCGGAATTTTTAAGTGCTGCATGGGCAGTAGGGCTGGGAAATATGATCCGATATTGTGATAAATTGAGTGACATTAGTCCTTACTGAGTGTATCACGGATATAATCAAGATATGGGACACTTATCAATCGTACACATACAGAAGTACAGAAGTAGTGTCTCTAAGTATGCAAATTCAACATTCCAGACGTCTCGGCATGTTGTAGAGGCTCCTAATGGTGTCCTGTGATAATCCATCCCATGCGGCTTGTATATTCTCGCCCAGTTCCTGCAGATTTTGCGGTAGGGTGGAGTGTTTTTAATCAGAGATACCTCTGGCAGTGGCGTGGACCACAGTGCCTCCACACATGAATGTATTGGTCGTCTCCACTACCATCAAAGCGGGTTACTCCATTCTAAGTCATTCCATGACAGTCTGGAATGACACCATTGCAGTCTTTGGCGACATAGGCGTGCTTTTAAGTGTACTTGTTGTAACAGCCTGCGAGCATGTAGTGCGGGCAATAACAGGATGAATTGTGGCTGTTGGGTCGTTCCACGCATGCCGGACAATTCGCTGGTTCTTTCTTTCCGTGGTTCGTGTAGGTCTCCCAGATCCTACATGTCACTGGTGCATGCCTTCTTCTGTCCACTGGCACCAACAGCATGCTATGGTAATATCTGCACGACCAGTATGGCGTGTAATACGTCGATAAGAGCATCCCACTTCTAGGAGCCCTACAATGTGACCCCTCTCCAACACCTCTTTGAGGCATTCGCTTGCAGAGGATGCTACCGACACAACAGCACAAGTCAGAATGGAACACATGCGCCACAGGACAACCTTGTATAGTCAATTAGGTAGAGTGATAAGGCCCATCCTTGGTTATGTGAAACTTGAACCATTAGCATGTCTCACAATATCAAATTTACTCAGCAAGTTTCATCCCTGTTGGTTGATTCCTTCTGGGTGCTGCTAGTGTTAATGATGAGTGTATATTAGGATGTAGTAAACTACTATATGGTTTATTAAGCCCTTTGGTAAATCCACCATAGTTGACTTCTTTGCTGTGGATTCTATAGCCCAGTGGTGTCACATACTAACAGAATAAAGGAGCTTAAAATAGGAGTTTTAGCTTCCTCATGTGATTCTGTGATAAGCTATAATAGGATTGTCTCTCTCTTACAGGGCACAACCAACCAAACCTGCATTTCATGGGATGAGAGTGACAGGTAAGAGGCTAGTTCTTATTGATTTGAGCTCATTCACCCGTTTCTCTGTCTTAGCCCTGCCTGCTGTGAGAAACTAGTGCTCAAAGCGGGGTCAGAGGGGGAGGGGCAGTCTCAGAGGACAGTAACATGTCAGCCGAGTGTTATAGTGGATGTGCTGGAATGTTAGCGCCTAGTAAATGTTAAAGACAGCGCATAGCGAAAGCACCACAGAGAGCTCCACAACTCCAGTATTAAGTTCACCCACGCAGCTTTTGTATGGCCAGTGGAGTTGCAAATATTCATCACTGCATCATGATGCATCAGTTTGAAGGCAGAGATTCAACTACATCAATTTCTGTTTGAATCTGTGATGAAGAAAATTGTGGTGCATTAAATTATTGGAAAATTTTAGCTTTGTTTTATTATTGTATATGTATATATTAAGCATATTTTTATATAAATTCTGAAGCATATCAAAATAACTGAATCAAATCAAGTCATGGTGTATTTGAAGTTTCCTTAATCGTGTCTTGAAGAATCATAATTACACTCTGTGTAAAGAAACCATTTCTCAAAGCAATTAATTTAAGGATCATAATTTAATTTAAGGATCATAATCTAGTCAATTCAAAGTGAAAGGTGAGATTTAATGATGCACTAAATCATCTCCTAAAGAATCAGAAATGAACTGCGGGGAAACTGGAGATTTCAGGATGTGCTGGATAGTTCTAACGAATCATAAACAAACCCAACCGAATCACTGAGAACATTCAGATTTCATAAATCACTGAATCAATTTCGAAAGTCATAATCTGAATCATAGAGAAATTTGACATTCTATGATGAACTGTTTCCTGAAGAAATTCAAATATTCAAATCAAACTATGTGAGGTGCTGTGTTGCACTGAATCATTTCTAAATTAATATTAATTATCATTTTAATTTAAATGTATTATTAAATAATTAATATATCCTTAGAAATTCCCGTTTTGGTGGTGAGATGAATTGGTCATGAAAAATCATATTCAAATCATAAAGTGGTTAAATATTAGACTTCAAGTGCATTATCTTGTCAGAAAAATGTCAGATTTCATGAAGTGTTCTTAAAAAATCATAATCAGATTCAGTGGAATCTTGAAAGGGGTCCGAGATTTCACGATGCTGTGAATTTCCTTCTCAAAAAATCATAACTGAACTGACCAAATATTTACACCCTTATAGCCAGAAATCTTCCACCATCACACATACATGCAGCCACAACAAAGAAAGTGTGTACATGTCATGCAAGTGAAGGGAAAAGGAAAAATGGAACAAATGGAAAGTTGGAGGAAATGGCTGAGTGAGAGTAAGTGAGAGGGACTGACAAGGAAAATCAAATGTTGAAATCATTTGATGTAATTTGCAGCCTGCAAGGCCCTGCCTCACTCACGCTTTCACATCCTCGCCAACACATCCATCTGCTTATGGACTCTTTGTCTTTTTTCAGAGAAAGAGAGAGAGAGAGAGAGAGAGAGTGAGTGGAGATATTGCAGCGGGTCTAACATTTACATTTAGATGGATGAGCACACCTTTTTCAGCAGAAGCTAGACATAAAATGCTTTCTGCCTTGTTCCTAATGAAAAAAGAGTGGCAAAATAAAAAAGCCCAAATAAGACTGAAGTAAGAGACAGTGAAGGGCGAGAAGGAGCGAGTAATCAAGCAAGTGCGGAGAGAAAGGCCAGAGAACGAGAGAAAGGGAGGGCTGTGAAAGGCTGAGAGACAGAGAAATGAAAACACTAAAATGTAATCTAGGTGTACGTTGAGGAGAGGAGAACTGGGGAAGGGAACGTGTTCGGCGCAAAATTAAAATCCATCTTGGACAGCTGCTATGATTAATGAGTTAATATTTGGTGAAGAAATTGGAATGTGAAGACGCGTCCTTGTCACGGCGTGTTTTGTTGATAACAGCTTGAAGGAGTCTGGTCCTTGTGGTGCCTCACACTTCAATCTGCACAATCAATATGAGTGCCTACCACCACCTCGACAGCCATTTCACCACTTACACATACAGTGCGCCACTACAGGGATGAACTCTTACCCAATCTCTCACCAGCATTCCATTCAGAAACCAATGTACTAGTACTATAACATTTACATTGTCATTGAATTGTTCAGTGGGATTTCTAAATGGCGACTGAAGTGTGCAGCTTGTATTGCTATGTTGGCTTGTTCAGAGAGGTAGTGACATAACACCCGATGAAAATCTATGAATTTTTAGCTCCCATTACATGTAACAATAAAGGAAGCAACAGCACCGAGAAGTCATGTTACTGCAGCTGAACAGCAGATTACAAGTCAGAAATAGGCTGTTTTTGTGACTTGACATGAAAGCATGTAATGCTTAAACTGAAAGACCTTTCGCTCATAACGTCAGAGCAAAGTCAGAGAACATATATTTCTATAACAATCAAAACATCTGACACAAATTTTGATTTTCATTTAAATGGCACAGAAGTAAGAAGAGCCAAACACCTCATTACAGCTTTGGATCTTTTCAGGGAACTTGCTTGCAGAGATATCTTTCCTTGCTTCCAAGATTTAGTCTTAGAAACGGGTTGCACTTTCTGCTTCTAACAGTCTACATGATCGCAAACTCTGGGGTGGTCAGTCCATTGCTCTGAGAACACCAGCAGCTTCTTTTTTGTCTGTTTCCTTATCTTAGTAATGGCTTCTTGACAGCTACACATCCTTACAGACTCATAGCACTGATTCGTCTTCTCACAGTAGAAGGACAGATTCAAACAGCTGTGGTTTGTTTAGATTTGAAGCGAGTGTGGAGCTTGATGTTCTCTTCTCTTTCAAAGATGAAAGCTTTAAGTGCTGTTTATCTGACTGGGGCAGTTTGGGTGGACTACCAGGTCTTGCTCGGATATTAGGAGTCCAGTTTCTTACTTGAAACGAACAGCTGCTGCTTAGCTGTTTGCTGTATTCATTCATCAGGGGTTAAACATGCAACATGTTTTGTTCTGTATATGGAACTTTTTCATGCTCTATAGTTTTTAGCTTTTAAGGATTCTCTTCTTTGTGGCTAGCTCCTTTTTCATGCATGTGATCTTGGCATGTTTTCCACTGTTGTTGTTTTTCTCTCCTTCTGTCTCTCACACACACAAATGCACGCATCACACACACCACTGGACCGTATGCCCAATGATCCAATTACACAGTGGTGCTTTGCCGCCTGTAAATGTGTGTGGTCGACAGAGGGGCCTAATCGTATCATCCACACACCCTCTGCAGGGGGTGATAATATATTGGATTTTAGAGAGGATGCTGTTAACATTCAGCTTTCCGCTGGAGGTACACGCACACCCTTCCTTGTCACTCCATTCAACCCAGGGCGCTCTCCCAGCCCCACTGCACTGTGGGTAACCTGGGCTCAGGTTTCGCTGTGCCCCAATGCACCACGGGTAACCCTGTTTGAAGCCGTGAATAATTTCCAGGACCCTGCTGCCCATGCAGGGTGTCGTAATTGTAGTGGGATGCCAGAGTACAATGTAAATTGGAAGCTAGGCTTTTAATTAACATTGTCTTGGTGCTTGTACTGATGGAGACAACACACTATTCATAATAACATCTTTGTTGATTAAGAGCCCTGACTCTTAAGTACGCTTTCCATCAAGATGATAGCATTTGAGAGTGTAGGTAGAATGGAGAAGTAGTGTTAATGACTTTTGGTCTGAGCTAATTGGACATGAACCCACCGGCAGACGAGATATTATAGCTGTTTATTATTTGGGTAAGGACTAGTGGAGCTGTTATCTTCAATCTGTCGCCGAAGCCCAAGGCCAGTTAAGTTAACTTGGCGCACTAAGTTGAGGGCTAATTTCACTTGGCACAAACACTCTGGTATAATACAGATGGACGCTAGCTGTCCATCTGGAACTCCCGTCTCGTGCTTAATCTAAGGATTTTACTCTTAACGGTGCTGTTAATTAAACAATTGGAGCAGATGCAATATTGTGAATAGTACTGAATGCAAAGACAAGGAAGTTACCCAAAGGAACAATTCCCTGGCTTGGAAGAGAATTCCAAACATTGTATTTATTATTTATTCTATATAATTCAACAACAAGTGACTAATAAATAAGTGGAGTATAAAGTCACAGACAGCTATTTAGGGGTGGTGGGGATGGGAAGCAGGGGTCACAATGTGTAGAATACCATATAACCATTTTATTTACTGTCCAAAATGGCCAATGTATCAACAAGTGTGTTCTGTCCACCTACAAATGTTTTATATTTATTATAAATATATGTATTATTATATTTTATATATAATTCATATAATATATTGTAATATAGATGATGGCAAAATCAAGATAAATCTGCACTAATAAGTTTATTGGGAACTATTTTGCCTTATGATACCTTTCATGTTTGCCTGGCTTTTTAAAAAGAAAAAAACAGTTTAGGCCAAAACACTAACTTTAGAATGATCATAATGTGTCAAGCATAATACAACACAATATGTGTTGCCATTTTATGTTATTATTTTCTGTGTTGTAACTTTTAGGGACTTTTTGGACGTCTGGTTTCAGCACCATTGTTGTAAACAATCCATTCTCTATTACTATTACAATTTAGAAAAAAATGGGCAATTTCTTTTGTTATCACCTTTTTTTTATCCTATGAAATAGTGTCAATATTTGTATAAAATGGAGGTTTAGCAGAAAGACTCCAGAAATTGGTGTCCCTGTTTTACCTTTCTTTACCTCACATCTAAGCATACAGCTTAAATCATATACACCAGGACAACAAGTAAGATTTCTCTGTGCTTCCCCCGGCCATCGTGGATTTGTTTATAATCATCAGCTGCACACCTGATGTAGAATACATTCATAATACATGCAGTAATGATTGTTTACGTCCTGCTGTTCCATGCTGGTACTGGTTGGCAGTTTTGTTCAACTAATTCTTCTGATAACTTTTTAATGTTTTTTTTTTTATTAATACAGGAACTTCTGTGTTTTTGAGTTGTTCTTTAAGTCTTTGCATGCTGTGTGTTGATTTTAAAATGTGGTCATAGGGCTGCGTGATATTGGAGAAAACATTGCATGGTGACATTGCATTATATATTGTGATATGAAAGCATATTCATATTTTTACCAGATGACCAGTTGAGCAACATTATTTAAAACCATTATTCAGTGTAAATGACTGGGGTGAAAAAGCTGATAAATTACTCTTGTGTGTGAACCAGGTTTGCTAGAATTTAATGTTCTATAAACACAAAAGCAGGTGGGCGCTGTGACTACTCCACTCTGTGTACCTGATTCATTTAATTTGTTCGGCTCATGCACACATTGCGATGATGATGCTGAAATGATATATTGTCCAGCCCTAATATGTAGTTACTGAAGAGTTTCTCATGGTGTTTCTCCTGAAGGTGAACTGTGTATTTTTAAGTGTAGTGGGAACGTGGACCCCTAATAATGGAAACAGTAACTATATTCTGTATACACCCTTTACACAATATGACTTGGACCTAATGTGGATGCTTAATATGCATTACATCCCAACCCTGACTATTAATTACACATATTTGCCATGAGGAAAGTTATATACAAAAACCCTGACATATATAAACGCACTAAGTCTCTATTTATTGTATTAATATTATTTATATTTACTCTATTGGAGTTTTAGTTAGCAATAAACAAGCATGCTTACTGCACTTGTAGCACAGTGCAATAGATTTAGACACTCACATCCCTAAATCTATTGCACTTTGCTGTATATTATTTTTATTTATTCATTTTCCATTTTTTACTATGAAGTAGTATGAACTATTAGTCTTAGGCTTTTTAGTGGCAGCAGTACTTTTTAGCAGTAGCAGTAGCAGTAGCAGCATTAGCAGTAGCGGTAACAGTAACAGGCTAACGCTCGCATATTACGTCTTACGTCCCTTCTTTCTTTCTCTCCCGGGTTATTTCCTTCGCTTCTGCTCTCTTCTGTAGCTAACCCGGCCGTGCAGAAAGCAGAAACGCGCGCCGCATCGCGTTCTCGCTGCGTCTCCGTATTCGCTGCGCTGGTGTGCGCTCCGGCTAGCAGAGCGTGCGGAGCGCGTGGATCGGATTAGGAAAAAACGGAAAGGAAAAGCACGCGCGCGCACCAGCTCCAGCAGCAGCAGCAGCGGCAGCATCAGCACGGGGGGATTTGATCTTGCCTGTTTTTCAGTGCATGTGATTCACCGCATCGCTTTTCTCTCTCTCTCTCTCTTTCACTTTCTCTCTCTCTCGCTCTCTCTCTCTCTCGCGGCTGCAGCTCGTCTCTGCTGGGCTCGTGGTCTGGCCGCGCCTGCAGAGCCGTGCCCATCGACTCGTCCAGGACCAGATGTGTGTGTGACAGACTGTCCACCTTCGCCATTTTAGCGCGCCTCAGCCTCGACGCGGTAAGTGCACGCTCCTCTCTCGCCTGCTTTCACACTGCTGAGGGGGGAGGGGGAGGGGGGTCTTTAAAAACGACGCGTTTTTGGCTGCGATTTAAATGTCCGCTGTTTCTCTCTTTCTGTCTTTTTCTTTTCCTTTTTTTTTATTTAAAGCCGTGCAATATAGGCGTCGTTGTCATCCCGTATCAACAGATCCCTCTATCTCTTCCCCCTTCCTCCTCTCCTCCTCCTTCTCTTCTGCTACCCCCCTGCGCGACATGCCAGGCTCATAAAGAGCAGCCCTCCACTTTGATGGGGACGGATTTTGGCATATTGTCTGTAACATACACGCCGCAGAAAGTGACGTCAGCGCAGCTGCCTTTAATGCCCAGGCCGTGGCGTTCAGCACATGCATTTCATTTGCATTGCACTGACTCCAGTGGAATGGAGTGATTTTGTCATTTTGGCCATCTTTTGTCTGGCAGCCTGATCTTGCATTGCATATGGTGTAGCTCTCTGTTGTGACCAGTGCAGGCTGTTGCTCTCCTATCAGCTTGGATTATTCCTCTATGAAACGTGTGATAAATCAGATGTCTGATGTCGCTCTAGTTCATCATGGCCTCAGACTGACATCCTTGCATAAATGCTCTATTGGCATATATGTGGATCTTCAGGGAGAAGGAGCTGAACAGCGTTTGGGTGTTGATGGGGAGACAGGGCAGCGTCTTTGTGTGGTTTTTCAGTCAATGCGATTAGTTATTATTAGACTGGAAACTGCCTCTGAAGCAGTTTGTTCACTAGTTTCCCTGGTAACAGCACTGGGCAGCGGAGGCTCTTAAAGCTATAGAAGGCCCCATAACGTTGCCTTTGTGCTGCTTGGCCCAGATAGCCGGTAGGCCGCAGAGCCCTAGCAAGGGAAGAAAACCCACTGAAGCCACCCACCCAGCCCACCCCGCCAACACTTACAATAAGGGCCCTGCGATTCACGAAGCCAGGATGTTTTTGATTTTTTCAGATGTTCCATTCACGTTCCGTGCGTCATTATTGGAGCTCTGAAGGCGTTTGGCTCTTTATTTTCTGGAGCGATGAAAGGAAGGCCTTGGCCTGGGCCTCAGTCATCCTTCCTGCATAAATCACCGGAAATCTTTAGACTGAGCTGTGCAGCGCTCTAGTCTAGGTTGCAGAGTGTGGGCACCAGCTTGGGTTTGGGAAAAACAGAAGTGTTTGATGTTCCTAGCTCCGTTCCCAAGCACAGTTTGCTCAGGGTGCTTGGACAAGCTGGGCTTGGACTCTGCTAATTCAGTCTGCCTTTGGAATCTGTGCAGGCCAGTTCTGGTTGCTCCATGTGTCTCAGAGGGCCACACTGTGGGATTCTGTTTTGTATCTCAGATTTGCATTTAGATTCTTTCCTCGGTTTGCCGTGGGCTGTACAGTAGCAGTGGGCTAATCTTGCTCCACATGCGATGTCTGCCTGGCCTTGGAAGCAGCTTCACTGCCCCCCCTCCATGTGTCTAGCCCTATACCTGGGCAGATGGCAGCAGACTCGGGGAGTGTCGCAGTTAGCTCGTTACGTTCCTCGTGGGAAGCATATCGGGGCGATTTGATTGGTGGTGGCGCGCGCCAGCCGAAAGGCTTGTTCCTCCTTCTCCACTCTGGCTCTCTGTCCAGACCCCCACCGCTACGCTGCTAATTATTCCTGACACTACACTTGCCACCTTCTGAATGGCCCATCCGACAGCTCCTCTGTCTGCAACTAGCCTCCTACAGCTTTGGAATGATAAAGAGCCAGAGAAGCTGGCCATAGTCTTCCCTCTCTGCCTTCTCTCACTCATTTACGCTCTGACTTCCTCTTATTCTCCATCTCCCCTCTTATTTCCTCTCAGTGATGAGTGTACAGAGAGAGACTTCACTGCAGCCATTTTACCCAGCCGTTAGCAGTGGCCCATGCATGTCTAATTCATTTTTTCAGTCCGGTTGCCTTGAGCTTTTGTGTTTTAAGTTCTTGTCTCTATGGTTACGCTTGTGTAAGGTGTTGCTAAAGGCACTGAGGTCACATGAGTTCTTCAGAAAGGGACTGGTCAGGACTGCAGGCCAGATGTATGTATGTGTGAGAATATGCAGTGCGGAATTGGCCTAGATGAAGCTGCAGTCCATCAGGAATCGGTGATACATTTACTATATGCACAGGAAGGCCTACTATTCCTCCAAAGTCATGCTTCGAATGTTGGTGGCATGCCCAAATGAGGATCTCTGTGCCTAAGCAGTTTTTACTAGTAGTTCTTGAAAACTGCCTCAAGTGCAACATGTTGTAAACAAAAAGTTCCAACCCTGATACATTTTATCCTGTGCAAACTTTAATTCCATGAATGTCACTGAATTGATGAAATGAATGACTGCATGACGAAATAATTTAGCATGCGAAATACGAATATTGCTATACGACTAAGTACAGCTCCTTATATTTAAACTTAAACTAGTCATTTTGATCTCTGCTTACCATATAGGTGAACTTTGTAGTACTACAATTACAGACGGTAGGTCATCTGATTCTCTGCTTACTTGGTTAGCTCTCTTTCACGCTGTTCCTCAGTGGTGAGGACCCTCACATGACCACAACAGAGCAGGCATTATTAGGGTGGTGGATCATTCTCAGCATTGTGTGTGTTGGGCTGGCATAAGTGAAACCTGCACAGCAGTGCTGCTGGAGTTTTTAAATACCCCAGTCCACTCACTGTCCACTCTTTTAGACACTCATATTTTGTTGGTCCAGCTTGTAGATGTAAATTCAGAAACGATAGCTCATCTTTTGCTGCACGGCTGCATGTGTTAGTCATCCTGCCCACAGGATGCTGTTGGCTGGATAGTTTTAGTCGGTGGACTATTCCGACTTTATCAGTCACACTGAGGAATTTAAACATCACTGCTGTATCTGATCCAACACACACTTACACACTACCACCAAGGCATCAGTTCAGTGCTTTATTTAAATGAATTAATTAAAGTTATAAACCTACCCCAGTCACTGTTCACTACAGTGTGCATATGCTACCTACAAATTTAAGAGGTTACTGCTGTGAACAAATTGTTTTGCTTGGTGTGAGGACTTGTTTATTACAGATATGTTTGGTAATAACTGAAATGATTTATTGAGCATTAGTGTGGGTTCTCAAATTGCATTCATCATAAATACAAAAAGATAAAATATACAATATGTTATGTTTACCATCTTGCTTTGGGATGACATACAGCCTGCTGTGGCCATTTGCTTTAATCCCAAAACACAAAAGATGGCTTATGGTCTTTTGAAATATGAGTATTTACTTAAACTCTAATGAATTATCAGTCTAAGTAAAAGACGCCTTCCTGTTAGTGCCAAAGAGAAGCAGCCATGATTCCCAGGCTTGTCACTTGATCTGCAAGAACAGCACCTCCTGCATTGTGTGTTCAGAGGTGTCAAATGCATTGCACTTGCTGACTGAACAGATTACATTACCTAATGCCTTAGCACCATATCAGGCAGAAAAGTCACTTGGGCTAGAAGAGCCACAGGAATGAGTTCTCTCAGGGAATGTGCACAAGACACTTATTTTAATCCAGTAAATGAAACCGTGCACATAACTAATTGGGATAACTTTTCTCTAATCTCCACTTTCCTCCACAGTAGAATTGCTAAAACCTTAGAGAGGTTGTAGAGACCTTAGGATGTAGAGAGACCATTGAATGAGTGACACAAGAAGACCCATAGTTAATTTGTCATGCTGGAATACCTGAATATTCCCAACATTCCTATAATTGTCTAAAATGTCTTTGTATGGTGTAGCATTAACATAACCCTGGAACTAAGAAACCCAAACCCTGAAAAACAGCCACAGACCATTATTCCTACTCCACCAAAATCATTATGCATCAGATTGCCAGATAGTGAAGCATGATTCAACACTCCAGAGAACATGTTTCTATTGCTTGGAAGCCTAGCAGTGCTGTGCTTTGCACCATTCCAGCTGATTCTTGGCATTGCGCACAGTAATCTTAGGCTTCTGTGCAGCTGCTTGCCAATGGAAACCCATTTCGTGAAGCTTCTAGAGCTTTTCATCGGTTCTCGTGGATCCCTCTGGGCAATGCTGTCTGCTATGCACTGCCACCAGCAATGTGCTATGGTAGTATCTGCATCACCGGCATGGGGCGCATGTCCATAAGACCATCACACTTCCTATAGACCTATTATATAGACCTATAACTGCTCATATTGCTCAACTCTTGTCTGAGGCATACTTCAACAACAGCATGAGTAAGAATGGAAAGCATGCGCAACAGGACAACCTTATATACAACAACTTACAACCTATAAAGTCAGTTTAGCTTTAAGATTTTCTGAATAAGACACAAGTCATGACTAAATTGGATGCACATATATGCACTTGTTGGTTTCTTATTTGGTCGGTTATCCTTAAATGGTGAAGCCCTTACTTTCAGTGGACATAATGTACCTGCTGCCTTCTTTAAAGTAAAAGCAATGCCTTAGTTAACATGTTTAGTGTGCATCAAGCAGTACTCATTGTTCAAGTTCATCCAAAACCCATACTGTCACATGTAGCTGCTGTCAGTACAAAACCTTGTATCTCTATTTATTTGAATTTTGAGTGAATTTCATGAATGATTTAAATTAAAAGATCCAAAATTACCTGGTCTGGATTCATCAACTTACATTAAAATAATGTGGGGTTTTTTTGTTTTCTTATAAAGTTATGTTTTGGAGAGACAAGTTTTTTTCTTACGGCAGCAATATGTACCATGTATACATGTTTACTTGTAGGACTGTGTGTAGTTGACGGTGCAGAGGACAGAGCTTCCTGCAGCGCTGATTAATCAGAAGGATTTAATTAACTTCAGTTTTGGCATAGCCTTTGGACCTAGACACAAGACAGGTTTAAAACGCGGCTCACTGTGTGTGTGCGTGTAAGTGTGTGTGTGTGTCTGCAGAGCCCTTGAGTCAGTCTGTCCTGTCATTGCTACAGTACCTTTGTGCCACGCCTCTGAGAGCACATAGCATGACCACGTGCCCACTCCTCCTTGACAGCACACTTGCAGGGCAGCACCAGGGCGTATGACTCACTGTGTAACCTTTTCTAGAGTTCACTTCCTCAGGACATGCTCACCTGACATCGCTTACTTTATTTGAACTGAGATCGATCTGTGGTCTTTTCAGTTTTGGTCTTTTCACCAATGTTTCTTTTGTTGCATGTGACATTTACTACTTTTTTGAGAAAGACAGACCTTCTGGCACAGCGAGTGAAGTGGCGTATTCTGTAGGTATAAGAATGTCCAATTTGACTAATCTTGATAATTAAGTTTCTGTAAACTCATTTTACTGAACAGATACTCAGTTAACCATGACATACCACACCTGATAATTACAGACCATTATGTTTGAACATAATAATCTAATGCAAAGATGCTAAATGATAGTAGCATAAATGAAAGTGTATCATCTTACCGTGTACAATAAATAGATGAAAAGGTAAATAGTAACAGAGATGCCCTTGGATTACCATGCTGTTGCTAACTTTGAAACGTACTAGTAGCTGATGATGACTCATCTTCTTACACAACGCTTTTGTCTTTGGAGGATGATACCAAAATGTTACTTTGTTGATGTATAGCCAGGAAGCTTGTAGGCCTGTGCTTGGTGAAAGTCATCATGGTAACAGTTCTTAGTGATGGTAAAAACTAGTTTTCTTCTTGGTTTGGAAAAAACACGTCATGCCAATCAAAATACCTAAACTAGCATTCCCACTGTAACAGAACTTGAAATCTGTCATTGTTTTAGCCAAATAATTGGATAAAATTCTTACAGCAGTCTAAAAACTGTTACACATTAAGCACGACTTGGGTAAAGCATATGAAGAAGCTAAATATTCAGAGTTTTTCCCATAAAATCTGTACACACAAAAAGGCAAAGTGTAAGATGCTTTTTATTTTGGAAAGGTGAAAGGAGTGTAGAGAGTTTCTCCACCTCGTTTCAGGAGCTGAAATTTTAACAGTTCTTTCTTTGGATATTGGATATGCAGCTTCACAGTAAACAAAGCACCAGAAATTGGTTAAATGTCTTTAAATCCAAATAAGTTCACACAACAGATGGAACATCGACACTTGGCTACAGTTCAGTCTGCAAGAGTGAAAGTACAATAACAGTAACTTCATGATTTAATTCAGAAGCTAAAACTCTGGGCGCTTCCAGTAAGGGTTTTTTTTGTAGCTGGCGAATAAACTAATGTTACATATTCCCTTTTAGAAACTGTGCAAAATATCCCCAGTCAGACACATGTTGGAATACAGTCCTGTGTTCAGAATAATAGATAATGTAGTAATAGATAATGTTTAGTGTGGAAGAGAAATAATGTCTTACATGTATATATGTACTGAATACAGTTTATATATCACAAATTAGTCACATATAACTATGGCAGTGAAAAGCATTGTTGTTAGTTAGAGGCCTCATTCCCATGTTGCCATCTTTAACAATATCAGTGCAAAAGTCAAAGTAATGATAATGATAAGCAGATAACATAGTCCTACAAATTGGCACCCCTGCTAAACGTGCTACAATGATTAAAAGAAAAGGTTTTTCCACTGGTTTTTCACCAGGTTTGCACACACTGCAGCAGGGATTTTGGTCCATTCCTCCACACAGATCTTCTCCAGATCAGCCAGGTTTCTGGGCTGTCGCTGAGAAACACGGAGTTTGAGCTCCCTCCAAAGATTTTCTATAGGGTTTAGGTCTGGAGACTGGCAAGGCCACTCCAGAACCTTGATATGCTTCTTCCAGAACCACCCCTTGGTTATCCTGGCTGTGTGCTTTGGGTCATTGTGTGCGCCACAATTGTTAACAGCCCCAAGATTGTGTCATAAGTAAAATCTAACAAAAGCCTGTTTCCATTCATATTAGGCACAAATGGTCACCCATAACTTCTGTTTCACTGGGATATAAGTATGACACATGCTACTTTCCCACAGTTCCATCACTATGTGAAAGACCATGGAATACAGCAGTGGTGTGCATTTAGTAAATGTTGTTGAGTTGCATAATACAGGACATGGCTAAAAGAAAAGAGCTAAACAGTTACTAACACCCCATTCTAATATCAGCGTAATAATTCGGCTTTAATAAACTAGAGCTTTATGCAGGCCCTGAGCCCAGTGAGGAGGATGGTTCGCGTGACCAAAAAATCTCCAAAGAAAGATAACAGCTGGGGACAGTAGTTAGGTCTTTGGGGTCAGGACATTTCTCAAATTACAGTCAGATACCATCTACATAACCACAGGTTGTTGTGCAGGGTTGCCGGAAGATGACGACTTTAAACCTCTACAGCTTGCCAGACTTCAACAGAACTCTCAGTGGGGCTGAGTTCTATAATTATATGAGGCCAAGAGTTGAGCTTTTTGGCAACAAACAGGGTTTTGGCAGGGTTTGGTGTAGACACATAGGTAACCATGCAGAAAGAAAGTTCCTCATCCCCTCTGAGAAGTGTGGTAGTGGATATGTGATATTGCTTTGGACAGCTTGTTTAGATACAGGGTTTCATTGACTCAGTCAAGTATCAGCAGAAATACAAAGTCAGAGCCTGACTGCCTCAGCCTGGAAGCTTAAACTGGGTAGTGGTTGGATACTCCAGCAGAACAGTGATCCACAGCATATCTCAAAATTAACACCAAAATAGTTTGCTTACTTGCAGACTCAAGGTTTTGCCCAAACCTAAAGAAGTCTAAAGGATCTGGATGATCTGAATGGTCTCAGATCCACTGGAATGTGTTTTCCAGTCTCATTAGGCTTCAGAGCCATTATCTTCGCATACAGGAGGCATATTTATAATTGACGTTTTTTGCATATTTAAGGAAAAATATGTATTGCATTATAAGATTGAGCTTTCCGTCTTTCTGTCATTGTACTTTAAATAAATATTGATATTGTTATTGAGAATAAAATCAGTATATAAAGACTATTTTTTGCTGCTTTTGTGCGTGTTTGTGGACGGCACTGGATTTGTGTATATCGTGTACCTAACACACATGTACTAATGCAAATACACATTCAGCTTGCAGCGCAGCTGATGGTTCACATGAGCAGCGCCCACCTTTAGTCGGGTTAATGCAGCATCCACCACTGCAGTGGCCGCTGTTTCTCAACCACATCACCATGGCAACTAAATCTTTGGCTGCACTAGCATGGAAATGGCGTGGTGGATTGCAGAAGGGTTACGGTTACTATCTGTGTCTGTGTAGTGTGCTTCATATACGCTAGCTTGAACCCGCCTAGCTCTGTTGTGGAGGTTTTGCAGCAGGATTGTATTTTAGGAACGCTGCAGCGCTGTTCTCTTCTCTAGCCTCAGGCCCTTTCAGCCTTCAGCTCTTCACAGAGTCACCTTGATTTCACCTTGCTCCTCAGCCGGAGCCACGTGGACAGCAATCAGCTCCCTCCAGCTGCCTGAGGTCTAGATGACGACCAGCTCTCTGCTGTTGAAGCTCTGAAATGCTCCTTTAGCACTAACCCAGCGCCTCTCTTCTTACCGGCAGAGTATGGACCCATCCAAGACGCAGCTGCCATCCGTGACGCTGATCGTGGGCTGTGGGGTCTCCTCCCTCACCCTCCTGCTCCTCATCATCATCTATGTCTCCGTGTGGAGGTAAGGAGAAACTTACACAACCAGTTGCAGGTCTTTAGGCGCCGTATTAGTATTATTATGTATGTTTTTACAGGGTTACTGGAGAGTTCTTTTTATTTATTTTTTTATTTTTTGCAATACTGTTCAAATGTAATCTGAATTATGCCGTGAATCATATTTAGGTTTATTTTGATTGATTAATTTTTTTAGAGCAGTGGTGGAAACTTCAGATACTGTTTGACAATATTTTTTATTCTTAGCTTCCTATTGTCTTAGTAGTTATAAGCTCTGAGGCACCCATTACTGACACAGGTGTTCTGTTGAGCATGTAATGCTTGTAAATCTCCACAGACAGGGAACCCACATGTCAGGAAAAACAGAAAATCTGTAAATGTACAGACTAGCTTTCCAGGCATGGACAACAGCTGGGAAATAATGCTAAAATGTTCTGGCTATATTAGCCAATTATGTAAAGTTAATCATCTTTTAGCCCACTGGTTCCTAACCCTGGTCCTGGAGGACCCCCCCCCACACACACACACATTTCTGTGCTTTCCCACCAAAACACACCCACTTCAGCTGACGAAGGATTTGCTAATGAGCTGATTAGTTGGATCAGGTGTGTTGGGAGCAGGGGCAACACTTAAATGTGCAGGGCAAGGGGTCATCTGGGAACCACTGTTGTCGCATATTCTTAGATGCTAGTGCCCATTCCGAGTGTGTTTTCGTAGCATCACTGTCCAAAGAAAACCATGGATCTCCATTTTTACTTCTATGCATCATTTGATGACTTGCGCTGTCCTTTACACTGTGTGGGAATGTCTCTGAGTATTATGACCTGCACGCACTCGATACACACATCTATATAACTAGCCTATATGTGGACGTATGTATCGCTGATGCAGCCAGGCCCTGCAGCTCACTTAGACAGAAAGACGCAGAAGGCGAAAGAGATGTACATCTGTTCAGCATATGTTCAGCACCAGCAACAATGCCTTGCCAAAGCAACCAACAGCCTACTACTAGCACAGCAGAAAATGCACTGCTGCCATCCCCAAGCTACATCTGACCCTCCCTAACCTGCTTTTGTCGTTGTTTAGAAATGTGAGAGGGTATGCAGTATGAGAATGACACAGGCTATTGTTGCACACCCTTTCAGTTGTGCATCTAGTACATCAATATCAAGCATAGCTTTTTCACAACACCAGTTAACAAATGAGCAGTCTAACAGCTCAGACACAAAGCAGGGAGCATGCTGACCAATCTGGGTCATTCCTGTCAGGTGCCCTGTGAGTGTTCTGATGAATCATAGGCACTCATAGTTTAACAAATGTACGAACGTTTTTGTCAGAAAAATGGTGCGGCCCTATCTTGATCTGTGTCACAGACATTTTCATCCACTCATGCGTTTTGTCATATGCCAAGTTATATCACTGCATTATTATAGCAATATAATATTTATCTATAGTCCTAAGAAGGAAAAAGCTTTGGTGTCTGGAGTAATTCACTCAGAAGGTACAGTGGGCTTCAAAGTCAGAGATTTTATTTAAAGCTAAAAATAAACAACAATTCTTTAGAGCTTTTCATTAGAGAAAAGCGAAATAGTAAATGACAAGTGAAACAAAGAAGATATATCTAGGATTCTGCATTTTCTCTTCAATATTTAAATCTATATACAAAAAAGGTCAGATTTATTGTAGTCTTGTTGCTGCCACTGAAATTCTACACTGAATTTAGTAGAATTTGGTCTATGTCTTAGAGGCTTCGGAGTTGACTCCTGGCGAAGGGGGCGATACCAAATTAGAAATTGTGAAATCCATGTAAAAATGTCTTTATATTTGTAATATTTTCTAAAAATTTCTTTTCTAATTGGAATGATGATAGTATATTTTGTACTGACAAATGTTGTATTTAATACAGTATTTATGTGAATACACAATACCCATCAGAAATCTTAATAATTCCGGGAAATTGGCCAAATCATCTACTACTAGGCTCTATTATACATTATCCACTAACGTATATGTAGGTACATGTGTTTTGTTGCACATGAGGACCTTAATGGAAGCGTGTGTCTGATGTGTTAGGAGATAAATCGCTGAATCAGTGCAGCCCTAGCTTCTGGTCTGAATGTGTCAGGTGTCCTTTATGAGCTGGTACTAAACTGCTGGTTTTTGTGGAGGCAGCAGATTTTGCTAAAAAGAGTATCTTCTTTCCTCCTGCAGGTACATCCGCTCTGAACGCTCCGTCATCCTCATCAACTTCTGTCTCTCCATCATCTCATCCAATGCTCTTATCCTGATCGGACAGACTCAGACACGCAACAAGGTGAGAATAGTCCACACTTACATATGCGGACTCCCTGTCTGTAAGTCTTTATAGCTAACCTTTTCCTTATCTGTCCTCTTCTACTCCTCTCCCTACTCACTTTGTTTTTCCTTTCTCTTCATGACACAACCCTGTTCTCTCTCTCGCTCTGTCTCTCAGGTTTTATGCACTCTCGTGGCTGCTTTTCTGCACTTCTTCTTTCTCTCCTCCTTCTGTTGGGTTCTGACAGAGGCCTGGCAGTCCTATATGGCTGTGACGGGCCGGTTGAGAAACCGCATCATACGCAAGCGCTTCCTCTGCCTGGGCTGGGGTGAGCCTGTCTGTCTGTCTGTATATAAATGTCTTTGTTCAGTGCTTTCTCAGTGCCCTGCCATGTCTTACAACCTGTTTCTCAGGTATGGCATGGACTATGCATGCTTCAACCTTTAGAAGTTCTTATTGTCCTTTTTACATACTCCGTATATGTATACATGTAATTTCTTTGGTATGTCATTACTAATACAGTTAGTTTCTAGATGTGGGAAAAATAATTCATTCTTTTGTATGTCATGAATCTCCTTTAAATTCTTCTAAATCGATTAATGGAATGTTATAACTGAATTTTCACAGAGATTTTTAATTTCCCACACAGTTAATTAAGGTTCTTTGGTACAACCCTGCTTGATAGAGACAAAAGATGCAGGATTCCTGTACTGCGTGCATGCTTGTGGTCACACATTGTTTACAGTTACATATATATGTATAAGTGCAGTTTTGTTAAGTCACATCTCTATAAATTACAGAGTAATAGAGTAAAACCAGTAACACTTCACATTAAGTATTGACTAACATGAAGTAATACATTGGTTTACCTGAAGTAATACATTAATAGTGGTTACAGTGCTTAACTAATGCTAAGTAAACACACTTGTTAAGTAAAAGAGTAGTCACATGTTTACATGTTATCTTTTATTTATTAGTTAACCATTGTTCATGATTTACTTTATATTGGCTAACATGAAGTAATATAGTAGTTAATATAAAGTCAAATTATTAACAATGTTAAGGGTTGCTGTAAAATCTCCTGTAGTTTTTAAATTAATTGAAGGATTATCTTCAAAACTGCAACATATACAGTACTAGACAGTGGGCTGAGTGCATGCTGCTTTCTAATACAGCTAAAATAACACTACTTGTTTATGACATCTTGGCATATTGAATTTGTTTGTGAGGTGCCTGTAGATTCCCACCTTATTAGTTGCATTATGAATTACATATACAGTTAATGTAAATTGTGTACCACCTGCACCGTCATTTGTTTTCTTGTCAAAAAAGACAAACATTACAAACATGTTGGAAAAAAAAATTCTCAAACAAGACTGGAGATACATATGTGGTATAGATTGTATATTTTATCCACATTTTTTACAAACTGTCTATTTATGTTTCAATAAGCTGTGAGTGAGACATAATTCATATATGGTGACAATATGATGGGTGATAAAAATACTAAAAATGAATGTACAGAACTTTTACCTCCAGTGGAACCTTTAAAAATGTTCCTTTTTTCGTCCAAAACTGTTTCTTCTGTGCCATCCTTCTAAAGAACCATATAATTATTTAAAATGTGACATCATCAAGCAAATTTGACCATAATATTATACTGTCTGTTTTGTCCTTAAGGCTTACCTGCTCTTGTGGTGGCCATCTCTGTTGGGTTTACCAAAGCAAAGGGATACGGTACAGTTAACTAGTAAGTTTGCCTCGTTCATAGCCTTGCTTTACATTCTGTCCACCTCACACACCTATCCCCGTGTCATGGGGTTGCAAGATTTAATACTTCACAAACAAACAGTGTGCTGCCTCTTTGCTGAATAAGGTACATCTTCTGGATGAAATTACCTTTCTCAGTCTTACCTCTTCTTTTTTCCCCCTCCAACCCTGTCTCCCTTACTTTTCCTCACCTCTCCCCTCTGCTCTCTCTTCCTCTGTCTTTTCCCTTTTCTCTCCATGCCCTGCTAGCTGCTGGCTGTCTCTGGAAGGAGGACTGTTGTATGCGTTTGTGGGACCAGCTGCAGCTGTAGTTTTGGTACTTTCTCTTTTTTCTGTTTTTGTCTGTCAGAGGGCAGCCCCCTGACTCATCCGGATGCTGGGCTAAACAATGCATAGCAGCACTCAGATATTTAAAGCCATGTAGTAAATCAGAAAAGATGCGCTTGGTGTCTGAAGTTGCCTTTTTAAGTTTTGTGCAGGAACTACCCAGGCTTTAACATGGCTGCTACTAGAGATGCCACAGGACACAGTGCAAAGTCAATGCCAAAATAATAAAATATCCTTTTTTTTTCTGAGATAGCACTAACCCAGTGGCTGTAGAGCCATTACTTGTTAGCTACTTTACGATTGTAACTTCAGTACAAAAATTAAAAATGCAAACCTGCTGTGAACATTCTCTACTTGTTAGCTACATTAGTGTTGTAGCCTCAGTACAAAACTAAGCATGCAAATCTGCTGTGAATGTTCTCTGCTTGTTAGCTACATTAGTGTTGCAGCTCCTGTACAAAACTAACGAGACAATTTTGCTTTAAAGTTTGATAACTTGTTATCTAAATTAGTGTGGTAGTTCCAGTAAAAAGTACAGAAGTAAATTTGCTATGAACCTCTATTTCTTGTTAGCTACTTTAGTGTTGTAGCTCCTAGAGAAAACTGAAGAAGCAAACTTGCATAAATTGTTAGCTATATTAGCATTGTAGCTCCAGTACAAAATTGATCAAGAAAATGTGCTCTAAATGTACATTATTTGTTAGCTAGGTTAGAATGTAGCTCCAGTACGAAAATACATGAGACATGAACTTCAGGCATTAATGATGTTTCAGCTGTTTAAGTATATTTGGAGTCAGTTGAGTAAATTTGTTTTTTGGCCAAGTAATCACTGTAAATACCTATCATTACAGCTTATGCTTAAGTCTTTAAGACAGCAAAATAAGCTTTTGTAGGCCACAGACATGATATATCCCCTAAACCATGTGTGCTTAGCTACAATTGGCCCACGTATCAGCCAAAGCCCTTCAGTGCAATCTCTGGTGGCAAACATGTGTTTGGATTTTGACATCTGTTTAAACAGAGAAGCTTTGGTCATGGGCTTTGGCTGCGGTAATCCGCTCACTATGGCCCAGCAGAGTAATCAGAGTAGATCTCGGCTCAGAACGGTAATGATTTTGTGTAGTCAGCGAGACTTGCTGGACAGTGTTGTACAATGTCTGCTTGTCTATTCACCTGTTTGTTCTCTCTTCTGCAGGTTAACATGGTTATCGGCATTCTGGTTTTTAACAAACTGGTGTCCAAAGACGGCATTACTGATATGAAACTGAAGGAGAGGGCAGGGTATGCCTCATATCATACATCCATCTCACTGGTATAGCCAAGGCTGTAGCGCAGAGGCTCAGGGGCCAGGCCTTTCTTTCTCTCCCCTAAAACAGACAGCACGCAAGGAAAGTGGATTAGTAACTGATCAAGGAGAAACAAAGAGTGAGAGAGCAACAGAGGGAGGGACGGAGATAGACAAAGTGAAGTGGCGATGGACTGAGAGAGAGACGACGGGTGACAGGAAAGAGAGAGAAGAAAAAGGTCAAAGCAAACAGGCACATCATTTGTTCCAGCGAGGCTATGAGAATAATGATTTGAAATGGTGTCTGGTAGACAGACAACAACAGGTAGGGAAGATAGAGAGGTAGATTCAGGGGAGAGATCAGAGAGGACTGGCTGTTGGTCCTATTCAAAGCAAGATTGCACACCTTCACACGTCGCATTACATTTCTTTTATTATTTGTTTTTAATCTACCATGTGTGGCTTTTATGGATGTGTCCTCAGCTCCTCCTCTATTTTCAGGGGTTGCTATGTACAGTATATGTTATAAATTTGCATATTTCCATGCCTGTATTTTCTTTATGGGAAATGTTTCTTTATAGGAAAGCAGTGAAGCCCAGCAAAGGCCAAAAACTAAAGCAGTAATGATTTCATATTGCATACGGACATTACCAGTCAGAAGTCTGGACATACCTATTCATAGCAGAGCTTTTCCTTAGTTGTATAATTTCCCACATGGAAACTGTGAAATGAGACAGATGGAATTATAGATGACCAAGGAAGTGTTAAGCATGGGCATAAACATGGACATAAGCCCACTTGTTACACTCCCAACTTCTTATTCGGTCAGCTACTTTAGACGACACTGCACTCTCAGGAACTCAGTATGAAACTAACACTGGGGCAGCACCCCTCTCGTCACTGGGGTCGACCCTCAAGGGTACATCTCTGCACCTTTAGTTAGGGAAAATAGATGTAGAGTAATCAATTGAAATTATATTTTCCAAGTTGTAGTGGCTCTACACACACTTCGTTCTGTTTTTAGCCTTTTAAGCCTTTTAGCTTTTTAAGTGTTCTGCTTTTTTTAGTTTGTAAAGTTACATACATGGGAAAAATGCAATTAAGGTCCCCAGTTGGACCTAAAAAACTCTCATGTACCTTTGTTTGTAGCCTGATGAATCAAAATGTAGCATGTTTTTCTAACAATGTGCATTACAGAAAGAAATAATCATAAATAAGCTCCACAGTGATATATCCTAAAACTGATAATTCACTACTGGTTGGGAGCATGTATTTATTTATTTTGTAATTACTTGAGCTACATGATTATGAGAAAGCATTTCCAATTAGGTGTGTCCAAACGTTTGGCTGCTGTTTAGTTTGAGTACCTGTTTTGTTCGTACCTGAACTGAAGTCCTGTAAATTAGATCATGCATTACTTAGCATATGGACTGAGTACAGTGATTGCAAGATCTTTGGATTTGTATTCATTTCCAACATTGCGATTGTACAACCGTGATAATTACTGTATTGTGGCCATGGGTCATTAATATCATACAGACATAACCAAGTGCTGTTCCACTAAAATATTGCACTTATTCATCACATTGTCCTGGACTCTCTGATATTAAGCTAGTGTGGTGTGTTTGACCCATGTTTGACCTCACACGCTCACTGAGTGTTTCCTTTTCTGGGCACTTGCTATCCTTTGCCTGCAGGCTGCTGTGACCCTCACTGCCGTTGTTTCTGCATCCGACAGCTTCATTATTATTTTTCCTTTTCTCCTTTTCATCTCTTTCAAATTCCTTCTCTGTCAGGAGAACAGTGTGTCTGCCTGTGCGATGATCTCTCTGACGGACTGTGTTTGTTTTTCTTTTGTTTTTTAATTTGTTTTGTTTTATTATGTTTTTTTTTTTTTGGTTCTTGTGTGTCGGAGTTAACCACAGCATCCCCCCTCGCTCCCACTCAGGGCTGTCCTCTCTGCTCATAGGCTCGCCCAGGCCAAAACCGACATTGTGCTAATATCTCAGTAACTAAACTCGGGTACCCGCCCACACCCCCTCCCCCCTACTCGCTATTTAGAGTGGCTCTCAGGCTTTTCTCACAGTCCACTTGACAGATTAAGTGGCTCTCGAGGCTTTGATTTAATTATTCAGAATTTAACTATGTCGAATTGAAGAATGCAAATTAGCCCGGATATGAGACCAGGAGGAACATTAGGTTCACATTTCTGTGTAGATTTAATTTGTGTGATTTGTGTATGTATGTGAGCGTGTGTGCGTGTGTTTGGAGGTGAGGAGGTTCAAACCCTCTTTACTGTTCCTGCCTAGCTCTTATTCTCAGGGTTCGTACACCCAACATGGTTAATTAAAGCAATTAACATGCACTGTGTCTAATTAAGCACAGTGCAGCATCTGCACATGGCTAGCTTTCTAGCACCTCAGAGATCAGGCCATGCAGGTGACAGAGGAGAAAAATAAACAAAGACCAGACTAATGAAGATCCCGTATGGAATTTTGTAAATGAATATCATTAGGCAGCTTCACAACAATATGTGCACAACAATATGAGATGAAGTGAGCATGTACAGATGGAAGGGGAAGATTTTCCCAAACTTTCTCAGAATGTTTTGAGGTGAAACGGGCAACTAGAGAAATGTATTGACTAAGACATTTGTACACTGGTGCTAATAGGAAATGAAAAATTTGTGCAGCAAAATATTCCTAGTCATATTTATAGATTTGCTTCACCTGCCAGACACTGTTGCTGGACACACATATAAAAAATCAGCTCAGCCTGATGCTTTCAATGTTAACAACCATAAATGAAACCAATCAAAACGAAAACCTGATGCAGCATAAGCACAGTTGCTATGTAGGTACCACTAAAGCCCTATTGGAGGTGAGTTAATTTTACCTACGGAGGTGCTGTAATATGAGATCTGTGTTATTTAATCCACCATGCTATCCGTAGTTTTTGCTAATATGTTGGTAATTTTTCCAGAGCGAATTATCTTCAATATTCCGATGTACTCTGAGCTTCTTCAGTAATAGCAGTCTTTAACAAGACATCACAGTAGCGTAACAACAAATCCAGGTAATAGAAAACGCTACTCTTCTTTTTAAAATTCTGAAGACAAAGCTAACAGCTAAATGAAGCTTGACCCAGTGTCTTAATCATGAAGTTCATAACAAGACTACTGAAATCCACAGCACATTATTATGTGTATTCCCCGCAGTGCACTGTGTTTATGTACCATCATTTCGAATTGCGAATGATAGCATGCATCACCCAACATCTCTTCATCACAAAAGTCTTTCGAATAGGGCTTAACTTAGCTATTAATATAAACCACTAAATAGGTAAATCTCTAGTCTCTTTGTAGACAGCAGTAGATACAGCGAGTTAGAATTCAGGAATAAACTGAATATGGAAATGATCAGCATACCAAGTGAAACGCAGAATATCACTCCCATTTAGAAGGAGCACCAATTCTATCAAATCAAGAGTCATGTATTATTTTCCTACTGAATGTAAATATAATTTCTTTGAACAATAAAAATAATAATAAATGCTGTATATTCATTCTGCTAGTAGTAGAAGTAATAATGAATGTATGTGAATGAATATAATGAATGTTATTATTAACTAATTGTTTAACAATATTATTTCCGGTTATTGTCATTGGTAGTAGTAGCTGTGGTGGTAGAAGGATCACTAATAAACATTATTACGGTTGGCAGTTAAAATTCATATTAAATAAATATGGCACACTTCTCTCCGGAACTCGTCTGGCTGCTGGCCCCCAAATAAGTTCAGACCCCTGTTGTAAATCTTAATGATTTAATTATGCAGAATTATGCAGTGGAATTCCCTCTTTAAACCTAGCCACTTCCTGTTCCTTAGACCCCTAAGACCTGTAGAAAGAGGAGTTGTTAATTGACTCTAATGTGTTCTTCGGCACCTCGCCTCCACTAAAAACATCCTTACTGCTGACATTTTCACTCTGTAGCATCAGAGCATGATACAAGCAAAAAATCAGGATGTTAAGAGTTAAAGTACAAGCTGTGATTGTAATGTCAGACACATAACAATAAATGGATTTTATATAATATAAGATAATGTACCGTCCACTGATATATATGGTGTAACTAGACTGGGTTGTGTTGTAATAAATCCACCCATAGGCTTGATCTCTCCTGTAGGCCCATTTGGTTTAATGAATGCCATCAGGAGGACCATAAGGCTGGAGTATTAGAGCTGGGCATGCCAGACAGGCAAGGCAAGCCTTGCTGAAGTCAGGAAGTAGTTGTGTAAGTGCAGTTAGCTGAGGCTGGTTCCACTGGCTGTAGTCAGACCCAGGAAAGAGGGAGTGGTCACTGTCTAACTGAACCATAATAACAGTCTGTTTCTGTTCTGGACAGGATGCCATCAAGCCAGAAAGGAGTTTGTGTCTGTGTTGAAGTTGCTCAGCAGTGCAGTACTGCAGTACTGAAGCCCCTCCAGCCTCTACCATAAAGGCTAGCGAAATGACCTTGTAATTCAAAAAAACACTGATTGCTTTTTAATATCACTGCCTGCAGCCAGCTTTTATTGGTTGTACTGGCCTTTAGCGTGGAATTGAATTTCTGATATTATGTGGGTTTTAATCTACATGTCTGCCAGCTGCGCGATCGATTCGCCAGCCATGGGGCCGGCCGTGCTGAGCTGATGGCCTTAATTGTTATTTTGCGTGCAGGCATGTTGTGTCGGTGGACAGTTACGTGTCTCTTATTAATTTCGAAGAAATTTTTTAAAGTTTTAAGTGTATGAATGTGCTCTTCATATAACAGCATTGTTCCTTAGAGGAATTAACATGTGCATTTTTTTTTCCGGCTTTTGGCTACACTCTTTAAAAAATGGTTCTTCTGGTGCTCTTGGGTAAAGGAAATTATTTTGAACCATGAGTTGTACGTAGAACTATTTTGCGCTTGTGGAGTTTTTTCAGGAATAATGTGTTGTATATGGTTCTATTAGGAACTCTTGTGACAATGATTCCGTATAGCACAGAAAAGGGTTTCCGTGTTGTTGTAAGCTTGGCCTTGTAACAATAGAAGAACCTATTTGTTAGTATCTATGTAGATCCATGTACTTCATTCGTCCTTTATATAGAATTATGAAGAACCATCTTTGTTGTGGGTAGAGTACTACTACTGTTCTAGAGGAAAATGGAAAATGGTTTAAAGTAACTGTGTTAAAGATGGCTGTGTTCTGTGCATCCCTGGAATCAAAGGAGAAAGTCTTTGTAAAGCCAGTGATTGCTGTTTCGTGTAGAGAATCTCAGTGACACTGACTTTTAGTTGCAGTGGCGGTGATGGGAACACAGTGTCTACAAAACAGACACAGCCAGTTTGGTCAGTGTACTTACTGTGTGTAGCCTTTTGGACAAACAGTTCACCTTGACGCTGACCATGGTGCTTCCACAAACAGTGGTCTCCACCAAGGCAAAAGCAGGCCTTCCCTGGCACAACACCATAGCAATTTTTGGAAATGATGACGTGGTGTTAAGGACAATCGTCTTAGCGGTCTGTCTGCATATAGCCATGCAGCCATCTCCCAATGGTGCTGGCACTAACAGGATGACTCATTAAAGGCATCTCTGCTAGTTGAATGTCTGCAGTTGTGGCTGTTGGGCGATAAGACCCCTCCTAGCGCATGTCACATGCAAGGCCTAACCTGAAACTTGATTTGTTGAATAATTTCACATTGTCAAACCTACCCACCAAGTTTTATTCCTGTTGGTTGATTCCTTCTGGGTGCAGCTGTTTTTTACGATGAATAAGTAACTCTGATGATGGTACAAGAGCGAATGAAATTTAAAAATATGAATGAATTTAAATGCAAATGCTTTAAACTATGCACACATGATTCTCTGCACTACATAAAGCAGCAGAGCTGCATTTCAGCAGTGCAGCTTAAAGTGTTATAGCCACAGCCAGGCCAGAGGTAGCTGCCTTGTTCTACCGCTGTGCTTTCACGGCATGATATATCAGCAGTTTGATAAGCCCCCTTTGAGTACTGAGGCTTTTACCCACCATAGGGCTGAGATTTCACCGAAGGATCACAGGTTTATAATCTGTTGGCTAAGCCTGGTCACTTGCGCTTCCATTATGGCATTAATTTGCTGGCCTAAGTGCTTCAGATGACTGGTTCCTCTTACCACCACTGTAAATAATCTTACTTGCTAATTTACTTTAGAATGTAAAGACATCCTGGTAAAGAGGTGTCACACGTAGGTGTGTGCTTCACATACTTGCACACACACCTCAGTGCTCTCCTGTAATTGTACTGGTGAATAAACTTGTGTTGCCTCAACATGTATGTGCGTAGCATGGTTGTAGGCGTGTATGAGTGTGGGTTACCGTGATCAGCTTGTGCATTTCTATGTCTCTGCCCAGGGGAAGATGTCCACAGATATTCACACACATCTCAGCACACACAGCAGTGTAGTAATATAAGCCATGTAGGCTTTAATATGGTCAACATCCGAAAGATGAAAATCTAATCAAGCAGTTATCTAATCAGCAGTGGCACACTGAGTTATGAGCTGGACTGATTATTTACAGCGGTAATGTCTTCCATCGCTGTCCGTTCCCTTGTCCCACTTCTTGAATCAGGCCAATTAAGAGCTAAAGAGAAAGTGACAGTGCTGTATGCCCACAGCCCTGACAGAGAGCTGGAACGGGGATTCTGTGGCTACGAGTTTTGTATGTATGAGTGCGTTTGTATGTATGTATGTATGTATGTATGTATGTATGTTAGTGTATGTGTGTATTTTCAGTGTGTTGATTTGACTTTGCAGTCAGATGACAGTGCCACTGTACAATATGACGCTCAAATGTGCCAAGTGCGGAGTTATCTCGTCGGCTGACCTTTCCACCACAGCTACCAGTAACGCCATGTTAGTCCTGCTAATTATTTACCAACTCTTTTACTGCTCGACCTTCAGTTCTCTTTTTCTTTTCCTGCTTATTTCTTACCTCACTCCTCTTTTATTTTTCCTCCTTCGATTTTCTCCCTATTCATTTCCCTCCCCTCCCTCCCTTTTGGTTCTTCCCTTCAGGGGAACTAGTGGGGAACAAAGTCTCATGTTAGGTGGAGCTCTTAGATGATATAAGAGGCAGGGATTCGATACTGGCTGACCTCTGATGAGGGTAACTTCAATACTGGCTCACACAATAGAAGAGGGTCATTCCAAAGTATTATACAAATGTATTCTCTTTTTGTGTTTTTATTAATGGAGCTGAGTGATCACATTAGCGAGAGCTAAAATGTGCCCTGTGTTTCACTATAAAGTGCTGCAGCAATCAAATTAAAAGCCTCAGAATAAAAGCCTGTGCAGGAGAGCTTTGTCAGCAAATACACTATATCAGGGTTTTTACAGTTTTATACATTTTCTGCTGGTTATTTCTTTTTGTTTATGCTGATTAAGAGATAATAAGCTGATTGTTACAGATGTATATGGTGATCAGTTGGACTTAATAGTCCTAAAATTTTTTTAATGAATTTTGTATTAGATATTTACCAGCTGCTTATATACTAATGCTTTGGAATGAAGTCTTCTATTGTAATAGTGCATTATATAAAATAATGTAATATATACAGTATATATAATATCATATTGGTACTATCAGTATTGGTCATTATCCTAAATTCGGGTATAGGAATCTGTACAATGAAAAGGATCTGTGTTTTTGCCTTTGTGGGAGTGTGTGTGGTGTGTGAGAGAGAGGGTTTCTCTGCGTTAGCTCCTTTTTGCACGTATGTATTATATATTACAGGCAGAAGTACTTTGGGAGAGGTCAATGTTTATCATCAGATGAGGTTGAGTGGTGGTGTTGTTAACCCAGAGTGAAAGTTCTCGTATAGCAAAAGGCTTAATATTACAGATTAATGCTAATAGGTGATTACAGCGTGGCCTGGCCACTTGCTAATGTGTGCATGATTATATGCTGTGTTTGTTTGTGTGTAGGTGTCGGCACTGAGGGATAGAAACGCGAAGAGTTTAAAGTGGTAGTTGGTGCCCCCTGCCATCTACAGTACAATGCAGACCATCCTCAGTTTATTTCATTTCCAGTGAAAGCAATCACTATGTACAAGTTATTCATTTTCAGAAATGATGACTTCAGGAGCCTGAGGAAGCAGACGGCATGTATTTTAGCTCATAGTTGTGCAGGAGCCTCAACATGTGTAATATTTTTTTATATATTTTTTTCATGAATAATCAGTTTCTAAAATTTACACGGATATTTTTTCACACCTTCAAATTTTAGTCTTAAATATTGGTTTCATTTTCTGCTTCTCATGATCCAAATAATCCCAAATACATTTAGTGATAAATGTTCTCAGAACACCAGCAGTTATTTATTCAAATTGCAGAATGTCCAGTTATTGTTTACTTTTCTTAGTTATGGGTTTATAATGCATCGTTTTTTTCTCACAACGACAGTATAGCTGGACATTTGTGCATGTTGCTGCTGTATCTAATTTTAGTTGTTTTCCAGTTTGCCTTTTAACAAATTTGGAAGCTCATGATTGTTTCAAACTAGTTTTCCATTTCACCTTTGGCTGGAAAGGAAATGAACGAATGGTCTCTCAGTTTTTCACTGGGCTGTATTGCTGTATCAGTGTTTGTATCTGTACGAAAATGCCAGCCTTGTAACTAAAAGTCAGACCTTGGTACTGGCAACGGAAAAGTTGTTGCTGCTGCTTTTATGTGTGTGTGAGAGAGTGTTTGTGCATGCGTATAAGATGTAGATGATGAAATGTCTACATGAATAGTACCTCTTTGGGGTTGTCATGCATGGTATAGCTTCCCTTCAGACAACTGGACATTAGGTGACCTTAGGTGTAGTTTTGTCTACAGAAGTGCTGCCTCCAGAATAAAGACACAGGAACTGTGTGTATAATCACAAGTAGCCCCGCCACCACTGAATATCTCCATTTCTGACTATAGGAAAGTCATACATTACTTGTGAGTGGAGAGCAGAGAAATGACTGACTTAACCTTTTTGTTACCTCAGATATCTCAGAACTTTAATACTTTAGCAATAAAGTTTGCTAAAATCTTTTATTCTTTAAAGCAATCACTTTATCACTAATCACTTTAAAGCAATCGGTTTTCCCCTTTCCATGTCATGTTACCTATAGTATTTTTCGTACTGCTACAGGCATGATTATGTTAGGTTAACACCCTGAAGTATTTCTTAAATATTCAAAAATGGTATGTTATAGTAGTAGTAAATGTGTGTAGCTGTCTCTTATGTTTTATACTGATTAGCCAGACTAGGGTCAAACTGACCTCAGATGCATAACACAGATGCATAAAAATTGTATACAGGACCTAATTGTATGTGTACCTTATTGTTCTTATTAAATTAGAAAAGTCATTAAATATGAAGTCAGTAATGTCAGTTATGTATTTAGAGACGTTAAATGTATTTAGAAAGATAATAGGAGGGTTATTGCAACTATCCGCTTCATGTGCATAACAGCATCAGGAGTATACAACTTAATATGAGCCTGTATATGTTCTTGTCTTTTGTAATGAATAATAATAATGTTAAAAACTATACATTCCAAACCTTTTTAGACAAAATGACCAATACAAAATGACCATTATATAACATGCCAGGAAAAAAAGATTATATATATATATATATAGTTATTATTTTTCTTTGTATTTTTTACTTTTAAAAAATAATAATTGAAAGCCTCCGGTAAAGACCTTATATTCACACCTCCAAAGTTCAGCCTTAGAATTTGTTTTTTTTTGCTTCTCATGTGTCAAGCTTGTTCTTTTGTGGTTGTGGTTTTGACTAAAAATTCATTAAGAAATAAATGTAGGGTCGTCTTTGACTTTTGCCTAGTGCTGTATGTAAAAACGGTCAAGGTTAAATTGGTGCCTGTAAATTAATGCATTACACAGCGATAACAATAACAGTAATATTACTAATAATGCTGAGGGAAAGTGGCAGACCAGCATAGAAAAGCATTAGAGTGCTCCTCTCCTACGCCCATTGCCGTGTCTTATCTCCTTCACTTCCCACTTTTTCATTTGTCCTTCTTTTCTGTTCCTCATTGTTTCTTTACTGACATTCGCTCCTCCTTTACCTGGTGCTCCTCCTTCTGTGTTTTGATACATCTATGCAAACATTCATACATATTGCATATGTGAACTATGTACATATAAGATTATGATTGAAGGCTGTGTGTTCCTGTATATCTCTTAAATGTATTTTTGATAATTGTGATGAGCCTGTATGTGTATACATGATATACGAATTTCGATATGGCTTCATTGTAATCAAAGAGAAAGGGCAACTCACTGAGTACTTCACTCTGATTGAAGTCAGTGGAAAGAAACAACACGTGTCCAGACTGGAAAGAGTAATGCAATTTATTTGTACATCGTTTGCACTGTAGTAACATATATTACATCGACACAATCATTGCTAAAAGTCAATGAACTGAAAAACGAAATAATGTATTGATGTAATACATTATTCATGTGGAATTCATGTACACATTGGGTGAATTATAAATTCAGTGCATTATTTAAATATATAGTATATTATTGTATTACTTTTTGTTTAGTATGGTGCTGAATTATAAATACAATAAATGAGATTTCTAAAAGAATATGCATTAATTCACTGCAGTGCCTCGTTCTGCACATATAGTGTGCTCAGAAATGTCAGGAACTTTGAAACAGGAAGATAAATAAACTCATAACTTGGTGCACAGTATTAAAGTTGGTCGGTAGCATTTAGAGAAGAGCCTTTCAGTAAACTTTGCCCTCTTTGTAAAAAAAAAAGAGCTAAAGACTGAATGTAGTTCTCCTCCTATCCCACAGGGCCTCTCTGTGGAGCTCTTGTGTGGTCCTGCCACTGCTGGCCCTCACCTGGATGTCTGCGGTTCTGGCCATCACTGACCGCCGCTCAGCCCTCTTCCAGATCCTCTTTGCCGTCTTCGACTCTCTGGAGGGATTTGTCATTGTGATGGTGCACTGCATCCTGCGCAGAGAGGTGCGTGAACTCAAGCCAGATGAGACTGACTCTGAGTTAATAGGGGGCTTCTTGTGTTTGTAAATTTAGATGTGTATTTTGTGTAAATCTTCAACTTAAATCTTGCATGATCATTCAGGTTCAAGAAGCTGTGAAGTGTCGAGTTGTTGATCGCCAGGAAGATGCTAATGGGGATTCAGGCGGATCTTTCCAGAACGGCCATGCTCAGCTTATGGTAATTAGTTCAGTGGATCTGACAAGACAATTACTGTAAAACAAAATGTATACCAGCAAAATTTATACAGAGGAAATAAGGGTAAAAATATTTAGTCATCTTGTGTGTTTAGGGTGGTAGTAACTTCAGGCTCCTGCAGATGGTGCTGCATGAAGATGAGCTGGTTATAAATACCTGTGTTTGATGAGATTCATAGATTGAGATAAGGTGGTACAGTGCAGATATTAGGGTGAATACATTGTTTTATGTGCTAAAAATTAATAAGCACAAAGCAGATGTTAATGATTGCCTAAAAGGAGTGATGGCTTTTAGACGTGTCAAAGACCACAGCTTAGGGTTTTTTTTTTTTTTATTTGTCGTCCACATTGAACCCATTCATGAAATGAAACACCCACCCTACCACACTCCCACCCACACTAGGGGGCAGTAAGCACACTTGTCCAGAGCGGTGGGCAGCCCTACCCACAATGCCTGAGGAGTGTTTGGGGGTTAGGTGCCTTGCCCAAGGGCACTTTAGTCATTATTATCAGTTCAGGGAATTGAACCACCGACCCTCCTGGTTACCAGGCTGGTTTCCTAACCTCCAGCCCACGACTGCCTCAGTTGTGAAGGAAGCAGCTGAATTTGCAGGGTATGGAAGAGTATAGTCATGTATGTGAGATACTTCCAGGAACATGCCAAATTTAATCACAGCTGTTATTCATGCTTGTGGAGATAATATACACTATTAGGTACGTTTCAGTCGCAGGTGACGATGTTTTTTGTCTAGCTGGTAGCATTTTAAGTGACGTATGTCTAATATACAACTATAAATCATAATATCATCTTAAACTGAGGAACCTATGGAACTCCTCTTATGCTAGTTACACACAATATACAAATATTTTGTTGAAATTATTATGCATGTGCTTATAAAATGTATAAAAATGTATACAATGTGGTTATTCAAATATCAAAATGGCTCAAATACTGCATATCACAGTCAAGATATGCTCCTTCATCCTGTACTGCTTTTTGTACCTTCCCACTGAAGCGGCTTCCCTTGCATTTCTTTCAGACTGACTTTGAGAAGGACGTGGACATGGCTTGTAGATCAGGTAAGACGTGGTTCTTCAGTTTATTTTGATGCATCTCAGTGAAAAGCTTTTGCTTTTCTCCGAATCTTTCAGGCACCGACAGTCACTGTGACAGTCTCTCAAGGGGCGCGGCCGGCTGTTTTGACAAGAAATGCACCGTGTTACATACCCATAATTCAATTTCTTCCCCGAGATTCGGAGTGCAATGTGCTTGCCGCTGAGTTGTAATGCTCAGGTAAATAGGACTGCCTGCTCCCTCGCTGCGCCACAGATATGCTGGCCGCTCCTAATTAAGTCCCTCCCGATGTCTCACCGCCAAACAGTGCTCCTCTCTCTGATATCCATCAAGTGTGGGAATCTGATTATCTTTCTAGACGGGATATCACTCCAGCATCTAGGGACGTTGTATGGCTGAGACACACATCAGCCTGTATGATTCTGAGTGATTTTCGTGTGTGATGTGTGATAGAATTAGAGTTTAATGGACATTGCCCATTATATTAGTGCTCTGGACAGGTACATCAGTGCTGCATTCAGCTGCATTTTATGGTTACATTTTCTAATGTTCTATTTTATTATAGCAACTGTCATACTGGTATCACTTAGGAATCTGATCACTTAGTGTGCTTCATTTCTCCTTTCATGTATGCATGTTAAGTAAATATGTCTCTGTAGGTACTCTGTAACCCAGGGGTGAAATGAACTCAGATTTCAACTTCAGCTAACTTCAGCTAGAAGGGGCAGGCTTTAAGAACTCTTAGAAACTCATACCACAGTACTTCCCTCAGTATTCACCAAACAATATAATGATAACAGTACATCATTAGTGCTGCACCAGTCACTGTTTTTAATGGCCAATTCTTTTGCAGTCACACTGGCCCAGGGTCAGGGTTTTGGCTGAACTTTTTAGTCTTGATTAAATTACACATATTCCCACCACTTTTTACCAGTCAAATTGAAACACATTCAATATGCACATTCCTACACCATCAACGTAGACAACGTAGGCCCTTTCAAAGCCAGAGATTATTGGATCTTAATTTAACCAGAGATACATAATTGGTCAGTATTTTGTATGATGTAGTAACAGTGAACAAGGCTAATGATTCAGTGCAGTTACTCTGTAGGCTAAAAAAAATAGGAAACAAATAAAATGAAAAATTCCAGAAAATTTCCATTCAAGAAAGTTGAGTAGTCGTTTTAGGCACATTGCTTTACACGTCTGTTTTGTTTTACTTAAAGTCTGTATAATGAGCCATAATGTGGATATCAGAGTCTTATCTTGCTCTACTATAATGCAGAAACGGCCTCTGGAGTGTCACCCAAGGTGATGTTGTTTTACTTTTCCAGGCACTCTGAAGCGCTCCTCTCTTCAGGGAGAAGAGAAGCTGGCTCCTCAGCAGCTCACTCTGCAGAAGGGCTCCAACTTCAACACCATGCCGGCCAGCATGGCCAAAGTTCACCTGCAGAACGTGGCCGATTATGCTAGCCACACACTCACACTGCGGCGTGAGAAGGGTGCCATTGCAGGGGTCAGCACAGAGCTGCCCGGAGCCAAGTCCATCTACATCTGCGACGGAGAGCTGTTCAAGCAGCTGGATGGAGACCTGAGCCGAGGTCCAGGGGACAGCGGCACAGGGCCCGAGGGAGGAGGAGGAGTGGGCCAGGGTTATGTCATCCTGCCCACCAACAACAACACCACCACCCTCAGGCCTGCCAAGGCAGGCAAGGACGACCAGGCCTCCAAGTACAACATCAGCATTGAGCAGCTGCCCCAGACAAGGCTCATCCATCTCACCAACCCTACAAGCACAGAGCCTGTGCCGGGCTTTGGGCTGAAGACCCTCCCCTCCGAGCGGGTCAGCGTGTCCTGCACAGAGAGGGATTCCCCAGTGCAGACCGCCCAGAACATTTCAAGCGAGGCCCAGATGACCAGCAGTGCATGTGATCCAGGGGACTCCGGGAATTCAGGCATGATGTCAAAGAGCGAAACTGTCTCCACACTGTCTATGAGCTCCCTGGAGGTAAGTCACTTCAGCTGTAGATGCAATGGAATGTGCAGGCCATTTTTTAACCCCATTTTTCACCTCAGTTCTCCCATGTTGTTGTGGCTTCATTTCACTCATGATGATGTTCATTTATTTACCAAATACCATAAAATACAGTGTACAGTGTAAATAATATACTGCAACTTCATTTTGTTAAAGCCAATACATTTTTCATCCCTATATAGAAAAATGTCATTGTTATAACAGGTAGGTATACATGGTACTAGACTACAAGACTGGCACCAGACATTTTCTTTCCTTTTTTTAATATCACAAAAAAAGCTGTGGACCGCATAGTGGATAACACCCTAGTTCTATGCAGGTACTGCGGTAGTAAGTGTCTTTGGGCAACAAGACTCATACCTTAACATTTAGTTACCATAAGTAGTGATCTCTTTATTCTTTTATATATTATATATTGTGGTTGCTCAGATAAAAATGTATTTTTGTACAGATAAAATATATTTAAAATACTGAGCTCCATTTTTATATTTAAGATCCACGTTATGCTTACCTCTGTCTTTGTTGTAGACTCAGTGCAGTTTAGACTACTTTTTATTCTATTTTTAACTTATTTTAACTTATAGTATATTGTGCTCTGAGAAACTTGCAGCTAATTCGTTAGTTTGTATGCTTTACAGTTGCAGACCATGTATAATAATCCAATTATGGTGTTTTGTGAGCTGTTTCAGGATCACAATGCGACTAAGAACTGTTTATTTTTTTTTTCCCAGCCCTAATTGTAAGATGCTATGAATACGACCACCTAGTATTCAAACATTTAGCCATGTAAAATATGCCTGTGTAATATTTATTAGTAAACCTTTTCCGGCTCTTAATATAGACTGTTGTGCAAACAAGCCTTTAGCTCAAAACAGTATCGGTTATCTATATCGATACAGAAATCCCATATCAGTATTCCATTCCATATCATTTTGTACATGATTATTCCATAAACCCTAAGGCCTTTTTCCGGGCATAATGCTATATTTGGCATATCCAGATTGTATCTTGATTGATTTTTGAAACAGCAAAAAAAAAAAAAAGTTTGGACAGCAAAAAAAATCATGAAATCCAATTTTTGCTAATCAGATTCAAAAGATTTTTGGAGATGCTTTGAAATTAAATCAGTTCAATCAAATTTTTACAGATTCGCCTCAGTCTGGACACTCTCGATGCTCAAAATCTGATTTCTTTTTTTTCTTTTTTTTTGATGGACGTGCTGGGATTCTAGAAGAGAGCCAAAGAGTTGTGAACCGTGACTTGACGGACGATTATTTGCAGGATCTGATCTGATTTGATTTGGGAAGCAAATCCGATTTGCCTGCAGTCTGGACACAGCGCACTGATTGTTGTCTAGAGTTCCAAAGAAGTTAATCTTCAGTCTTTAAAGTAAGCTAGGAAGATTCTTGGCATTAGCAGATTTGAAAAGACGTCTTGCCCTGATTGAACTTTGCTGTGATTGCATCTGCCGCATGGAGCAGCGGTAAATGCTGGCAAACCTGTAAAATTTCATCAGTTCCTAAAAGGTCATGGTAGCCTTTACCATTACCAGACAGAACCGTGAATGAGCTTTAATCAAAGCCTGTGTATCAGTGTGAGCTTACCTGCGGGCTGTATGGGGATGAAACTTAGCTACTGCGACACTGTTTGCGTGTGGCTTAATTAAGAGAGGATGCTCTGCTTAAATTATTCATGCCGCTAGTGACAGAGTTGTTTTCTGAATGGCTGTGCATTAACTCTACATGCCATAGGCACTATCGTAGGGGCTAAACCGTTCAGTATGTTCAGAGAAGGGGTGACGTTCATTTAATTGTGATGAAAATTGTTTTCCCTTATTTTTCATTACTCCCTATCCTCAGTTCACCTCATCCCTGGTTTAGTTCCTCCTTATTTCATTGCTTTCCTCTCTACCGGGTGCATTTGGTTGCCACAGCTTATTAATGGACTTCTTACTCAGTTGCTCATGCAGATGTAGAGCAGTTTGCCTTTCGAGATGGAATTTCATACCAATGTTTATTATGCGTAAATCAGAAGAAGAAATTGTGAGATAGAGGAAGCATTAGGCTGTACGGAATTGCAGTGTGGCTGGGATCAAAACTCTTTCGGTAAGAAGAGCATAGCAGTGAGGAAAAATGTCATAAAACAGAAAATATTGTCGTATTTTGAAGGGCAGCATTAGTAACGCTAGGTGACGCCTACATAAGCCTTTCATGAAAACTGACAAACTGAAAAAAGTTTTTTTTCCAACAAGCATCAGTTGTTATCAAAAGCTTGTTTATTTCAATGTCATGTCAACACAACAAGCGTTCTGACAATTCACCTTTGTAGAAATAAACCATCATGAATGTATATGATGTAAGGGAGGCCTAAACGCTGTAAAAACTTTCAAAAAAGTTCACCAGCCCAGGTTATAAATACCTGCGGGGTGTGCGGTGTTTACAGTTTGAGAGGAGGTGGTATAGTGCAGTGAAGGTCTCGTTCATTATGTGGAAAATAGTTCACAAAGCAGAGGCTAATGGTTGGGAAAAGGGAATGACTGCATCTGAGCGTGCCAAAGGCCATAGTGTGAAGGAAGTGAATTTACAGGTGTATGGAAGCTTATGATCATTCGGGTCTACCAGCAAAAATCCCAGTCTACAGGGAATTCTCCTCAGAATTGTACCAGGGATGGCATCTACCAAATCTGGCCCAACTGTGCAATTCTTTGATGCAACTGCCAGGTGGTATAAGTTCAAAAAGAAATGCTTAATAGCTGCTTAGTAGTTAGTTTAGGCATCTATGCCACGTGACTTTAACCGTAGCACTTTCTATTGACAATTGAAGCTGTAAGAGTAAATAAGCCTGAGTTTGGGGTGGCTTTAAAATTTTGCAGTTGTTTGATTAATTATCTTACATAACGGAAAGTGATGCGTATATGAGTACTGCTAATCTCTAGTGAGGGTGGTGCTAAAGCCAGTGAGTACAGAACCTTAGTTTGTCATGGTGAACTCTGTCTATGAAGGAGGCAGGCCCCTACGCTGACCTATAGCTCCAAAAGCTCTGCTAGTCCTCTACAGTCGGAGCTTCTAGAGGAACGTGAAATTCCATCAGTTTTTTATGTTTCTGTATAATTCCATTATTAAGATGTGACGTTATTCAGAGTACTTTGACGTGATAAATTGTTATAGTGGTGCTGAGGAGAGCCAAGAGAGTGTAATGCCCTTAAAAGTTACCTCAGTTTTTACATATGGTTATGAATGCACAACCTGATACCCAAGACACTGTTGTACGATACGTATGTCATATGACTTCAGTATCAATTACTATTTATACTATAGCATCATTAAAAACTCAGACACATGTGTAGGCTCACTGGTCAGCTTAGAGAGTATATAAAATATCTACTTGTGTTAAAAAGTTACAGTCTCCACCACTGTGAAGAAATCTCTCCAGTGCATCATTCCAAACTGAACAATTCTCAGTGACTTTGTTTACATCTTAACTTAATTCATTAGGCGGCTCTGATGTATTAGAGGCTATTTCCACAGATTTTTCCATAATTCAGCTAATTCAGCTCTCTCCAAAGGTCAGTTTTGACTGGTGTTTGGAATGTTAGCCAGCGACTAGCATGAACAGCACAAGTTTTACCTGTCATGGTGAAAAACTCATGTGGGGCTCGTACAGCCTTCTGAACACTGCCTTCCAGTAAAGTGTTAACTGAAAATCTTTACTTCTGTAAGGAGTACTCACAAGTGAAAAGGAAGAAAGGCATCAGAAATCAGTGTGAGGTATAGCAAGGGGGCAGTGGTGGGGTGTGGTACTTTGTGGGTGTGTCGGGGGGACAAGTTCTCTCCAAAGGTCAGTTATGGCTCACGTTTTGAATGTTAGCCAGTGACTAGCGTGGACAGCACAGTGACCATAGAGCACACTCCAGACCGCCTCTTCTGACCTCAGGCCAAACAAGCTCCCAGAATGCAGTGCAGGGCAGCAGCTGCGGTGGTGGCGGAGCAGGCAGAAGGTCAGGCTCTCCTCAGACGCTTTCTGACAGGCTAACAAAAGGCCACGCGGTCACAAGCTGTTTATTGCACGCTCATGCCAAGGTCTCACGAAAGCTACTATACACACAGAGCCCTTCTTCCTCTTTTCCATTTTTTTGTCTCATTTATGGCTTTTTTCCAGCAACACTTTCAATGAACCCTGTTACACAACATTGGCATGACCATACCTTAACCATGATATGACAGAGGTCATAGGTCATGAGTTATCATAATAAATACTGAAACTGTAATATAAAGATGCCATGTTACTGTAATCGTAATGACAGAGTTACTGTAATCGTAATGACATAGTGATTGATGTCACAACAGCTTATGTCACATAATGTTTTTGTGAAGGGTACATGGGTTAGCCCCCATGACATGAGCCATCATGACATACACTATGTGATGGAAACAGTAACATGACAGCTCGATATTACTGAGGAAACGCTGTTATAACAGCTCATGACAGCGCATGCCCTCCGCTATGGCATGGTGACTGTTGTGTAACAGGCCCCCAGTAAAGTGTTGTTCTCTAATCCAGACTTTATTTTCTGTCATGGTTTTATTCTCACTGATCAAACATAGTAACTCCATCTTTTTTTTACATTTTCTGTGTAGAGACGAAAATCACGCTACGCAGAGTTGGACTTTGAGGTACCTACATACACCCCCCTCCATTCGTTTTTTTCCCCCAGAATGATCATTAACCATCTTTCCAGTTACTTGATATTAATGACTAACTCTTATTTACTCTTGCAGAAGATCATGCACACACGGAAACGCCACCAGGACATGTTCCAGGACCTAAACAGGAAACTGCAGCATGCAGAGAAGGACAGAGACTCTCCCCCAGTGGACAGCAAGCCAGGGAAGAGGTGGAGTGTGTCATCTGGAGGCAGTGATAAAACCAACCTTAGTGTAAGCTTCAGTTTATGTCTCTACATAATCTTGTTCTCATTTGTTACTCTTCTCTGGTGTTTCCCCTCATTCCTTAACTCCATAAACTGCAGGCTTAACCAGACAGGTTTTGCAGGTTTTTTTATAGCAGATAAATGATGAGAAAATTCAAATCCTCAAATATAAGGTCACAAACGATATTTGACCTTTCTGCCAGTCTAGTTTGTTTCCTTGTTCTTTTGTTTTCTTTGCCATATGCTTATGTTTTGCTTTTTAAAAAACTCCCTTGTCCTACTCTGTTTTCGTCCTCACCTGTTGTTAGTTCCTGGTCCTGCCCTCACTGAGTGTTCTCAGGTGCTCTTTGTCATCAGTGTTTGCCTATATGTTTCTCTGCTTGTGTTTCCATTGCATAGTCTTCCATAGTCTTTCCCTGTCTATGGTTTCTTTAGTTTTTGTTTTGTTTCTTGTTGAAACCTATTTGAATCCCTGTACCCTTTTCACTGCCTGCATGTTGTCGGGATGTTTTCGGTGAAAAACTTGAATAAGCCTTACTCACACTTGTACCCCGTCTCTTTGTTCAGCTCAACAGCTTTGTTGTTACACAGACATACCAGTGTTTATGTTTACACATATTAGCAACCACCTGGGATACCATATCACTGGCCTGCCACTTGGGATAAATTGGCAGTGCTTTAGCAATCCAGTAACTAATCCAGTAACACCTTGCTAGCCACCTGCAAAACTATAGCAACATCCTATCAACACCTTAGCAATCAAATGGAATGTCATAACAAAGTCAACCCTAAGGTTAAACTAGGCATAGCAGAGTCAATCCTGAGGTTAAACTAGGCATAACGGAGTCAATTCTAAAGTTGAACTAGGCATAGCAGAGTCAATTCTAAGGTTGAACTAGGCATAGCGGAGTCAACCCTAAGTTTGAACTAGGTTGCTGTCGAACTAGTTCATGTTTATCACTAATAGCGATGCATTAATGTATTGTTAGTGATTCAGCTGCATTGATTTTAAAATTAACAGGCTTAATGTGGTATTTTTATTTGTTCCATTACTGGGGAAAATGTGTTAAACATTCTACAAATATTAGAATTTTGCCCACAATTCATTTTGAAATATTCTTTATTGGTGTCCTTATTGCTGGACGTGCTGTAATATTTTCCAGAATGTGTTAAAAAAAAAAGTCTTTTTGTAGCAGTTTTGTAGCAAAAACGGAAAAAAACACAAATAAAAGCAGTATTGAGAATAAGTGTGGTTAACAGAGACAGCAAAATCAAGCACAGGAAGGAAAATCCCTCATCATCCCGTAGATAGCATATTGTCCTTTGGCTTTCACATTATTATTGGCTATTATTATATTAAATTTCCTAATAAACTGACTGAAAACAAAACATTAACATATGAGTAGCATTACCTAAAGCGTTGTAGCCTCTGTGTCTGTTTCTGTCCCACGTCATTCTCAGTGATTCTCCTCTCTTTATTCCTGTAACAGGACAAGCAGCAGACTCCCAGTAAGCGGGCATGGGAGGGAATCAGGAAGACGCATTCTCCACCATCGTGGGTACGGAAGGAGCTGGAACCACTGCAGGCGTCTCCTCTAGAGCTGCAGGCGGTGGAGTGGGAGAAGGCCAGCGCCACCATCCCTCTGGTGGGCCAGGAGATCATGGACCTGCAGACTGAGGTCTGATGGCCCTCCGGCACCACGCATAGGCTTGGAACAAAAACGCTCCACTGGCAAAGAAGAAAGAGAAAGTGAGAAGCGCGCAAGGCGGACACAAAAAAAGAGATTCCGGAAAATGAAACAGCGTCTTCGTCAGTGTACAATTTGTTTTATTTTGATGCTGGAATGGCCTTTCCCTTAATGTCAAAGGGAATCATAACACTTGGGTCTGGACATGTTGCTATGGAAATGGCCTGGCAATACCCAGATTGGCTGGATCCAGTGAGTTTTAGTGCTGACCCTCTTTGGCATTCTGGGACATCACCATGGGAACATGGGGAGTGACTGAATAAGGAGGAGGAGAGAAATTCAGGCTGTGAGTGGGAGGAGCCTGAGTGTGTGGCCTTCAGTTTCTTACAGTCGTCTTGAAGACATAAACACATACATCTCTACACAGAAAATATTTAAACCCTTATGGATTCCAAATATCTGGATTTCTAGCTACAGGAAGCCTTCAAAACGTCTAGGAAAGTCTGGAAAGCCACAAAAACCACTGGGAAACCTCATTCATGATTTCATGAGCAATCACGCAGCATTCTGTCATAACTGATTCTAAAGAATTATTATTATTATTATTATTATTATTAACGTGCCACAAAAAGCAAATGCCTATGCTGCTTCGGCTGTGATGGGTGGCGTGGTTGGTAGGGTCTCTGCTCCCAGAGTACAGAGACCAAAGCCATCCACATATGACTGTTAATAGTATGAGAAATGCCTGCTCCACATGTTCTCCCACCATGATGGAGTGGAGGATATGACCACACAACCCTGCTGAGCCAAAAGCGCCCATGTCCACACCTGTGTCTGCGCCCATGTCGGTGCCCTTGCCCCTCGCCCAATCCTAAGAGTCATTCAACAAGCCACCCAGTCCAGGATTTTACTGGCAAATGCCTCATCAGCGAGAGTCTCTCACAGAGGCATCCTCTCGAGGGAAACCCTTCAGGTTCAGGTGCGAAGAGACGGGGCATGCCCTGCTGAATCAGAACGGATAACCCATCCGTGGATGTGCCGTGGCATGAAAACGATGGCTCTGTTCACTTCATGGTGACGCCTTGACTCACTCATCAGAACTATGGATTGTGCTGATCATGGCAAGCAAAGAGACGAGCGAGCTGACTGCACTCAGAGTGTCAAGTATGTATAGAATTGAGACTGCAAGCTGAGGTGAATGAATATACAATATATAAAATATATATATGAATATATCTTCTAACTAGATACGAAAAGTATATGAATTTGCAAAGAGTTGGATTATGTGGTCAGTGGATGGTTTCACATAGAGAAAGCACAAGGCTCACTCCTCAGAGTCCTGTTGTACAGCATTGTAATTATTTCCAAAAAGAGTTCTACAGAATGAATTTTAGCCTATAAATATCTTTCTTACTGTGCTTGGGGAATATTGTTATTCTTATTATAAAAATCATTGCGATTATGAGATCCCCAAATCTTGTCAGGTTACTGGACTATATGAGTGTTCTGTAACTTCATGTAACAGTGTGTGTTTTAATATCACTGACTGTCACGCCAGGAAAAGAAAAAAAGGAAAAAAAAATCTGTACTTGTCTGATCTCCCCGTCCCCCGCCTCCTTTCCACCCTCCCTTTTTTAGTTAATCGGGTCTCTTTGTTAATGTACAGTTTTCAGAGCACAAGATGAATGTGTCATATTTCTAATAAAAAAATACCTATATAACAGTCAGTGAGGTGTCATATTTATATTTACGCCTGCCTGTTCTGTTCCTGGTTTGATTGTAGCACTGTGCTGTCACTATCAATAATGTTTGTAATGGAGTAAACTATGTACAGTGTAAATACCAAAGAGTGACAGATTGACCATTTGCAGATGAAAGATTGATGCCCACTGCAGCCAGTTACAGCTGGTATTATAAGCAGTAATGTGACCTGCAATGAGAACGGTGGTGGCAGTAGATTAGTTTGAATGATTAAACTAAGAAATAAGTAAAAGTGTTATTGCAGAGCTTGTAATTCATACACTCTGTTATTACTTTACTCCTGAAGCTGGGAACATTTTGGAATAAACTATATGGAGGACTAGCCTCATCTTATTGTCAAGAGCTGTTAACAAGCAGACCTACGCTGGCTCTATTAGCCAAACCATAGTTGGGTTTCTGGGTTTGCTAACATGTGATTTTGACATTTCTGATGATATACTACAGGGGTTGGACAATGAAACTGAAACACCTGGTTTTAGACCACAATCATTTATTAGTATGGTGTAGGGCCTCCTTTTGAGGCCAATACAGCGTCAGTTCGTCTTGGGAATGACATATACTGCGTCCTGCACAGTGGTCAGAGGGATTTTAAGCCATTCTTCTTGCAGGATAGTGGCCAGGTCACTACGTGATGCTGGTGGAGGTTCGTCCTTCTTGGTGGTATGCTGACATTACCCTGGATACCGTGGCTCTTGATACATCACAAAGACTTGCTATCTTGGTCACAGATGCGCCAGCAAGACGTGCACCAACAACTTGTCCTCTTTTGAACTCTGGTATGTCACGTTGCAAGCAACATTATATGACTAATCGCGGTGTACCACAAGCTCATCTGAAGGTGCAGCTTTCATCACTCATATGTCCTAATTAGAAAGGGAAATCGATGGCTTTAATGCCCAACTGGTAATTGATTTTACTGAATGGTTTTCTTTGTTATGTAAATTGTCAGTTTCAAGATACATAATGATATTTCCTGAATTAGAGTCTTTCTTACACTGCACACTGAAAGGGTGTTTTGCTGGCATACTTTGTGTCCACCTGTGCCTTAAAAAAAAGGGCATCATAAATCAGTTTGCTCTGACTTTTCACCTTTATCACCATAATGAACAATTTCTGTCCTAATGGGATGTCCTCATGGACGAGTCCCCTTTCACAGGACACAGGGAGTTGCTGGATGGTTTGATGAGTATAAAAAATGATAAAACCATATGCTGTTTCTTTCACAGTCTCCAGATCTCAACCTGGCGGTCTCTGGACTGATGTATTAGTAATGTGGGATTGCAGTTCCATTGTGAGGAAGATATTGAATTGAATATTGAAGCTTGAATATTCTCACACAGTTCCTGCTGGTTTTGCAGTAGGGTTGGGAGTGGAGTGACATCGGGCCTTCTGGACATGTAATGCGTGACAGCAAACCATTCAGCTTGGCTCTGGCCACAGCATCTCCAGACATATATCCGTTATAAACACACATATCCACCAAGACAGCAGCAGGACTGAAGATGACCCGCTGCCATTCTGAGTCACCCCATGACAGTCTGGCACGACATCATTGCAGTCCTTGGTGATGACGTCGTAATGGTCTGTGCATGTGGAGAGATGAGTTTCTCAGACAGACTGCTACAGCCAGTCTTATACAGAGCAGCTTACAATTTTAATCATGCTGCAGATACAGGTGAATGGAATGTTAGGAATCTTGCCAGGGGCTCTGGTACTGGCATTGTGTGGTGTGCTCACCAAAGCTGAAAACTGAACCAGAGTTGTGTCTGTGCGGCAAACGGAAGTATTGTCCACTACACTGTACTAACCAGAAAGCCTACTGTTGTGGCGTGGATCAGGAATCAGACTTTGGCCTCCCTTGTGGAAAGATGCAGAGAAAGCACACAGTGCTTGGTGGCAGTCGGGTTAGCTTTGCTGTAAGTTTGAATATAAAGGTCTAAATACAGCCAGGGCTCGAAGTGGGCCGGTATGCATAGGTACGCAGTGCACACACTTATATTTTATATTTTCTGATGTAGAGGCACTTCTCACAGGGCTGTGAAGGACCAAATGGGTGCACCAGTTGTTTTAGCATCATCCTGAGGCAGACCAGTGCTGCAGTTCTAGAATACCAGAGACAAAAGCTTGCTGATTGGTGGGATGGAACTAAACAATGACAGCATGCTGTTTATTTTCATGGACACTCCAGAATTTTGATTGTGAGACATTGTAAGACATTAAGGGAGACATGAGGTTAATTACGAGGTCCCAAACCCCCCCGGGCCACCATATATTTCCCACCTTGCCCCTCCCTTCAAACTTGCATTCCATTTCCCAGTTCAGGCACTAAACACAAATCAACAGCAAGCAACATTGGAACTACGGGAAGCAAAAACTTTAACAGAAGTTCAGCTACATATTCACTGTAAAGGAGCCAAACAGCACAAAACTGTTTGCTGTTGCTCAGATTAAAAAATATGTTTCACAAAATCTCGTTTATCTCATGTTAATCAAACAAAATAAATAAATAAATCAGCAAGATTGCTTACCAAAAGCTGACAACTACTTACCAACAGACACTAACTAGAAGTATAAAACACAATAAACACATATACATAACACACACATACATAATATATAGCGTGTACATAATATATTATTATTATAAGTTCCCCAGACCAAAAATTGCATATTAAAGGAGGTAGTAACTTCAGACGGCATTGCATGAGGAAGAGCAAGCTGTAAATACTTGGGGGATGTGTGACGGGATTCATGGATGGAGAAGAGGTGGTACAGTGCAGTGAATGTCTTGTTTGATACGTGACAAATGAGTCACAAAGCAGCTGTTGATGATTGGCTAAAAGGAGTGATTGTACTTGGGCATGCCAAAGACCATAGTGTAAAGGAAGTAGCTGAATTTGCAGGTGTATGGCAGGGTATGGTCATACAGGTCTACCAGCAGTGGCAAAATCTCAGTCTACAGGAAATTCTCTTTTGGAACTGTGCCAGGGAAGGCATCCACCAAATTTGGCCCAACTGCACAATTCTTTGAAGCAAAAATGGGTGAACATTGATGTCACCTACATCCAGAAACTTGGTCACTCCATGCCAAATCAAATCACAGCTGTTATTCATGCACATGTATTACACACTATTAGGCGAGTTCAGTCGCAGGTGACTTCTCTGGTGAGCTTCATTATTGCTATACATGATAAAGTTAAAAGTTGGGAAAATGGTGGTCTCAAACTGAATGTTATGAACATCAGCAATGTCTGTTGTATCTCCACCATCTAGTATTTTTATACAGTATCTTTTGTAACGATTTATGATTTGCTGATATCTATTGTCTCATACACACGCCAACACGTGAATTCATGCACCGGATACAGTGAGTGCACGTGTGACGCCAAACAGTCCATTGCATTAGCAGTTAAATGCTAAAGCCCTTGTTCTTCTTGCACGATGAGAGGTGTATAGTGCGCTATTGATCTCTTGGCATTTATGTCCACCACAAATAAATAATCAAACAAACAAACAAAAACTTGTGGAGTCACACAAGATTAGCCGTGAGAGTACTGAGGTCTAGAGTTGCCTGTGTGGGTGATTAGAGGACAGAGAGAGGATGACTGGACTGGCCTCCAAATTATTTACACTCTATGAGCAGGAATCCAATCTGGACAGCAGCGCGGTCTGCTGATGAAGATTTAAGCAATCATAAATACGGGAGAAAATAAATGTCATGTGAGTTATTAGTAGATTTAAAGAATATAGCAGGGTGCGAACAGGGGGGAGTTAGGCACCGGGGGGAAATGCAGCTCTAGCACAAAGACTGCATTATTTTATGTCAGAGCTGGGCAGCCCAGTGTCCTCAGCCTAATTGTTCTGCTCTTATTTATTCTCCCTCCTTTCATCATCATCATACATCAAATGAAGGGCAATTAGGGAAAAGTGAACGAGAGCTGTAATGTAACAAGCATCAATAATGTTTTCACTGTGTGTTTCAAATATCTGCAAGGTTGGGGTTAATGTAAAGGATTTTCTCTGTGGTCAGCAATGTGCATAAACCGTTTGTAAGTCGGATCGAGGTTTATGGCCTTTAGCTGTAATCTGAAATGGGATCTATGATCGATTCTTCCAAGAGAACACTAATCCTTGCAGCAGTGGTCCTGTAGTGCGTACAGGGCAAGGGTCAGGGATGATCTTTTACGTTGACTTCCTGTCCACTCAAAGCAGCTATTAACTGCAGGATATTCATTTTTCAACTCCATCAGAAAGCATCTATTTGACCAGAAATTACCCAGAAGCCTCAACAACTAAATATTTCATCTCATCATACTGCAATGGTTAGTGTGTGACTTTTTCAAAGCATAGACATCTGCAGGACTACTTTCCCACACAGTTCAGTCTTAGAAGTTGGTTATATTTTCAGCGTAATATTATAGAAGTACAGGGGTTGGACAATGAAACTGAAACACCTGGTTTTAGACCACAATCATTAATTAGTATGGTGTAGGGCCTCCTTTTGCAGCTAATACAGCGTGATTTGGGCAGCCGTGGTTTTATGTTTTTTGGATACAATCCGGGTTAGCACCCGAACATCCCTTTCAGACAGCTTCCTCTTGCGTCCACAGTTAATCCTGTTGGATGTGGTTCGTCCTTCTTGGTGGTATGCTGACATTACCCTTTACATAACAATTTGTCCTCTTTTGAACTCTGGTATGTCACCCATAATGTTGTGTGCATTGCAGTATTTTGAGCAGAACTGTGCTCTTACCTGCTAACTGAACCCTCACACTCTGCTCTTACTGGTGCAATGTGCAATTAATGAAGATTGGCCACCAGGCTGGTCCAATTTAGCCATGAGACCTCCCACACTAAAATGACAGGTGTTTCAGTTTCATTGTCCAACCCCTGTATTTCACAATGTATTTACTGCTCTCTATACAATTGTTTAATAAATGATTTCATAATTCAAACATTAAAAAGGGAGATAAAGCGAATGGATGATAGACTATTACAGGATATATTAAGAGAGCCTGAGGTTGCACCTACTGTAAAAAACAGCCAGCAACCGCTTTACAATGTGACAACAAAATCTATGTACTCTTACATCTCCCGCCTTACACGGCCTCTACTAATGTACAGAACATTGTAACGTCAGCATAAATCCCACACGCTCATGCACACCCAGCTGTGAGGGAAAACGTTACTCACTGATACAAAACTAATAATTTCATGAGCATTCCCTCTCTTCCTCTGTCGCATTTGTTTAAGTTAATTTTTTATATCTGGTTCATTAATTCATGAGGACATCTGTTTTCAGAGTTTTCACTTTACTTGCTTGGGCTAGATCAAGCTGCTAACTGTTCAGACAGATGACTGTCCTTGTCAGCTGAGCCTGGTTTGTGTTATTATGCTTTAGCTGGGCATTTCTTACAATATGCGGCCTAAGCAGTCACTTTATGTTTTAATAGTTCAATTTGATTAGTCAATAAAATCCAGAAAATGAAGATGTTGCAGACGTAGAACCTGTATTATTTAGTTTACAGAATATTCTGTTTCTAACAGTTTAAATCATCTTGTTTCCAATTGGTATAAATGGACTTAGAGTTATGGTGTCCCGAGATGGTTTTCATTTAGGGCAGGAATGCATAGCACAGATGATTTTCCTGCCTAAACACACCTGATTCATTTCTCTCTTTTAATTGCACGGATTAGTGGGTGAGTTTGAATAGAGCGACTACCAATCTGTGCTGGATTCTGGCTCAATAGAACCAGAGTTATGCAGCTCAGGCCTTCAAATATTCCAGAACCGCCCTGTGATTTGGTTTAGTGTCATTCTGTGTTATGCTTTAGAAAGACTCCTCGGCCATTTCCATACCGACTCAGTAAGCCCTCTTTTCAAAGAGGGATTACTGACCATCCCAGTGGGGCTGGTACCCAGAGGGCATAGTTGTTTGTCAGGAGCTTTGCGGGCTCAAATACTTGAAACAAATAGCCTTTGTGTATTTAGAAATGGCAAAATCAATTAAATAAATGTTTTGTCTATATTTAATCTATTTCTATTTTCAAAGCAGAAAAAATGACATTTTATTAAAGAACTCTTTATCAAAACACAAACCCACATTTTTGAGGACTTTATTGATTTAACATATATTTTGTGTTACATGTTTATGAGACTCTAGTTTATTGCAAAACCACGATCCGTCTCAGCCTCTTTTAGATTTTTAAGGGTCATTAACTGACCTGTGCAATATGCCAGCTATGCATTACTCTAAATTAGGACAGCCTAACCTTTGCTTTCAGCATATTTTTGTTTTGTGTGGGTATATATATTCCATATATATATATATATATATATATATATATATATATATATATATATATATATATATATATATATATATATATATATATATATATATATGTATTATTATTATTATTATTATTATTAATAATAATAATAATAATAATAATAATAATAATAATAATAATAATAATAATAATAATAATAATAATAATAATATGTATGGAATATGTACAAAAAATATATATATGCAAAACACACACACAGAAGGCGGTTTGAGTAATCAGGACCAGTATAGAGACAACTAACTTTATCTTTTACACAAACTGTAAATGAAATTTGTCACAGCTGAAGTTTCAGCAAACAAGAGCCAGAATTCCAGCATGTCCAGTAATGGCCTAGAGCTTATCGTTCAGCTCCTGCCTTCCTCTTTGTTGATGTAAATGCCAACCTGAGGTATGGCTACCTTTGATAATTCTCTTCTCCATTAACAAGTCTGACAATGTTTTCTTCTTAAGATAATGAGCATGTCTGATCCTGCACATCAAAACAACGAAACTAAAAAGGACTTCCATTCTATTATTCATTTTGTGCCACTGTTATAGATATCAGTGCATTTCATTTTGTGTTTAGTAGGAAGGTAGAGATAGAATGCGTGTGTTTTACCTTCTTTCTGCATGGTTGCAGGTTTGTCGGTTTTAAATACATGTTAGGGATTTTGAACACAGGGTACTGAAAATGCTAGTTTGTAGAACATGCCTTGGAGTTCTGGGGACATGCTACACATGCCAGATGAGATGACTAATTAAATGTAATCTGGATTCAATTATATGGAAATCACCCCTCTCAGTGCATCTGCTATGCAATTACTCCCTGCATGTGTTTGCTCATCAGGTGAAATCAACAAGATTACTTTGAAAATGCTCACCTCTGCTGGCTTGATTAGATTCCATCTGATGCCGCTCCATAAGCAGACTGAACAAAAAAGAAGTGCACACCACTCTGGAAAACTTCAGCCTACTCTGTAGACAGTCTGACTGCATTTTCCAGTTCAGTGTATCACCATCTAATCTCAATCCATTCTAAATATGGTCAAGTAAATGAGTTAGAGGTGTCCTCCTCTGATTTATAGACATGCTACCTTATGATGTACTACAATGCTCAGGTCTGCTATATAGTCTACTACATAGGAGAACTGATTCCTGATTGTACCTTAAATGTAAAATAGCGCCAGTTTAAATCTACCAGATATGTTTATGCTTGATATTGATCGTCTCATTTGTTTGATATAGACTGAATTGCAGCACCTGTTGTTAGTGTTTACTGGCAGAATTTTCTGCCTTCAGATGGATGTTGATTATCACTATTTCTAGCTTTAGGAAGGCCTTAGTGTTGATTATTACTATATGCTTTCTTTAGACTAGCATTATGTTGGTTATCACCTTTTTCTACTTTAAGGATAGTGTTGGTGTTGATTTTAAATTCATTTTCATCCAGGTTACTTTTCATTTTAGTATAGATTTTGTCATGGTTCCTGGTTTCACCTCTACCTTTGATCTCCCAAACTCATCTGCCACAATGCAGCACCCCATGAGATCAACATTAGATGTCCGCAACCATCCAATCGCATCCTGTTGTCCTGTTCCTCATCTCCCGGGTTCTGATTATACACACCTGTTCCTCTATAAGCTATCCAAAGAATGTGCAATAACTAACTGCTACCTCACCTGTCTGTTTAGAATATACATTTTTTTGTAGTCATTTATTATATTTAAATATTTCTTAGACAATGTGTATATATGTATACATATATATATATATATATATTGTCACATCTTTGTCTGTCTATCTGTCTGCCTGTCCCTGTTCATGTTTCATGCCCCCTCTGGTCACTTCTTGTCATAGCACAGCTCTTCTTGCTCCGCCCTGGCTCCACCCATGCCCACACCTGATGCCAATTAGGACTTGTATTAAGACCTCTTTGTTTGCCCTGTCTGTTTGGGAAGTCTCTGTTTTTCCCTCGTGTAAGTTTTAGGCTGTTTTTCCCCGTGTTAGAGCTTAGCTGTTATCCCTGAGTTAGTTCTTAATCATGTTTTCCTTTCAGTTCTTGTTTGCATTGTTTTGTAGTGTTTGTGTTTGTCTTCAGTTCTTTACCCTTGTTTTGCTTCTGCTTTCTAATTATGGACATGTCTTTAGTCATACCCACCTAATAAACTCACTCTAATAAAACCACTGTGCGCTTGCATCCCGCCTCAACCACAATGTTACATATATATATATATATATATATATATATATATATATATATATATATATATATATATATATTATTTTTATTTTTTTATTTTTTTATTTTTTTCTCTCTCTCAGTTCTGCACATTATATATTTTAGCCCTATGTTTATTTTGTGTGTAAAGTGCCATTGGATTGCTGATCAATTTCGTTGTACACTGTGCAATGACAATAAAAGCATCTTATCTTATCTTATAATATCTTATCTTTTACTCTGCTCGCTTATATACCCGCTAGTTTCCACGGTCACATTGCAAAGTATTGCCAACCTCATTGCTTACTGAGTAGTTATCTCTTGAGTTCTCTGTTTGACGTTTCTGGTTTTGACTCTCTTTGTATTTTTGTATACTTTCTTGGATTTTCGTTTTGATTTGTTTGGTGGTCTACCTGTTACATTGGTTTTTGACTTCTGCCTCTACCTCTGTTTATTGACTCTGTCTTGCCCTTTTGTTATGATTGCCTGGTTTATCTTGTAGAGCTTTACTACTGGTTTGTCTCTGGTTTCTCTAATTTCTCTTTAACAGAACTTTAATCTTTGCTGTAATGCCACAACTAAAACTCCTCCTTCTCATCTCCTGCATTCCTCAGAAAGCTTCTCAATGTTTCCCTACCTGCCACAGGCAGATCTCACTTCTACTACAAAGAAATCCAGTGGAATGAATCTCACCTTCCTCCACAGCACCTGACCCTAACCTCTGACATCCTATTCCATCGCATGCCGGCACTCCATGCTGGACTCTTCCCTGGGGTGTTCTCTACCACATTAGTCTTTTTTATCCTCACCTTATTCCACTCATCAAACAAAGTAAAACAAAAAATGTCGGCCATAACATCCCTCTCTACTTGTTTGAACTAAAACTCCCTCTCGGCCTACACCTACTCAGGCTCTCTCTAATAATTGCCAACAATCAGCCCAAGCAGTTATGAAACCATCAACAGGAGACAATGAAGCCAGTTTCTGTAATAAAGGCCAATCAAACCTCCATTTGTTTGTTCTCCCATTGCTAGTTACACAACTGGTTGGGCTAAGTTCGTTTACTAACCAGTTACTCTCCAGAATGATTTTCTGCTCATTCTTTTAAAATTGGCTCAGCATGTTTAGCTACTCACTAAGAAATCCCTTACTGCACTGTCCGACTGCTCGGACATTGGTATCCTAAAGCATACCATGGCTGCATATGGATCTCCAACAAGCTTCAGCTACATCTAACCTGTATTCCTGGAGGTTGGCATTCTAGCAACATACAGAGGCTGCTCAGAAGTCCATTCCATATTCCCCAGAGCTCCCCTCCTTTGATTCTGTACTTAAGGCATGCTCTGCATTTGCAAAATGACCTCTGTTATGATTGGCTGATATCTATTGTGCATAATTCAACAAAAAGGAGCCTAAGCTAAAACACTGCCTCATGAATGAATGTCTGCATCATCAATTGTTCGGTGTTGTCTAGCATATTCATCTGTTTGGTTATTGTTAATGTTAGTCAGCACTATTGTTTCCTCTAGTGTTAGTGTTGATTAGTACTTTTATCTATCCCCAGATTAGCATCAGGCTTTCACTGTTTACCTTTAATTAGGCAGATTTGCACTGTTGTACACTGTTGTTATAAAACCATACATGTTTTACCATAGTAATTTCAGACTTTAACAGACTATTTTTGTTGCATTATTATGTATTAAGTTGTTTAGATAAACAAGCTCTTTGTTTTGATTGACAGTTCTGTATTGCGCATAATTCAGAAAGCACTCTTTGCTGAAACACTCCTAATAACCTCTGTGTGAATGGGTAAGCCTAACTGCATTTGCCAAATAGATTGATATATTCTATATTACCAAAACAGTGCATTCAGAATGGGCTGTTTGTGCAGCTTATGTGGACTGTATGAGCCTAGGGAGTGAGTGATGCATTTTGAAATTTAAACACGCTTTTACATACTACATCAAACTCCAGACAAGTGAGGAAAAATAATTTATCTCGGAAATGAGCCCTTTAAAGCTTCTTGGAATCCTCCAAATAGACATTTCCTTCTATTCCAAAGTTCTGTGATTGAGTTTGTGCTTCCACAGGGCACAAAACTCTTCCGAGCCACATCATGCATGCGCAGCACACACGCACCCTCACTCAGGTGTATAGGTTATGGGGAGATTTGCATTATCATTCATTTTCATTCATTTAACAGATTGATCCCAATCCTCTTAAGCACTATTCTACAGGGGAGGGGAGTTGGGGAGGGGATGAAAGTCCTCAAAGCCCTTTTAAAAAAGTTTCACTCTGGGGATTTCTTCTTCTCTCCTTAGGGGTCTTTGTCTGTGCTTGCTGACCTCCCTCAAGCCTCCTGATCTACTCTGGTGGCAAATCCCTCCCAGATCCATCCAGTGTGACAGCTGTAGACAGGCTCTGATTTACAACCTGTCACTCTCACTCTCTGGACTGGAGTGCTTCTAGAGCGACCTGGCCTCAGCCCATCCACCCTCATCTGTGTCTGCTCCAGTCAGTGATTAATGGTCCCCCTATTTTTAACAACCACACAAACACACACACATGCACAGGCTCATACACACACTTTCAGCCACTTTTATGGCCCTGTCCCCTCGCTAAGGTTCTCCATTCAAACACCCTTAGGTGCAGGCCATGAGAAGCATTGGGTCATTAGCCCATCCAAAACTAAAGTCGAAGTGGTGGTGCCACCCCATTCTTAGTGCAGAACAGAAGAAAAGCTGCTGAAATTGCATAGCACAGTCTGGAAACTTCGGCCACAGTGGTGGACAAAGTACAGTGGAGTTAAAGTAGCGATCCCCAAGGTAAAATCTCTCTTTAGGCCCCTACCTGAGCAAAAGTACAAAAGTATTAGCCTTCAAATGTTTGGAAAGTAAAAGTGGCATGATTTATTATGGCTCTAATGTCCTATTATCATTTCTAAACATAACTCTTAATCAGCTCATTTTAGGTGAAGAGGCTGTAGTGTCTCTCAGTCCACCAGTCTTCTAATAGAAGGTCATTAATTAGTCTGCCTCTGATGTCTATTAACATCATCATAAGCACAGACCACCGAAGGAGAAGAGTTTCCATTAGGTAGAACTCTGCCCCACAGGTCTAAACAAGTTAAACTGACAAGTGATCGCTGTAGCCTGATTGGTGGGCTCGTTTTTGGCATGTTACGTTTTTATGTACACACAAGTCTAAAGGAACAGCATATTATGCATAATGCTGTGGGTGATTAACACCAGGCAAAAACAGTTACAGTGTGAGCCTCATTTTTGCGTTTTAGTTTTTGATTATTTGAATTAATACAAAAGATATTTATTTCAAGAAAACCAAATTAAACTGTTTTCCTATTTTGTCAGGGAGTGATCTGCCTATAGTATTTTAAAAGACAATGGTAATGGAAAGCCATTAATTAACCTACTTTGCTGTCTTTTGATATCCCTGGAAGTTTATAACCATCTTAAATGCCTTAAAACATTTAAAACCTTAAAAAAGATAATGCTTTAAAATGTGCAAAAATTAAAAAACGTTGACCCTAGTCAAACAAGAGAAAAGAGGAAACATAGGGTGACGCCCATCACTGTGACTGTGGGATGGCTGGCTGCTGTCCATGGTGCTAGAACCACAGTAGTCCTCATTTTCAGTTCATGTGTGATGGACAGGCAACCTGCACAAGGCACCCAAGAACAGGTCACTGCTGGAATCTCATCAGCCACACCAGCTGCAGCCACTCAGCTCCCTGTCCAACCAGCTAGCAGCTGATACTGCGGAGTAGGGTTTTATACACATTTGGAATGCTTAGTTATTTGTACATAGAAAATGGGTAACTGCCCACATTTATATATTTATATTATATTCATATTTATGTTTATGCCACTGAGTGGGACACATGATAAGACACTCAGAGACACACACAGACAAGTGCTTTCACATTTTCAGTATAATCAACACAAACTTAAATTCAGGCTTTGTTAGCCATGCTCTATAGCGCCTTTTGTCCTCCTACAAGTAGTGCTTCTCATTCTCTCTCCCCAGTGTGTGGGTGTCCAGGTGGCCAGCATGGTCATGTCCTTGGCCTGCACCTGATCCCAAGCACTGTGGTTTCATGCCTCATAACTCTCTCGGGCACCAGTTACACAAGTCTAACTTTGGCGGCGTGAGAAATAAATGTCAACAACAATGAAACCAGGATGAAACCATTTCTACTTGCACAACAGTTGCAAGGCATGGCTCCCAGTCAAAGCATCTGCTCACAGGGTGTGCCTATGTTCTCCACCAATGTAGCATGGCTAGTGGGGGGCTAATGCCACCAGGAAACCTGACAGACAACCAGCGTGATTCAAGCACGGTGCTTTAAAACGCCTTAAGTGAAATCAGCACAAACATAAATATGCATTCTCTTTTGCCGTTCATCATCCTGCAAGTCCCGTTTCTCCTTCTCTCTCTTCAGCATGTCCCACTCAAGTAGGCCTCTTGTTCCTTTGACTCTGTGTTAGGTCTTGGGCTTGTGATGTTGCTGGTTTGTTCATGTGACACTAAAGCACAATGTTTTAAATCTGCTCTTTTAAATCTTTATATCTATATCTTTATATAGCACTGCCAGACAGGTTATTCATATGTTGTTTAATATTACTCCATCTGTTTCAATCCACAGTTCTGCTTTAGCTCTCAGTTTAATTGTTTGCTGAGTTTTGTATGATAGACCTGTTTCCCTCCACCGAGCTGTCCAGTGTATATGCCTAAACCTATCATTGTAAAATTCTCTACATTTTCAGGTATTAATTAAAACTTAATTTCAGGCATATCACTATGTGTCTGTGTGTATTTGTATTCTCTTATTTGGAAGCCACACATTTGACTGTGGAGTGTCTAGGTTATTTAACTTATTTACAGTCAAACTTTTATATATTGATTTGCTAAAATCATATTTTCATCCACTGTTCCAGCTTTAAAACTCAGTTTCATGATACAGCAATTAAAAGCATTGGGGAAACTCAATATTTTTACATGAAGAAAAAAAAAGGTGGGTTAGGTGTGGAAGGTGGGTTTTACATCTGTCTTCTTCCTAAAGGAAAATGATCTTAAGATTACTCTGCCCTTTTGTAGAAGTAAAAACATCACCAGTGCAGTAAAGCATTTTGTCTCATTCTCATGTCTCATATGTTGTGAGCCATTTTAAATAAAACGTCTGAGTACCGGCTGAAAAATCCATAAGAATGATGTTCTGGTATAATGAGTAGTAATGCTGAGTAAGCACTGTAGCTTTTTAAGTGCATGAAGATTAGAAGCGATTCACACATTTGTATGTCTGCTAATGCGAGTGAGCCTGATTAATGAAACAGGTGCAGATCGAATACTTTTACTGCTGCTCAGAACAGCTAACCAGCACAATCCCAGGTATGAAACAGAAATAAGATCCATCTATGTCTGAGGACTTTAACAAAACAAGTTAGGAGAAAATTGGTTTGTTAATAAAGAGGTTATGGCCAATGTAATATCTCACTGTCGGTTTTACAAGCAGGTCTTGACTGCATGGCAGACACACAGACATATTGCTCCAGACAGAGAACAACAGACATTACAGCATCAATGTATTTATATCTAGGGCCCAAACTCCCTTTGATGTCCCCTGTTTCTGTTTATTGTCAACGAAATTGAATATCTGCTTATGTGTATAGCCAGAGTACATCAGGAGAATGGTACAGACCTGCATGCTTGACCCCTACACTGATAGTGTCCAGGTTCTCTATTGGGCTGTGTGGGGCATTTTTCTGGCATGTGTTGGGTTTAATACAAAGAAAAAACTACTGATCACCTTTATTTTGGTCCTGGTGGGAGGAGCCTTTTTCAGGACGATCTAGATGTCCATATCCACAGGGTTACTGAATTGATGTATATGAAAATTGTTAATTATATGATATGGCCTTTACTGTCACAAGATCGCAGCCCAGTCAGATGCCTATGGGAGATTCTGGACTGAGGTGTTAGACAGTCTTCGCCATTACTACAATCAAACATCAAATTTGGAAGAATGCTGTTCCCTCTCTCTCCATTATGAACTTTTAGAATCCACACCAAGATGCACTGGAGCTATACAAAACCTTACCATGGTAGCACCCTTTTGTTGTGTTTTCCAATAGTTTGCCAACCATCTGTATTTAAAATGCTGTCACTTGATAAAATCAAAAAATGATTTTTTGCAGTGGGAACAGTGATGTTGAATAGTGTAATGATGCTAGTCTGAACATGTTTGTATACAGATAATACTGAGTTTAGGATAAGCAGCAGCACAACAAAAGTAATTGCAGTGATGCCAAAGCTCAGTTCAGCTCCTTTTTGCACTAGCACACGTCAACAATAACGTCTAATGGATACCGTCGCTTGCATAATTGGAAAAGCCATTAAAAATAAATCAACAATAGTGCTTAGCTCCACAGCCATAATAGCCAAGCCATCAGCCACTCATTCATTTGAGACTGAATATTGGGGGAGTGTGCAAGCGTTTCAAAAGACAAACAATGGATCTTTTAATCAAAGGACAATCAACAACAATTCCTGACTGTACCTTTTCAACCCTCCAGACTATTATTATGAAAATTATTTCACGTTTTAATGCCATCAGCAGCTATGAGCATCACTAATAAAATGTTTATGGTGGAAAGGTTTAAAATCCATTGTCACTCTTTCTAGACACATGACTGTTTCTGACAATTGCACTTGTGCTGTTGAGCTTTTCAGATGCTTATTTTTTTGTCATAGAATTAACATTTTGTTTTCTTTTTGCCAGTTTATTCAAATAACTGTACAAAACATAGTTAAATATTTGACTGCTGTGGATATTTGTCATTTACCAACTTTTTAATCTGAAACACACAAGTAATGGACCCCTTCCAAGGGCATATTCTTGAAAATGGAAATAAAATTCAGGATATGCAGTCAATTACAAATAATGGCATCTGTACCGTCCTCAGATTTTTTTTAGTAATGTGGCCACTGGAGCTACAAATGGATGCTTTAGCGAAGCAGCTCTTCGGAGAGAGTAAGGTGCCAGAAAACCTTTCATGCTAATAAAGAAAAGTGGAGCTTGAGTTGACTGTGTAGATGACTCACAGGCACTGGGGCTTGGCTAAAGCAGTCAGGCGCTGGCAGTAATAAGGAGAGGCAGATCCAGCCTATTCATAATGCATTCCCTCCCTGTCAAATTCCAATTTCTACCTGGCAAATGGGAGACAACTTAAAAGGAACTTCATAAAAACGAAGGGATATTTCATTACTCGTCCCTCTCCAGTCGACGCACCATCCAAATGTGCTCACAATCATCTTCACATCTTAGTGCAGGTCTGTTTACATACGTCACTGGGCTTTCAAACATATGCTTTATTGCCTTGTGACATGTTTGTGTAATAAGTGCTGCAAAATAAAAGAAGAGAATGTAATCTTGGTGGGTACATTTTTCATCGTGTGCCTTCATTTCCTGCAGAGAACAATATCCTGTCCGAAGGCCACACTTGCGCACTTAAAATTTCTGTTTCTTAAAACGCACACACACACACACACACACACACACACACAGAGACACACACAGAGACACACATATACATGTATATATATATATATATATATATATATATATATATATATATATATATATATATATATATATATATATATATATCATCAAGAAAACAGTGTTGGACTGATTGCAATGTTATTTGACCAGGAACAATGAATGATGATAAATTTAGACTGATGTGGGCAATATTTATTGAGCTACACAGAAGTAGTGTCTCTCAGAATGGGGTCAGGCCACCATGTTTGCTAACATAACATGCCAGACCTCATGGTATGGAGTTGTACAGGTTCCTAACGGTGTCCTGTGAAAATCCATCCCATGCATCTTGAATACTCTCTCACAGTTCCTGCAGATTTTGCAGTAGGGGTGGAGGTGGACTGACACTAGGGCTTCTGGACATGTGACATCTATTGTAACTTTTGAAGGTACATTTACCTTTGATACATTTGTAATTTTACATGCGTATAGATCTAAAGGGATGAATTTCTACTTCACTGGAGGAATATTTTACCTTGGGTATCTTTACTTAAACTCAAGCACATAGTTTGCATATTTTGTTCACCTCTGCTTAGAGATCCATTGGGTTTGTGTTCTGTCAGTAGATCAGTAATATATAGACAAGTGATAAGTAGCAACAATTTCAAATCGATTCTGTAACTGGCAGCTGGTGCAGGGATCTTTATACTGGGGTAATGTGCTCAGCTCTTTGCTCTTTGTCTTCATGAGCTTCTTTCTTTGGAGTAAGCTGTTGGAGACTTTTTGTGGATAGCAGTGCTGCAGTCTAACCTGCTTTAGATAAAACTTCTCTAGTACTCAATAGACGTAAAGTTTAAATGTATCAATGCTCGTTAACAGGCTACATTACAGCTGTTTAATGCAGGCTAAATATAGGCAGTTAAATTAACTCCCATAGACTGTGCTAAATTGTAATTATTGGCACTAAATTATAGAGGGCAGCAGGTCTGCTGATTATTACTTATAGAGCTCACCATAGAAAATGTGTTAAAATGCCACCCATATACAGTAGCTCCAGACATACTGATCAACATAATGACAGCACACTAAAATACACTGCGGCTCTTATACACAGTCTGAAAAATAAGTCCCAGTAAGTGTAGAAGTTGGACAAAAGCAAGGAGAGAGCTAACCCTTATTAAATCCTGAGTGCAAAAGGTCTGCATTGGTGGCTAGACAGCAGCAAGCGGTGGGAATCAATTCGTTGTTGAACAGAGATTCAGGGTCTGAGAAAGTAATTATGGATTTGACAAAAAGTTATATATATACTTAAAAAAGTTATATATATAATGATATATGTATTTTCCAATCGATAACTGGAAATGTGTAAAGCTCCCACTCTGGAGTGACAGAGCTCTCTATCCAATACCTTTGAGATGAGTTGGAGTCACGTTTGTGATCCAGAACTAACATCAGCACCTGTCCTTGCTGATGCTCTTGTAGCTGGATGCAACCAAACGTTCTAATTTCTATATAGACAGACTGAAAGAGTCTGTTTGTTCTCATCTCTTAAGTTATTGTTTGCTGTTTCCTTCATTTAACTAATCTGTGTTTTGATTCTTCCTGTCAATTGTTTTTTATCTATATATATTGTGTTTGAGGCAAATTGACATTTTGGCCAATAATTATATAGAATATAATTCTTCAAGTTTGTTGTATGGATTTAGGAGGACTTCAAAAGCTTAGTTATCAGTTCCTTTGCTTATTTCTGTCATTCAGAATGCACAATATTTTGACCATAGGCTGTGGTTTTAATTTCAAGTTTAATTTTTTTCCCTCAACTCTGCAAATAAGCCTGCTCTCTGTGTTCCAGAATTACAATAACATAAAAAAATTTATAAATCTATAAAATGGAAAGTAAAATTAAACAAACACTGGTCACTTTTTTGATGACAAAATAAGCAGTAGTATATTAATAGATTATTAATCTACATTAATAAGAGTGAGACATGTAGATAATTTTCCATAACTGAATGCAATAACTGTGTGTTCACCATCTACACATATAACATATACATCCAATCCGCAAACACCTATCACAGTTCCAATTAATAGAATGTCCTCAAAAGTCTAAAATAGGATTTAAATTTGTCTAGACAGATGAAGCCATAGCCAAAAAGTACTGCAACTGCTCAGGTTAGTCCCAAAGCCCTTGTTAGCTGGGTAATGATCAAAGAATGAAAACAGACTAAATGACGTGGGAGGATAATGATGTGGGAGAATCAGGACTGAATTCAGGAAACACTCCTAGAACATAATACAGCAAGCATTTAATATGATATCAGTTATCCCATCTAAACGGCAAGTAACATTTCAACTGTACTTTAAAATACTGTAGCACAGTTAATACCATAGACATATCAGTAAGGAAAAAAGTGAATGTAAAAGAAAATTGATGTCTTTGGATATTGTGTTCTTTTCCTAAAAAATAATAATATTATTATTAATAAGATTGTCTGTATTTAGTTTGAGTGGTTTTTAGTCATAATATGTAGGAAAATAGTAATAACTTCAGAGATGCTAAAGTATTGTTTTTATGTGATGCAAAAAATTTAGATTTTATCTTTTCAATTTAAACTGTAAACATGCTTTATCATTATTACATTCAAATTATTTTAGATATATTCTATTCTACAAATAGAATTTTTTAAAATGATAAATCTTGTCCCAATATTTTTGTTTGACAGTGGTGTAAAGAAATATAAAATCTCAATAAAAAAGTATGGACATGTGAACAGGTGAACCTTGTTTTATGTTTATATATATATATATATATATAAACCCTTTGGTGAAATGACATAAGGCTGTGACAGACGTGTTACTCATTAAACAAGAAGCAATTTGAACTTTCAATAGAATAACATTAATATAAATAAAAATATTTCTATTAATGATTAAGTATATTTTATAGAAAAGAACAATATTTTTAAAGAAAAGTTCAGTTTGTGATCACTTCCTCAGTGGTGTTACTGCATTGAGGATGTTCTATATAACAGACTGCTTTAAATTTGAATATAATACCAACTACACTGTTTGCCCTAACAATGATAGAATTATACATTAACCTCACCAAGTTACATTTGACCTGCTGGTTGATCTCTTTTAGACTTTTAACTGGTCTGTTTCTATTAAGACATTTTGTTTAATCAAAAAGCCTTTAATTCTTGTTAGAACTAATTGTCAAGCATTATTATTATATTATAATATGAATATAATCATATTTGAAATGTCTATTCATGTAATGGCATTCACTTACATTCATAGAATACACACTTCGAGCTGTGTCTGTTTTCAAATATGGAGAATATTTTGTTCTTATGAAGCGAACAACTCAAAGAACATGTGAAGCAGCGGCAGATGATGAGTTCAGTCACGTGTAGGAACAGGCTGAGTGAAAATTTTAATGCTGCCATATAGGAGCATCCTTAATCCAATGCTGGAGCATTCTTCCTGTGATGGAGCTGGCACTAATACCTGAGGCTGCTAATACAGCTGCTTTCAGGAGACAGCACTTTCACCATGTGCTTATAAATTAGATTTACTTTGCCTGACATTTCTCTGTACGCGAAGTACTGTGCGGCTGAATACAGCTGAAAGCTTTGGAATAGCTGTATACTGCACGTACCCCATATTTAGGAGATATATGTTACTACGTTACTGTCATATTCAGCTTGTTGTGAAATGCTTTCTGAGGGTTTTATTTTTTTTACTGTGTTCATTCCTTTCTCTCCTCTTCTTTTTGGATGTCATACAAGACGTTCAAATGCATATTGCATATTTTATGTATTATTGTAGAAACTACTAATGATGGCCCAAGAGAATTCCTAAACCTTAACACTCAACACAATTATATGAATTGTAAAAGTGCCCTTGATTTTTACATCAGTGCGGGAACACCATAGGCTCCAGTTCCTTTATCATGACAGCCATTTTTGATTTTTCTGTAATATACTTGCAATGTTAAAAGAAGCAAAGGGGCGCCATTTGTTTAAATGCTTATAGACATCTGCATAGGCAGTGTTGCTTCTGAGGTGTTCCAAAGGTATTAAGCAGTTTTCCCCCTTTGCTGCAGAAACAACCTTTCTGGAAAGGTTTTACACTAGATGCTTGAACATTGCTTTGGTATTTGATTGCATTCAGCTACAAAACCATTAATGAGGATATAGAACACAGTTCCACTGAAATACAGCCCAGTGCTGAGGGGCTTTATACCCTTCTAGCTGACAGTTGGCTTTGGACATCATTTGGTGAACTTAGGCTTTTTTGCACTCCATAGTGGCACACAATTGAATTGCTGTGTCAGTAATGGGTGGAATTGAAAGAAGCTGAATTCACTCATTAGTGGGGATGCCTGGAGTGAAATTATACAAACCATGTGTGCAACTGAACACCTGCATTAGCACTGGGTGAACCGTAAAGAAGCTGAATTCACAAGATCAAAAATAATTACTGGTGTTGTGAAGATTTTTGACTTGGTCAAACATTAATTATTACTAAACAGTGTATGATAATAATCCTTACAGACACTTCATCTATTGTAAGAGACACCATATGTTTCTTCTTTGCTTATGCTTTGCAGCGCGTAACACACTGATTGAGACCTGTTGCCCATGAAGCTAATAAATAGAAGCTTAGCTCCTCCCACTGCATCTGGAAAATAAAATCAGCAGACTTAGTTGAGGCATGACTGCACTCCAGCCAAAGAGGCAGAGTAAGGGCTCATTTTAACTCTCTCATTGAAACAGTTTCTCCTCATCATCGTGTGTGTTTGCTCTAATTACACAGGATGTTTCTGTATTCCAAATGTCCATTACAGTGGACACTGGTTCTTGATGTACATTGCCCATGGTCATTTTTGCAAGTGCTACACAGCAGCTGAAATAAATGAATTAAGCCTGTTCATCATCCAAGCATCTCAGTAATTGAAAGCTTGACTTGTAATGATGGGGATGGCGATTAGTTGTAGATTGTGGTATACCATAAAAGTGAATATAACAATCTGTGAAAGATGAAAGTAATGTCTGCTGCTCCTAAAAAAACAATATATAGACCTGCACTCACTAGTCACTTTATTAGGTATGATATATATTTATTTTTATCTACACTCACTGTCTGTTCTTTCTGCCCCATATGGGAGCACTAGGTACTTCTACAATTACAGCGTATATTCCTAATATATCGTATAATATAATAAATAAATATATAATAGTATATATATATATATATATATATATATATATATATATATATAGTGTGAAAAAGCACCTATCTATCTATCTATCTATCTATCTATCTATCTATCTATCTATCTATCTATCTATCCGTTAAAATAAAAATGTGCTTTTTCACACTTTATCCAACTCAATTCTCACTAATATGGTAGTAATTTCTCTCAGGCAAAGGTGAAATCAGATGGAAAGACAAAGGAGACTTAAGTGCCCCGCTGTTCAGATATTTCTCCTGTGTGAAAAGCCCTGGTGGTCTAACATATGCCTCCTCTTGAGTTTTAAAATGAAGTCACGCATTGTGCTCAGATACTAGTCGAGATACTAGCAATACTCCTTACCTCCAGCTGAATAGCTAAATAGCTGAATATTCGTCTCTCCTTTATCTCTTCTTTATCTCTCCTGTATCTCGTGTCGTATTTTTGCCTACTGTTTTTTTTCTCCAAAGGAATTTTAGGAGAACCATTAAGTCTCATGCTCTAAACTTGGTCTGTGCCACCAAAACTTCAACGTTTCAGCAATACCTGGAATACCTAGGTTGTTTCCCTTTTGTTTTAGTAAATGAGCAAAGAATATGCAGTACAGCGTGTGTTATACTTGTACCCATTACACAGGCCTTTCTATTACTGATGGGAAATTGTATCCCACACTGTCTGAATTGAGAGGCTTAGCATATTATGCACTTCATGCTGTGAATGTGCTCGCTCTGAAGTTAGCATGTTTCTGCTAATCGATGAGGTGCTGCTTCAGCGTGTCATGAAGTGAAGACTGGTTATTAGTGCAGATGTCTGCTTTTGCCTCCTGGGAGATTCATTAGTGTTCATTAGCCCCTCTGGCTGCTGTCAGTGGGCTGATGTGGCCAGTGGTCAGCAGATAAAAAAGAGAAAGCCTTTATTCCCCTGAAAATTACACAGGCCTGTCAAAGGCTGATAACTGCAGCAAGGCATTTCAGTACAGCCTGTGAGCCTCACTCAGGCCTAGCTCTGATTAGACCACACTCTTAAACTGACTCTAAGACCACCCTCTCCAACCTTCATTTTCCTGACCCTAATCCAGGCCAGTTTTTAATGAAGTTTTCATTCATGTAACTTTTTAGATGTTTCTTGCAGCTAAGTTTCGTGAGCATTGTTGACAGGCGGTGGGCCAGATGTTGATTCTCTTGTACAAATTGATCCAATCCTGATAAAGGAGCATGATGGACTCGCAATACTTAAACTGCATTAGAGAGTTAAGCTCATGTCGCTGAGTGGCAACAGCTCATCAAGGCAATCCAAACTCTATACTAACTCCCACTGAACAGATGGCTGCCGTTCAGGGAGGTAGTTATATTCACCAAGAAAGCACACAGACTCTAGCACCGCTTTTGCATATCAATGTGTGTCGACAGACACTGTGTGTGGGTTTTTGAGGGTATGTATAAGTATATGAGAGACAGAAACATGACCACAACAGGTTCAAGAGTGAAGATTTAACTTCTGATATCAGGAGACAGTGTCAAGGGGCTAAACAACATGTATGTGATGTGGTGACATCACACAACAATGCTATGCCAATTTTACTCTTCTTCTGAATTTCAAACAGAACTTGCCATCACATGCTGTAACATGGCTATATACACATACATAACATGGCCAGAAATATGTAGACATTTACTAAATGTAGGTGTTTTAGCCATACCTATTGCTAATAAGTGTGTAAAATCAAACACATGGCATTGTCCATAGACAAAGACTGCCGGTAGAACTGGTCCAAGTACTCAGTGACTCTAGATTGTACCATTGTCATAAGATGCTACCTTTGTTGGAATTTCAGCCCTTCTAGATCTGCCCTGGTCAATCATAAGTGCTATTACTGTTAATTGGATGTAACCTGGGGCAACAACCATTCAGCCACAAAGCAGTAGACCCTGCAAGCTCACAGAAAGGGGCTGATGAAAACTGAGGTTTATTGCATTTATAAATCACCTATCCCCTGTTGCCTCACTTCTGACAGAGTTCCAGACTTCCTCAAACACATGGACTTTTGGAGCCTCATGAAATGTGTATTCATGACTAGCTGGACAGGAGCATAAGATTACTACGCATATGGCAAACTTCGGTGGTGTACAGCATGCCACCACTGGACTCTGGAGCAGTGGGAACATGTTCTCTGGAGAGTTGAATCACCGTCTGATTAAAGAATCTGGGTTTAGTGGGTGCCAGGAGAAGGTTTCCTACATGAATGCATAATACCAGCAGTAAAGTGAAACAGGTGTCTGGCAATGCATTATGTGTGCAGCAGGTCAAAAGCAAATTACTACTCTACTAAATACTAAGTAAGGTTGTTATGGAGGGGTTGAATAATTCTAAATAGTCATAAATAGTGTAATTTTGTATTGAATGTGGAGAAATCCCTTGTTGTGATAGTTGTGGTGAGCTATTTAAATGTTTCTAGTTTGATTGGTTTATTGCATACAGATGAAAGTTACATTTTGCAAATGAACTTAGTTTCTATTGGGGGTTAAATCATTTTGAACTGCAGCTGTATTCTTCCCTGGCTCAGCATTCCCCAATGTCCTCCCCTCTCTGTTCATTTGTCCTGCCTTGTTATTAGTGCTCGTGTTTAATCATTTCTTCCACCTGTGTCTTGCTCTGATTCCAATTTGTATATATAGTCTTTGTGTTTCCCCTCAGTCGTGACCCAGCTGGTGCACTTGTGCATGTGCACAAGATTGCAAGGTTCATTTTTCATATTGCTGTTCAAGGGGGATCTCGCAAGTGCCTTCCCTGTGTCCTTAGTGTGGCCTTTGGGAGAAGACTGCATCGATGCAGGCTCAGCAGCTTCCTCTCACTCAAAATTCTTTTAGATAAAAGCAAGGCTCAATCCGATCAGAGTGTATGGGTTTGTTTACAGCTGTCTGTCTAATCAGTGTGGGAGAAAAGAAGATATTTAAGCTAAGATTCAGTTGTGGTTTGGTTGTTCAGTTTAACATGCGGTTTTTCTTTTAATGGGTAAATGTTTAGTTTACTATTAAGGTCATTCCATGCATTCCTAATAGATTTTTCTGCTTGGCTATGACTTATTAGGCTTGTTGTCAACTAATGACTGATCATGTAATTATGTCACTTACAACATGGACATCTTACAAAATACAGCAGCTGAGGATTTGTGGACTTTGTCTGTGGTTCCCATTAGGCTAGCAATGTGATCAAATACGCATTGAAATGAGCACATCACACTACCCTACTGACCTGTGAAGTTTGGCAAATGGTCTTCCAATTGGTATAGTTGCAAAGCACTCTTTTCTCTTCAGGTTTTATTCATTATGTCATGATCAGTAATTAGTCCACACCAACACACTTTCAGTACATTATCATCAACAAAAAAATACTTGTGCATCACCTAGTATTGTTAGAATTTGTGAATAAAATCTGACTATTCATATTTTGGTCCAAACGTGAATGGCTGGTTCTGGGCAGACTGACATGAGAGCTTAATAACACTCTACCTAATTAGAATATGGAAGAGAAATGTAAATAATCACTAAATCTCTCTTGTTTATTAAACTGTCTCACTTTAAACATAAACATAAACATTTATTTCATATTAGTTGGGTGGCATAAATCTGTATTCCAGTAAAATGGAATTACTCCTGTGAAATAAAACAGGTCTAAAATGCTAGGCCTAAAAGTAAGAAGTATGAGCAACAGCAAGTTGGCAGGATGAAACAGAAAGACTTGAAATAAAAAGCATTAAAGGAATTACCAACTGACTGTGAAGAACTGGAATGGTACTAAGTAGAACATAAAGTCCCAGCCCAGATATTCACAGTGTGTGCCTCAGTTTAGGTTTATATGTAGACTCTCGTTTTGGCAATGTGGAGCAGGCGGTGGAGTTCTCTGAAGCGCATGGCTTGAGTAATTGGGAGGATTACATTGACAGAAAAGTAAAGAAACCATGCAGGGGACAAATGCCAGAGGTAAAGTATTTTTCCTGGTCAATAGCAGAGGGTCTCTCTCACAAAGAGAACAGGCAGCTAAAGCCCGCTTATCAGATACAAAGCCAATCTCTAAAATCCCTCCACTTAGGGAAAATCTCATAAACAACTAAGGCAATCAATGTTTTTTCATGCTTTTGTGCATTACATTTGTCTTTTTTCTTCTTTTCTCGGACAAGTCAATAGCCAATTGATTGATTTTCCATACCAGACTGTGTTGTAATTTTTGAGCAATGTAGGCCAGGGAAGGCCACTGTGTATGGTGTTATCTAAGGAGTAGTACAGCTGCTCCCTTACTTGGAGTACAGAGTTTAATGCTGAAGTTAAAAGTGGCAAAGAAACAAGAACTGAATCTAACCCAGAAAAATCAAACCCTTGTCTGACACAGTTATATTTTTATTAAATCAAGAATTATATAGAATTATATAAGAGTCATCTGAAGTCAGCTTTATGGAATGCTTACAGGTCCAATGCCAGATGAAAATTGTTAGTTTAATCAGGTTCATTTGTGAGCTAGAGGGGAAAATCCAGCTCCACTCTTGATTCAGATCTGTAAAATCCAAAGCTGCCTCTGTCCCTCCAGACAGCTCAATGCTATGGGTCTGAAAGAATGCATACCTGTCAAGAAGCTTTTACTCTGGAAAAAAAGAAAAGAAATAGAAGAACAAACAACAAAGAAGCTGTTGATGTTCTGAGAGCAATGGACTGACCGTTAGACCTTAACATCATTAAATGTGTTTGGACTTAGTGGAATGAGTAAATCTAAGCTTGTTTGGGAATAAAGAAACAAGAAGCAGCTCTGCTGAATAGAATGGAAGCTTTAATAGAGGGGACATGCTAAATGCTGAAACACGTGATCTTGTTTTGCAATACTTGATGTTTCTGTGTTATTAGTACTTAACAGCTGTTTTATATCTGTTGCTGTCCCCCTCTACGCAATTCATCAGTGGGACAGGACCACCTTAGGCCCATCTCTGGACCAGATATTTACCTGATAATTGGGGTGATGGACCTTTCTTTACTCGTGTCATGGCAGGTTTGCAAGTATTAAGCTGGCATGGCTATATCAGGCACATCTAGATGTTTCTGATAAAATGGCCAGTGACTAAGCATTTTGAATAGTGCTGTTATTTTCTACATTGCCTGTCTTTCACACCACTAGGGCAACATAACCATAGACTTATTCTTTCCCTTGATTTTTAAATGTTATTTTTCCTGGTACCTTATTTCTGTTTAAATAATCATAAAACCAATACATTAAAAACTCCTTTTACTAAAACTACTAACTACTAACATTACATCAGTAATGTACCACTTAAAATGGCAGTGTGTGGCTTCACTGCATAGTATACTACCAAGAAGTACTATTGATGTAGATCTATGCTGTCTATAACTGCAATTCTAACAGATACAGGCTGTCAGCAGGTGTAATGTTGTTGAGGAGTCATCCTGGCTATCATGGATTAATTTATTACAGCTTTCATAAAGTTGGGACAGTGTCTGAAATGCAGTACAAAGACAACTTTTTGCAAATAGGAACAAATGTTCAAACACTTCTTAACCAGATGATGCAATCATGCTTGGATACAAAAGGACCATCCAGGAAAGGCTGGAAGAACAAACATGTAGTGTTTCATGCAGGTCAAACACAATCACAAGCCAGTTTCGGTATTGAATCTTTAGTCTGTCAGTTTTTGCCTCATATGCAGGAATAAAACGAGCATCAATCAGATCAGTTATTAGAAAGGGCCTTGTCGGACTGCTGTTTACAGTGAAGACTGCATGCACAAATGCAGGCAGACGCGATGACGGGCATCTCCCTGAATGGATGATGGACAGAAAGTGACAGATGAGTGAAAAAAAGTCATGGCAGGTCAGCAGAGAAAGATGGAGAGAGAGTGTTCAATTCTTCCTCGAGAGTATCCATGCAGCGAGACGGAGATGCCTATTGATCAGGCCCATTGTCCGCAGCCGTCTTAGCAGGGAAAATCATTCCTTATTCACTCTGCGTGAATAGAGCGACTTTGTCAGGAGTTTGAGGTGAGTTATATTGTCCTTTTGCCATGGCAACAGTGAGGACGGCAGAAGCACGCTGAAAGGTTGAGTCATGGAGACAAACATCCTCTCTATCACGATCATCCTTTGCTCTGGATCACTTGCCCTTTTCCTACACATCCGGGAGAGTTGATCTGCATTGGTTTTGTGTGCAGGTTAGATAGGTAACCGGTGAGTCACTGTCCATGGGACAGCAGCACGGCTACCTTCCATCTGCTTGCCTCGGATTTACTCTATACCCTTTGAATAAGGGATTTCTTCTGGTTTCTATCTTGGATGTATGGTTTTATAGAAATACCAGTCACTAATATGGGAGTTTAAGTTATGTTCTGATCACATTTGATTTTATATAATTTGATGTAATTATGAGATGCTAAGTGATAATTATGATATATACATATATATATACTGCATGTAAAAAAGTTTCTTAGAAAATTATTATAATATCAAACTGTATTAAAAGAAAATGATTCAAATATTTGCATTTTTTATTTGATGTTTTTGTTCCTCTCAATGTTTTGTATTCTAAAATCTTGTTTGTACTGTTGCATCTTGTATATAGTATGTAACTATGTAAAACTGGTGATACATATTAACAAAAAAGAGAAAATTACTCCTTTAAAAAACTCACTATCGCCTCCTGAGGTACAAAGTGGTAGTGCAGACTGGGCGGGTTAGGGCTACAGGGTTCTTCATACCATACTTCATTCCAAAAAACTTGGTTCTTTAAAGTACTGCCAAAAACTATTATTTATTCATGTTTATGTTTATTCATTATTTTTTTGAAAACTTTGCACTTTTCAAAAGTAAAAATATTGCACTTCAAGATTAGTACCAACAGGACCTAAGGATTCTCCAGAGAGAATGAGAGCTACAATAGTATATTGATGTGTTAATCTATGTTTAGAATTACTACTTTGTAATACACTCACAAAGAAGGCATAAGCTGGCAAGCAAGCAAATTTATCCTATTACCTTCTTTCCTAATAAGCATGGGACAAGTGATTTTGCTGAACACCTGAAGAAGAAAAGCAGTAATTTCAGGCATTTTCTGAAGGTGTGTATGCAAACTTGTGCAGTTTTGGAAGTTTTAGCTGATAAATTAGGCTAACTCTCAGGCAGGATAGCTAATTTGCCAGTGTAGATTGTCTATAAAATGGGGAAAACGGTAACTAGAATATTAATTTCCTGATTTTCTTTATTTAATACATATTTGTTCGTACTACCAAAAGGTACAGGGCCTGCCTATTAAACACCTGCAGTAAGAAGTGATAGCTGTTTGGCTGCAGCACTGGGAAAATCACTACCATTTGATGCATGCTAAAATGTTCTCATGTCGACACGTGCAAGGATTCCTTCCCTCATTGCTTGCAGGAATCTAGATGAGCTTTGAGATTTCCAGAGGCTTTTTCCTCCGTTTGTTCACCGTCTGATGGAGATGGTATTTCGGCACTGCAGAAGTAGGGTTATGTGAAGTTGTAACAGCCTTAGGCTCTGTCAAATAAATCATGTTGCAGCAATTAAACTGCTTTCCCACTTGCCCAGGTACATGAAGCAGGCTGATGCGAACCACTTACTGCACTTTTACTTTTAGGGGAATTAATAATTCACAGCTGTGTCTGTATCTGCATGCTTGGGCGCCATCCCATGTATGTGTTGCTGTGTATTGGTATGGAATTATGTTAAAGCAAATGCATGAGGGAAAATGTTTTTATCATTGTGTCATAAACATGCGCTTCATTCACTTCATCATCTCCATAAACTATGCATGATTTTCTACCCTCGTAGATTGCATGCAAGGTTTCCTGCATATATTAAAAAGCATGCCATATAATGAAATATTAAGCCATTAAGTGGTTCTACACTTTAAAAGCAGCAGAGATTATCATATGAAACGCTACACATGGTTTCAGGTGTACACAAACTTTTAAGTGTAGTGCAGGAGATGCAAGCACGATATGCCTGTAGTTTGTAGACTTCTGGAAACTTTCAAAGTCTGTCCCCCTTTTACTGCAGTGACAGCCTCTGTTCCTCTGGGATGGCTTTACACTAGATGATGAAACATTGCCGAGGACAGATACTGATGTTGAATGATCAGTTATGGAGCACAAACTCTGCTCCAACTCATCCCAAAGGTGCTGGATGGAGTAGGACTTTATACCCCTTGCTGAAACTTAGCGTTGGAGTCACGTGCGGCTGGTTCAGGACATCCCATTTGTGACACAGCCACATGATAGGTGTTTTTAGAAGTAATATATAAGCTTAGCACATTAATGTAAAGAACGGGGTTTAATACCTAATAAACCTTCTGGTGTGCTACCCTTGCTACCCTTGAGTCTTGCTATTCACAGTCAGATAAGTAGGGGACCAGAATAAAACTATTTTATTTATTAAACTATTTTAGCACTGTCCCTTTAAGAGTCTTCCTGGAAATGGAAGGGGCGGAGCCACTGCTACAGCATTACCTGTTGGAGCCACAGGAAGGAGAGAGACAAGATGGCGGCAGAACACAGAGAAATGTTTAGTGTGTTTTGAAAAGTAGAAGTATTCAACAACAAAATCCACCAATTCTTTTTGTCTTTACACCGTCCACCTGTGAATGGGCAGACCGGGCGGACCAAGTGTGCTCCATATCGTGTCTCTCAGACCAGTGGATTAACTAACCGGAATTCCAGATTGAAGCATGAGGATAGGCCTGCCATTGCTGGTGAGATCCAGCTGGTTTTTTATTTTTTTTAAGTTGCTGTTGCAATGCATTGCTAAGGACTTAATTTTTGTGTATTTTTCATTTTTTGCAGTTTGGATTTTTTTGGACTTTGGGGGTACTGGGAAAAAGGGTATGGATTTTTGTTAAAATTGAATTGAATGCACGTGTGTGTGTGTGTGTGTGTGTGTGTGTGTGTGTGTGTGTGTGTGTGTGTGTGTGTGTGTGTGTGTGTGTGTGTATATATAAAGCATTTTTGTTTGGTGGCAAGTTATACAGGGTCTATCGTGGTTGTTTGTGTGCATCAGTTTAAGTCAGTTTTGCATGGTCTTTTATGTGTATCTTAATGTATCCTCGAACTTTATTGTAACCCCTCAACTTAATCAAGTCTAGGTGATTGTTACACATTGTCTGTGTGCACAATTGAACATGTATCAGAGGTAGACACAATTTAGTAGCTATAAATTAATTTGAAGGTGGAAAGGTATAAAAGGTGGGTAAAAGCAGCTGCACACATTTTTAGAACAATGTTTGATTTGAACCGATTTAAATCACATGATAATACGCTTGGACTATTTTTAAATGGCAAAAAAAGCCGCATGTTTCATTTTCCTATGCAAAATCAACAGCATAACCCACAAAAAATGTTCTGCACCTTTCCCCTCTCTACTTAGTGGTGGAGACACACTACACATTGCATCCAAGCTAGACTAGCTAGACTCTAGTGACCTTTAAATTGCACACCAAGAATGAAATGATGATAAATGATTACCACTAATCTTCCCACAACCCACACATTGGACCCAGCTCTAACCAAATTTCTTCTTCCATAAACTGTGCTCTGTTTTTGACTTCAATAACTAAGGGCAAAACTCTAGAAAAGTTCCCTCTGCTTTTATATCTGCCTGTTACTGCTACTCAAATTACCCTTGCTACATCATACAAACGTTTTTACTGTTTAATTTGTTTTCCAATATCATAGAACCTGCTGTTTTGGAAAAGCCAGTCTGGATACAAACCATCTTCTTATCAGTCACTGAATCTCTCCATAAAGCCAGAGAAAACTGCATATGTTTACTCATTGTCCTTACTGACTTGCCAGGTGCCTTGGACACCAACAGATACTAATTTCAACACTTTCTAAATTAGACATCAGCAGCACTGCTCTTGCTTGGTTCTTAAACTACCTTTAGAATTCATGCAGGTGGGATTTCTTGTTTCCACTAACCACCTTTATTATCTCTTAGAATATCTTTGACTGCCTTTTAATGTCTCTTAATGCCTGCCAACATAACTATTTATTTACCAGCGAGGCTTCGATAAAATGATCCTGGACAGTCGCCTTAATTCACATACATGTGAATTACATGTCACAATGACAATTGGAAAAAAAAAGGGACTTCCTGTCTGCAGTGGGTGCTCGGGTCCAAGAAAGTCATATGCCGACTTTACTACCTCTTCACCGTGGTCCAGAACCACATGCCTGCATCGGCTTAGGTCTTTGACCTTTGGGCTGTTCAAATTCTTTTTTTTAAATCTAACCCTGCCTGTAAAAGTGTGTCCTTGCCTTCAAGGATGGAACAAATTTCCTTGAACTTTGTGCTGTACAGTCACCTAGTTCCTTCTGCCATTGCCTTTTCTTTAGGCAGTACCTAAGATAATCCCTTTCTGGACTCTTGTTATTCTCTTTAACCCTCTGCACATTACCTCTGTGTTTCATTGCTTGATTTTTTGCACTCGTCAGCAAGACGTTCTGAGCTTTTGGCATTGGTCCCTTAAACGAAGCCACCAGAGGATGGATAGCATGTGCATGTCTACATTGGCTTCAGTAAAATATCAGAGCTTTTTGTTTGAGGCTAAGTTACTATCCCTGTGGGATTTACATTTAAATTTACGCCGTTTAGCAAACACTTTTATCCGGAGCAAATTGCTTAGTGTTTGTTCAGAGAAGGTATCCTAGCTGGTACAAATAGGTTTGAGTCCAAACTACTTTTGAGAACAGATGAAACAAGGGTCAGAGCAGATACCTAGATAAAATAATAGTTATTTACATCAGAAGTGCAGCACCCAGCAATCCCAAAACAGTTTTCATACATAGAGAGCAGATAAGTTAAGCTCAACATAAGTGCAATACAGTGAATCAATATACAGTATACTTCAACTAGTGCTCACTTAATGCTTTACAAAGTGATGGGTCTTCAGTCTGCGTTTGAAAACTGCAACAGCATGTGGAAGTTCATTCCGCCATCGCATGGCAGTGCAGAGAAGAGTCTGGGTCGAGTTGAGCTGTACTTGAAGCTTAAGGGGCCATAAGGTTGGGCAGGGCTGGTCCATTCTTATCATTGTCTTACCATTTAAACCTGAATAGGGCAGCCACTGGAACCCAGTGAAAGGAACCCAGAAATAGAGCGAACATGGGAAGATTGAAGAAAAGCTGAGCTGCTAGTTATGGATCAGTTGCAAGGGCCTGATGCAATACAATAGTCAAGATACAATAGTCAAGCCCTGAAATGACAAGAGACTGGATTAGCAACTGGGTGGCCTCTTGAGAGTGGAAAGGTCGAATCCTCCGGATGTTGAAGAGGAGAAATCTGCATGACCGAGTCAGATCCGTAATATGAGCTGAGGACGATAACTGGTCATCCAGAATTACACCAGGGCCTCTTGGTGCATAAGGCTTCCTTTATTGCTGAATGCACCATGATTTTTTTATGGAGGATGTGAGGTCATTTGAGTGCGGTTGTTAACTGTAAGCTCTTATTATTATAGTAATATTATTTAGCTTGTGATGCAAACCACCACAGCACATTCTGTATATATAGAATAAATGCAATAACAGCACTAATAAATCATGGGATTAACAGATTGAAAAATTTTTGACTCATAGGCTACAGATACTTGCAATCTCAGCAGATATTTTGCATAGCTTTGGTTTCCACTGTTTGCTCTGGAGAAGACTGTCTGTTATGTGAACTGTCCATTAAAAATAATTTTTAAAAGCTCGGTTTATTGTTTTTATTCTTTATATTTCAGGGCTGGAAATGAACAATGCTTACAGTCAGATTTAATTATGCCATGCACTGAATGTGCTTCATTAAATAACTGTACCTAAAAAATTCAATCAAGTTGTGATCAAATATGCATCAAATCGTTTCTTAATGAATTGCAACCAGAATGGAATCATCTTGAGCTCAGAGATGTACTCCCTATTAACTACATAACTTTTAAATTTTAAGCATGAACTTTAAGCACAAGTTCCTAAACAATTTATAGAAGTTACTGAATAACAAGTCTTACGATTATTAGCACTAAAATAAAGAGAGAATTTAATAACGGACAGAAATTCAGATTAAAAAAAGATTAGTGTGTGCTAAGACTAAATGAAAACACAAAACTGTGGACAGTAGTGAGTGATAAATACGTGCTGCGTGACTTTTTTTTTATTTTTTATTTTTTTCCTTAAGAATTACTTGCCAGCTGCCGCAGTAAAAGCCTCAGATAGTATCTGCCTCTTTCCCCAAAGTCAATTTGTCTTCAAGTACCACAGAGGCGCTCCCAAAGAACTGAATAAAAGATTTATAAAGGCTGTCACAGTATCTAATGGTGCAAGCTAACTTGAGAAGCTGTGCTTTTTGCTAAGCTGGGGCTGGGGACAGTCCCTAGAGACCAGCTGACCGGGAAGGCCACTGCATAGCTATATAACTGCAGCAGCATCCCAGCACAGTTGCCTCTGAGTGCAGCCTCAATCAAAAGGGTCAGATCAAAACTGGCCTGACTGCTCAGATCCTCCAAAGGTTATACCCTTTTACTGACCTTTTTCCTGCTTTCATCCTGCTTTCTTATTTTGTATCTAAAAGCTTCAAAGAGCTTTGAAACAATAGAGAAACAAGTGTACAACTGATTCATTTCCTTTCATGCAAGATATCAGACCGAAAAAGGTTCATTTGTCTTATTGTGACAGATTTGTCTATGTGATATCGTTTGAGTGCCTCTAATTTTAGGCGAAGAAGAAGAAGGGATAAGGCAAAACATCTGCTTCACTTTATCACAGATTAGTCTAGTGCTTGAAGGCTGCCATTCATATTTAATATTGTATTAGCCCTGAGACCTTGCTGATCGGCGATCTTTCATTATGTGCAATCTGAAAGATTTAACGTTCTTCAGTTGTCCATGATGATATGTATGCTTCTGTTTGCATGTCCATGCCTTTCATGATTGCTATAAGTGTTGTAAAGTCCTTAGACCCAGTGACCTCTCTACCTAATAAGCGGCAAACCCAGCTGCTTAGGGCTCTAAAGCCTCCAGGGGCCCATTACCAGTCTCTGTGTTATTGCTGTGCCTTTGTATTGCAAACATGCCTGCAGAATACATGCAGAATTCCCCTCCTTCAGCCCTGTACCACTCTCAGAACCCACATAACACACACTACGCACTACTCTTACTTCACTAGTAATGAGATCATTAGAGAAGATTGTTAAATCTCATATTCTTAAAGCTACTCAAGATTGCTTAGATCCACTATAGTTCGCATACCACCCTGGGACGGGGGTGGATGACGCTCTATTATTTTAGTTGGATGTACTTCATAGACATCTTTAGGGACCGATTCAGCTGTCTAAGATACTCGAGTACAGCAAAAAAAAGCATTTGGTTAATCATGTCTCCGAAAAAAAAGCCAAAATAAAGAAGGGGAGTAGGAGAACAAGCTTAAAGATAAAGATTAAGGTATATTTTTGGTTATGCTTATTAATCTTGTGTAAAACATGTTGAAAATGCAAGCATAAATGGCACTCTCCATATATTTAACTAGACTGGAGCATATGTCTGGACAGATGTTTCTTGCAGAGTGACCTCTTACATTAGTGGACAGATAGTGTGCTTTCACTGACCTTTATCTCAGTTACCTGGTGGAAAATTAAACTAACATGAGATAAAACATGGGCCCTTAAATGTATAGCTATGGAATTCAACTGGAATGAACAAAACAGTCTGAATGTTTTCTTGATGCAACCAGGACCTAAAGACCCCACAGGCCAGTGACTTATCTGCTAAAAGGTTTGACGGTCTGAAGGGTGCTATAAATGGGGTCTTTTCTCTGGTTTTTTTAGGTGGTATAGGTCTTCAGGCCTCTCTTATTATGAATTAAAGACTCATGAAACTGAAGAGGGTTTCCAACCATCTCCACCTAAAAGAAATACACCTCCGTCATTAGTTCAGTACATCTAGGTGCAGACAGATGCTTGCTACATTTGCATTTGAGTTGTAAACCAGTTCTAGTCAAGACATTTTATAGACCCATTTACATGCATGTCAGCAAAGCTTGCTGGAATTGTTGTCGTCTTATGTATGGTATTAAAGGAAGTGCAGCAAAATGATTGAAAATTTTTGTGGGTTCCAGTAAGTGTGTTTCTAAAATGCCACATTAAGTATTTATTGGTCTAATTTGTTTATAAGTGTATATACCCCAAATGTTAAAAAGAAAAAAAGTTGGTGAAATACGCCTTGTTTATACTGCCAGCCCAATTTCAATTTTGTAGACAGTTTGTTTTAGAAATATTTATAGATTTGCCAAATTTAAAGTGTGTTTTGTGTCACTAACAAATGAGTCAAACGATATCAATATCTAATGATGTTGTGTTAGTTTGACGGTTGTCTTTACAAGACTCTCTCAGCTTGGTTGCATTGTATGGTTGGTGGAAACCCCATTAGCAGAGGTGATTAGCTAAAACCACAAAATTATTGAAGGAAATAACATCTGAGGCCCAATACCTTAAATAAGATCTGTACCTTAAATAAGTTTCAAGGGTTCTTTTTCATGACAGAGGGGTTAGAAATTGAAACACCTGGAGTCCGAATAGGTTGCACAGAATCAATGCAAATTTAAAAATTCATTGCAAATGAAGGTGGTATAATTACAATTTTAAAATACCTATATCTAGGTATTGAAATGGTACCCTTTAGTGCCCTTTTTTTTGGGACTGCAACAAATTATTGGCCTAGACGGGGTGATTTAATCAGGCTAGGTTTAGGCCAACTAAGGTCTTAATTGGATAATGACATCTGATTGTGCTTGGATAGACTACTGGTCTTATGCTGTATTTGAGTAATGTCATAAACCGGGCTATAACAATTTTCTATATTGTAACTAGCACTTTATACAGGACTATAAATGATGAATGCACATGTAAAACATAAGATATCTTTCACCTCTGACCACCAAAAAACAAAACAAAAAAAAACCAGTACATTTGAACATCTGAGTGAAGTTGTATTTACTAGTTAACAGACTGGTCTTTACAAACTTCTGATGGGTACCATAATGCAGCACAAGGCTAATATTAAACATTCAGTACATAGATACTAATTCTGGTGTGTTGTGGATTGTTGTAGAATAAAACAGTGTACACTTTCATGTGGTCGCCCACGAAGATTCTGTCACAATCACTTTGTGCTTTAGAACTAAAAATATCCTCTAAATCAAGCCTGTTTTTCTCAAGGGGCTCAGCTGTATAACCATCAGGCAAATCTATAGCTTTCCAGTTGATACCCACATGCATGTGAATTCTTGCATGCATTTTTCATGGACATTCTTTATCATCCGCATCATCAATGCTTCACTTCTCTGTCCAAATGTATTAGTTCTGTATTTTAGCTCAGTTGTTTCCTGTCCATGCTTTCATTTTTATTTAAAGACTGTAGTTATTATGGATTGTAATCATGCGCTAGTAGAATCAGGCGCTCAATTACTGTATAAATGCCTTAATGCACTTGATCAAAAATGTAAATGTGCCCGTTGAAAATACGTTATTGACATGGTAATGTGAGGGATGGCACTTTGTGGAAAGTGTGATAGTATTTATTCTCCTTGGCTAATAAGAAATGTGCTTTTGGACATGACTTTAGACATGATTTTTGCTCATCGTCTACTACGCTTGTTTTAGCAGACTGCAAGACAGTGATTGTTTGTAAAATCTAAGAGCTCATCAGTTTTGGAAGACTGTGGTCTTCAAATTAAAATCCAGTGACCATTACTTGTTATACCTAGTAGACTTACGGTAACCAAAGTGTTACACTGGAATTAAAGGTGACCTTCTTATGGGCTTGTCTGTTTAAAGTATTGGGATGGACCTCATGGATATTCTACAATATTCCATATAATGTCATATGTCTCTCACTGAAATAGCAATGTATATATGAAAACTGGTTTCCATCTATTCTAAACGGAGGAATGCACTCATTGTATCTTAAAAATGAAAAAACTAGATCTTATGCTCATCAAACTGGAAATAGAAAGTTACAACATCTAGTCCTATTATTTAAAAAAAATGATTTTTTATAATAAATAATACATGGAAATAAACAGTCTCTTCCTTGCTTTCTCTTTACAAACATTTGTTGCATAAGAGCACCACCTCTGGTAGGAGAACGCTTTGCACAGAGAAGAAACCAAGCTTTCTGAATCAGGCTTCTCACAGCTTTGCAAGCACTTCATGCCAAACATGGATATGTAATAAGACAGCTATCTACAGGATCTCATTTCAATTCCCAGAGATGTCCATGATTAGAGATACAAACATTGTTAAGCATATCAAAGCTGACTTGTTAAACAATACAACTATCCAACATAATATTTTAACAGTGAATTCAGCAGAATTTTCAATCTGCCTAATTAATATCATTAAGACACTCATTTATCCAGAGTGGGTTGATGTCAAATGCATCTTTGTAGAGAAAACATTATTCATTATTATTATATTGTAGTAATATAATAATAATGAAAACAAGTAACTACAGCTCTGTGCTGTTGACTTTGGTCTTTACAAATGATGCTTTGAAACCCGTTAGCTTACAGCATCGCTCTGAGACAAAACAAAGCGGGCATGTATCTAGTCCTATGGAACTGTGTCAGAACTCCTATGTGCATCACAATAGCAGCAGTATTCATTTTAATAAATGATGTCTAAATCTTTGGGCTGATTTACCAATATGAGTTTAATCAGTCAGGCTGCTGTCTACATGTACCAAAATGAAATGCTTTACTGCTCATCTTCCGAGAAGCAAAGAAGATCTGGCAGTGATCTTAGTTTGGTGGCACTATATATATATATATATATATATATATATATATATATATTCAAACTAACACTGAGTAAATTCACACAGTGCAGTTACATAAACTATGACTGTGTATTAGTTTGTGTATTGCAGTAATACATTTTTGCAGTTTAGAGGATTAGTGAGCTCCTCTCACCGAATACAAGCCCACTGTCCCGCCTCCCAGCTGAAAAGGAGATTCTGATTGATTCTGCTGCTGAATCTTAAATTCTCATTCATTCAGCCACTGAAATGAAAATTCTATTTGGTTCTGCCATAGAATTTGATATTGTAATTGGTTCTGACACTGAAATTGAGATTTTGGTTGGTTCGCTTGCTGAAATGGAGATTCTGATTGGTTGTGATGCTGAACAATTTCAGATTCTGTTTGGTTCTGAAACTGAAATGGAGATTCTGATTTGTTCTTCAGCAAAAGAACAAAACGTAGATTGTGATTTTGCTGCTAAAATGTAAAGATTATGTAGTAATAAAAGTGAAGACATTTAAAATAGTCTCTGAATGCCTCAAATGTTCTTCTCTCAGTGATGTGGGAAATATTATCCTTTTTTTTTTTTTACATTGTTTTTTATATATTTTGCATATTTTTGGATGTTTATTTATGCTCTTATGTGTTTGCTTAAAGACTCTGTGTCTTAAACAGTAACCGGTTAGATATCTTGCTGTGAGTAGCAACTATACAGTTGCCAAAAAGAGCTCTATGTGAAGCAGTGACAAGGATAAGAACCACTCTTGGGTCTATAAAAAGTCTTTAGTGGGTGATTCTTTAAAGAAACCTTGTTTGTATATGTGACTTTTGAGTGAAGGGCCTTTTCTAAAGAACCATGTAAATGGTCTATACCTTATACCACATGCCCAAGTTTTCTTTTCCTGCCTAAACTACAGCAAGAAAGATTTTGTGAGAGGCAGATGAACCATTGCTAAAAAACAGAGGGTGGAAGCTAAGGACCTTGTACCCACTGCATCAAACATCACCGTTTCAGTGCCTAAACAGAGGTCATGGGCAGTGGGAGTTGTACCAGTCATCCCAGTATTATATGGCAATGAGAAACTTCAGAGTTGCAAAGGCTGCATGACTAAGTTGAGTAAGTTGCATAGTGGTAATACACTGGAAAAACACCAGGAAAGATCCTGTAGGTGTATATCACAGAATGAATAAAAAGAGGGAGGAAGTGGACATGATGTCTTGGAATGAGCAAAAGTCCATTAGTATTCGAAAGTTTTATTGCAGTCATTTCTGAATTACTCTGGTCTCTGTGGTACCCCTCTACCAATGGTAATAGCTTATAGGTGATGGTTGGATGATTTGAATGTTGGGTTTTTTATTGTATAATCAGTTTAGATGATTTTCTAATATTTTTATGTTTGTATGCCTTTCTATGTTTATATATCTCCCCTCAGAATACTTACAGTGAATAAAAATAAAGCCCACTCCAAAGAGGGGTGGTGTTAAGGGGTTTGTGTGTGACGCAGACCCCATGAGGCCATGGACCCTAGTTGTCAGCAAGGCAGGTTAATGGTGGTCCCATACAGGTGTGGGGTGTGTTCTCAGGGGATGGGCTGGGGCCACTCGTCCGTCTAAACACTTGTAAACACTAAGCATGCATTGACCGGTTCCCGCTATGTATCACTGCTTGGTGACTATTGGTTGCCCCTTCATGGACTTCATGTACCCCCACAATCCAGCAGGATAATGCACAGTGCCATCAGGTCTATGTTTAGTTGGGCTCATGTCGGGCAAATGCACAAGTCACACCATTCATCTAAAGTCTCCAGAATGCTTCTCAAACCATTTCCGGGAGAAACATAGACCTGATGGCACTGTGCAATATAATAATAACCTGAACCATAACACTCCTGGATACAGGCAGTCTTGGTAAAAGTAAGGCCTTCACTGTTCATATGGCACCTGCCAAGACTGCCTGTATCCAGGAGTGTTATGTTTCTCCCAGAAATGGTTTGAGAAGCATTCTGGAGACTTTAGATGAATGGTGTGACTTGTGCATTTGCCCGACATGAGCCCAACTAAGATATTGTACCATCATGCCTCATTCGAACTCATGCCACCTTGCTATAAGTACACTGGCCAGAGTTCAGCCTCATTTACAAGATAGCACCTCACAACTTACAGAGGTGTGGGCGTTCCCAAGCTGTCCTCTGAGGTAACGGCACTTCTCAATAAATTTACAGACTGCTATCAGTGCTATCAGTGTATAAACAACCAAGCTAAGACTCTTGCCTTTGTCATCAAACAAATCCATAAAGAAAACAGTAAATATTTACATTCTTTCTATTCAGCACAAAATGGACACCAGAGACAAGTTTGTCACCCTTTCAGCCAAAGAAACAGACACAACACACACTATGTATATAAATATATATTTTTATACATGTTTTAGAGTGCTATTTATATCTATTCGAGGAGTTTGGAAATATAAATTGAATATAATTAAATAAGTTTTGCTTAGGTTACTGTTTTGTGTTAAATACAACAAATAACAAACATTTCTATTACAATGTGCAGAAATGTTCTCTATAAAGAATGTGCTAACTTAAGAAAAACAATACAACATAACCTTTTACTGCGGCACCCAAACATTTCCAAACAACAATATACAGTATTTTATTATTGCATCTGAATATGATTTTTGTCTAATTTTTTAATTTTTCATAAACAAAAAAAAACTTTCCTAAATTTAGTGTCACACAAAGTGAAAAGGCATATGTACATTTCAAATTAATATAAATGCACTTGAATTCCTTGTACTTGTTACTTTATATATAAGCTGACAACCCCCTGCAGGATGTATTTTTTGGGGGGGGTCTTAAAATCAGAAAATCATAATCTAGAAAATAGCACAGCACCTTAAAATGAAGGCAGTTAAAGCTTCCTTTAGTTCCTTCCTTGAGGAAATCTTATCTCAAGGTTAAAGACACTGTTACGTTTTGGACAGGTTCCAAAGTCATTCCACAACATTCATTATTAAGTATTGCTTATGAATTAATTACATTAATTACAATACTTAATATGTCAACGTTCATAGTAGATTTACACCCGAAGTAACTGGGTAACACTGGGGCCACAACTTGTTTCTGCCCATCAGTTTTATTTCTCCCCATCACTCCTTTATACAAGGGCGTTTTAGGCCCCAGTCGCCTTCACTGAAATCTGTATAGCATTATCTGGTGTAAAGTACAGCTAGAAATCAGCCTGTGATTTGGCCGGAGGGATGCAGGTTGTCATTTTCCATGAAGCTAATGTAGTTTTAATCACCGGAAAGGCAGAGTGTTCCAGATGCTCCTGAGTTCCAGAGCTATACGCCTCTCTGGACCTCTCTCCATCAGCAATGAGGGAGTTGCAGCTGTTCTTCACTGCCAGCTAGACTTAGTCAGAGCTGGTGCAGGTGTAAAAGTAAGGCCTTCACTGTTCATATGGCACCTGCCAAGACTGCCTGTATCCAGGAGTGTTATGGTTCAGGTTATTATCTGTCTAATAAAATGTCTAATAAGAACTTATAAATTATATAAGCTGCTTTTTTGGAAGCGATTCAAATATGAATGAGAATTATGAAAAAGCAAATTTCCTATCACAGTGGTCACACCACAAGAAATAGCAGTTTTATGTGAAACTATATAGTGTATACGGTATATGCGGTATATATGGACTCTGGGGTGGTCAGTCCATTTTCTGAAAACATCAGCAGCTTCTTTGTTTTGTGTATAAATGTACTCCACAAAACAGTACTTCCACTCCACTTTTAAAAAAAAAATCCATATCTTTTCCCACATATCTTCTAGTCTTTACTATTCAATTATTGTTCATTCATTATTTTGGTGAACTATATTCAATAAAACGAAATTCAATGAACAAAAATTTTTATAAAAATGTCTCATTTCTGGACTGGCAAAACACAAATTTGGTGCTTTAATACTTAATACTTAACCCTCTGGCACATTTCTTTAGAAAAGGCATAATGTAAAAAAATAGCAAAGTCCAAAATATCAGTGCTTAAAAAAATATGCTAATTTGAAATAAGTGAAGTGCAGAGATGCCTTCTGTCCAAATGTGTCATTTTTATTTTTCCTACACAGACACAACTTTGACTGAAACATATATATATTTATTTTATTTATTTTTTTAAATAATAAATGAAGACTTCTTGAAAAATGTCTCTCACTAAAATGACACAGCACTCCATATTATCACATCAAACCTGTACAGTAAATAAATGTTAATTTTAACATTAATAAATACAGTATAGAGAGTTTATATAGGATGCTATGAATGTGTTATGTAGGCACCGTTTTTGTTCAAACTTCCATGCAGGCCAAGTGAGTGCATCAGCTTGATTCACCATGCTACAAGCTGGCTAGCACACAAATTGAGTTATGAATTGAGACACTGCTAAGGCTTGCAGCCAACTCATTTACTTAGTTACAGGACATTGAGCTGCTACTGTAACTCAGCCATTCCAAATGATACTGAAAATGGTCAACATCCATTACGGGGCGTTGATTTGAACAGGAGTGCCTCTTGTACACAGTCTGTTTTCCATAGTTCAGAGGAGAGATCAGAGGATTTTGCTTTTGATGCTGAGCGCCTGGCAGTGCATGTTAATGACAATATCAGGGTAATGACAAAAAGCCAGGAAAGCTAAGCCCCACCTGCGTATAATTACTCTCAATTGTGCAAAATCCTTATTCACAACCTGAGCCTGTAATGCCAGCCTCACCTTTCAGTCACACCTCCTCAGGAATGGAGTCTGTGATGTAAGTGCATGTTGTATTTTAGCCAGACTATGATGGCGCAGAGAATACCCCAGAATGCCCTTTGATTTCTTGCCTGTGATCAGAGAGAAAGAGCACTTACACTTGTCTGTATTGTGCAGTTGGAAGGTTGGCTGAATGACTGGACGCCATTTCCCAGCTTCTCGAGGCTTTGTGCTCCGTCAGAGCACCTCTCATTACCTTTGCCTCCTCCTCACTTGTAGCCTTTTAGACTACATGTTGTCAATTAGCTCCAGCAAGCAAGAAGCTGTCGAAGGAGATTTTGATCACGCGTAACTGCAAGAATGGCAGAAAGGTCAGCAATGACTTTCATTTCCAACACAAGCCAAAATAATCTCAGAGAAGAATGTTACATTCACAGTGTGCCTTTCAGCCTGCGCTGTTGAAAACAGCAGTGCCTAAATCATTCTTGACCTGAAAGCATGGTTCAAGAAAATGTTTAATTTTGTTAGAACCATTTCTTTTTTTTCCATGATATCACCCAAACCATTGCATGTATCTATTTAGGCTACATGGTGGTGTAACAGATATAGCACTGCTGCCTCATGGTGAGGGCCTGGGGACAATTACTGTCCGGGGCATCTAGTGTCCCTTTGATGTGGAGTTAGCATGCTCTCCTTGTGTCTGAATGGGTTTCCTCCCATAGCCCAAACACACGCAGTCAGGTCGAATGGAGATGCTAAATTGCCCCTAGGAGGGAATGTGTGTGTCTGCTTTGCGATGGTCTGCTGGTGGACTGTCCAGGGTGTTTCCTGCCTTGCACCCAATGAGTGCTGGGACATAATACAGCACCCTCGCAACTTAGATGGATAAGCAGCTCAAAAAATCTAAGCAATAAATGCAATATTCGGCCAACAGCACTGCAGCCCCACCCATTCACCTTGAAGTCATAAGGTATGTTTCAACGTAGACTCCTTTTTAAATAAGCCACACTATAATGCTGCTGTCATCACAAATTGGAGCTTGTCGTACACTCTGTGCTTCCTTTCACTTCCCAGCTAAACTTGGGTAAAAATGGCACAACAATCTAGCGCTTTTTGGAAGCTGTGAGTAGATAAAAGGCTATTTAAAGCTTGTACACTGTGTTAAAAAACGCCGATTGGGTAGAGCTTTATTCATTTCAATTTAGTTCAATTCAATTCAACTTTATTGTCATTATACCAATACAGGGTTGTACAGTATAACGAAACACGGTCAGGCTCTTTCTCCAGTGCTGTTGAAGACATATATATATATATATATATATATATATATATATATATATATATATATATATATATATATATATATATATATATAGTGTAGTGCAAAGGCAAACAGTACAGTACAGCATGTGTACAGGGCATGTACAATGAGTAAGAGCAGTATCAGTAAGTATGTGGTTGTAAACAGTATAGATATATAAAGTGTACAGTGCAGGTGGGAGAATAGCAGCTTAATTCAGGTAACAGCTAAATTACTTTGTACAGATGTTCAGTATAGATAAATAAATATAGATAAATAAGAACAAAGTAAAAACAAAAACAAAGCTGAATGGTCAAGTATACAGTTTGGTTTAAAAAGTGGTTGCAGGCTTTGAAGTTTTGATAGAATATCTTGTACAGAACGACTTAGGAATGAAATTGTTTAAGTGTCTTCTGCCATTTAGTGAAATCATACACAACAAGAAACTCAAAAGTCAGTGTAAAAAACCCTCTTACGTTTTTTGGATGCTGCTTTGTTCATGTGATGTGCCGGTATTGCAACTCTGAAAATTTTGAAATTTGTGACTGCTCAAATACTTTTTTCCCACTTGGAAGGTGCAGACTTTTTTCTAGTTCCCACTTCGTTATGAACTCAGCATAATGCCATCAGTATAAGGCAGCAGAGAAGTCATTTACATGTATCAGTCTTAAAGGCAGAGTAACAAAACTGCTTAGCTGAGGGATGAAACAGGACGAAACTGATTTCTGGACCTGAAATTACAAACGTAATGGACAGTTTCCTAAACCCAGACTAGGCCTAGACCAAAGATAGTTTCCAATGGTAATTTTCTGTTGTCCCTTAAACTAAGTCCAAGATTAGGCTAAGCCTAAGCTTCCAGTGTTCAGAAATCCAGCACTGAAAGAAGACTTTAGGGTGAATAAACTGTACAAGAAATAAGTAGGATAAGTGGGACCTGTATGTTACAGATTTGATAAAAAGCATGCAGTTGATTGTTAGCAACAGACACACAGCAGAAATACAGTTTGATTATTAATATGAGTTGTATATAGAAAGGTGGTGCACTTGACATTCTTTGGGGCAATGATAAATGTAAACGCAGTTTCTGTTTACTCTGTGTGTGCCACATTAGGCTCGCCTTCATGTGTGAAAATAAAGAGGTACTAAATCTCAATTACAGCAACAGAGTAAAGATCACAACTTGGAATTATTTTTCTCATCACTCAGTGATGCTATCATTTGTGCTCACAATAGCAGGGCTGCTGATTCTTCCTGTATGTTAACATGAATGACCTTGGTGGGCAGCAGGTGTGTGTGTGAGGGAAATTATATGCCTGTGGTAAGCCGCACGTGACATGAAATTCCCAATTAAACCACAGGATGTCTGAGCACACGCTGAAGAGAAAAGGTTTGCCAGGAATAAGCTTTTGTCCTGTGAATCCCATGAAAAGACAGAAGATCTGTGAGTGACAGATATTGCAGGTGGAGTTAGTTTTAGGTGTAATGCATTGCAGTTTTTAATTTTTAATGCATCATTCTGCATCTCTGATGTTATATGAAATCATGAATAGCTGGCTGTAATTGGGGATACAGCAATGTCCACTCTGAGTAATAATGCCAAAAGTTGATGATTATAAATATTTATTATGTAATTTACAGTCATGTGGTGGCTCCTCAAAAAACCCTATTACAGATTACTTATCATGTCCCTTAAACTGTAATGGGATTACTTTACCTGGAAAGAGCTCAGCTAGTTACTTATTACTTCTATGCTATTCTCTAAAAGCCATATAAAGCTGTGCTAGCATAAAGGAAAACAAAGTAGTCCGTTCAGGATTTCTCCTTACTTTGTTTAGGAAGTAGCAGCCAAACCCAGTAAACACCATGTCACCATTACTGCCCTACAGACAGTTATGTGGATTCAAATAATAAAAGGCTAACGCCATTATTAAATTGAGAGAGTAGAAATGGTTTAAAACCAGCTGCCTCAGAGTGAAACCTCACAGAATGAAACAGGAAACTTACAGTGATGACTTCCTGAATGAATATGGAATTTGGCCTGTTCTTGTTTGTTCTCGCCTCTTTAGCATAATGGTCCTAATACATCGGTTTTATATTAGCGCGATTAGATGCCTTAGGGTGCTTCCTGCAATAGTGCTGTGCAACTTACATTCACAAAGCTACATTTCTATGTTACGGGATAAAGGATAAAGATCCAACACAACATATTCACAAATATAGATATGCAGTAAAAGGTCTGTGTAACTGTTCTTGGACGTTTATAAAAATGCCTTAACAATAATTCATTAATCACCTTTGGAATAGCTCTCCTGGCCTCCACAGACTGTAAGTTAAATTAAAAGTGGTTTAAATACAACATACAACAAATACAAGGGCAAAGACTGCCCTTGTATTTGTTGTATGTTGTATTTAAACCACTTTTTAAATTTCTTGCATTTTATACCGTCATAGCCTTAACATTTTAGCCGTGTTGTTTTGCTGTGTCTTTCTATAAGTGTCTTTTCTATGACTCTTAGTACTTTAGCAGCATTTTTCTCTAAACATCATGGTTTTACATTATTAAATGTATTTTTCCATGGGCCTTTTGTTGTCTTTTTCCATGTGCTTTTGTTTTTGTTTTGGTTTTTGGCTCCTCCTGTCTCCACCCCTTTGTCAGTCCCCTCACATGTCCTTGGTTTGTAGCTCCACCCCTTCCCAGGTGTTCCTTGTTAGTTCTTGTTCACTTATACTCCCTGTAATCCCGTGTGTTCTTGCTTGGTGTTTTGTCTCCCTCCCGGTCGCTTGTCCCCATGTTGGTTGTTTTTATAAGCTGGTTTAATGTTTCTTAGTTCTTTGCTTCTTTTTGTTTTGTTTCATACGTTCTGTCCATTAAATCCTTGCTCCTATATTCAGCCTCTTTGTCTTGAACCCCACGTGACAATATGTTGTTAATTTTATAAGCCTGTTCTACAAGATACCCTTCAAAGTGCACAAATCTTAGTGTGCACTTACTGTGTATTTGCTAAATGTAACACGTTTAAGAAAAGGTATAAAAGGCAGTCAGTGTATTTATGGCACCTACTAAAATCTATGTTTTTCCAATATGTTAAAATTAGCAGTTGTATACTAAAATTAAAAGTAATTAACTGTAAGTAATTAAATGGTGCTTTGTTAAGTGGAGCCGCATCTCCAAAATTAGCTCAAACTCAGGTGAGATTTAGTTTTAGCTGAGGTGGAGAAACTCACTTTCTCCTTCTGCTTTTCTCACAGTGAAAATCTTTCATGGTGTCACAGTGTACATGTATTGTCCATGTTTTTTCCCAGCATGCCAGATTCTAGAAAATCAGGTCATGTCCGGTTTTCTAATATGTATAGTTATGGTGCCAAAAAATAACCCACGTTCTAATATTTCAAATTTTTTCTGTCATTTTCCATGTGGTGTTCACTGTGTAATGCCCTTTAGTCTTGTCTAGTCCAGTTTTGTGTCCTTAACCTCAACCTAAATTGTTTTGTCATCTCATTGCAGCCCTAGGCTCCAAAAAAAAGTCAAATAAAATAAATAAATAAAACGGTCACAAAACACAGCGTGACTTTGATTCAAGGTAGAAAATATGCCCCCCAACATCAAACTCACTCTTACAGCCTTGCGTTCCACCACTAACTGGGTAGCCTCTCTAGCACCCCTATTAAAATGAGAGAAAATGAACCTCAAAGCCTGATGGACACTTCTTCACACTGTTTTGATGAAACATGTCTTTCATCCCAGAAACTGTGACAAGAAAGGTGCGCAGTGTTTTGAGATTGAATGTGGCCCAGGTTTCATTTGTTACATTTATTATTTATTTAATATTTATAACTGTTTATTCATTTATTAGTTTATAGATCGAATGCTGATTTGTCTTTTTGGACTATCCATTCCTTTCAGGGAGCTTAGTACCGATGTCAATACTGGAATACTGGACTGGAGCACTTCTCTAGGACATTGACGATTTTTGTTATTTTCAGATATCAGCTCCAGTTTCCTGAAGCAACTTCAGTCTTCCGCAATGACTCTCACTTGAAAAAACGCAGGACTCTTTGACTATCAGCAAGTACTGATGCTGATACTGGGCTATCAACACTTCCACGTAACTACAGTATTATGTGGGATTTTAAGGATAAGGCATTGATACAGGGAACATTTGTAGTAGTGCAGTGCTTTTTTTTTTATTTTCATCTGTGTCTTTATGATCCCTCAGTCAGAGTGCTCTCATCCTCAAAATGAAAGATGAATATCTCACAATAGTCACGTCGCTATCGGCCCAGATCTGGAAAATCTAATACAACTGTGTGACTTAGAAGATCTGACTTTGTTCATATGCTATGAGAAAAGGGGAACTACCATTTGAATTTATTACCATGCCGGAATGCCATTTATTGCAAAGGTCATTTTGAGTGTCGAGAAAACTGATATTTGTGTGCAAGGTGATAGCAGGATTTATTTTAAAGGTTAGCGTATTATATGTACCACCACTAAAAACTACACAGGACCGTAAAAAAAAGTTTTGGCGCATTAAAAGCGCCACTTTATCACTTTCTTAAATTTCATTTTGTTTCATTTGTAACAACATCTGTACTGCTTACAATTGGTAACTCATTTGACTTTGATGATCATCAATAATTATTATGTAATTTACAGTGATGTGGTGGTTCCTCAAAAAACCCTTTGACTTTAATTGTTTTTCTTTAGACCAGAATGATCCACAAAAAGAAGTACAGAGCTTTAAGTTTTGAGCTTTAGTACCAACAGTTGGATATACAACATGTCTCACTACAGTTTTGTAGTTATGCAGTACATAGTTTTTTGCCGGGGTACCATGGTGCCTTCATATTTCAGCTCAAGGTCCTAATAAGGAAGATATTTGTGTCCTAATCATTATGCAAAAGAAATTTGAATGTGGGTTTAGGCAGAAATATCAACAATCTGAATCAATGTACCTTTTGTGTTGTTCCTAATTGGTTTAACTGGAAAGTAGCAACTCTTGCACTCTTATTAATACAAGACTAGACTACATAACTTTAGTTTAGGCTTAAGCTATATAACTTAAGCACTAACACTGCACTGTGCGGTACTGTTCACACAGACAAAGCAACAAATGCTAAATGTTTATACATTCTTTTTCCAAAAAGTATCAATTGTCATAACAGCTGCTTTAGCTATGAATGATCCAATCTGGCAAATGTAACCTTAATAGCGACACCTGCTAGAATAAGCAGTTATGAGTTATGGGTTATGACAATTATCATGACAATTGTATGTAGGTGCCGTGCAGCCTTATGGTCAGTGCCCTACAATGAGGTTTTATCTTACTACTTTTAAAATATGATCATCTGCCTTTCTGAAGGATGTGTGTTATGTGTAAGGTTCAGGAATAAACATGTAACACAGTGTGGTAACATCCACAAATGTACAGTATGTACAGTAAGTGCAGTATCCTGTACCTACCCCACCATTGAATCATCTGCCATTTTCCCATTTAGATCTCCGCTATTATTCCAACTTTTTCAGTGCTAGAGGTCAGTGTTCTGTTCTGTTATTAACATCGCTTATATGTATACGGCATATATTCATGGTTTTACTTCAAAATGCATTTTTCATCTCTGCCTCACTGTTCAAAACAACATTAAAAAAGTCTTCTGCTCATTCCCTGCCACGCCACCAACCACTAAGCGATCCAGCAGTGTTTCAGTGACAGCAGTAACCCAATCCTTTAAAGGTCTAAAGCGTTTGTCTTGTCCCAGCGAGGATGCCTTTGATGCTGGTAAAATAGCCTGGTTCCTTTTAGGAGAACAGCGGGATATTTCTAGAAAATCTATCCTCCGTCAGCTAGCTGAAGACAACCTATTGGTATTTCAGATGTGCTACAGTGAACAAAGTCCTCTCAGGGGAGAGCTCTGGTCACCCACTGACGAGACTTCTTATGTCTGAGGAGGGACTTTTAAAACGAAAAACACTGAAATGGCTAGACGGACACCAATAGATTGAACAGAATGGAAGCAGACAAAAATCTATGAGTAGAACTTAACATTTTACCCATTGTGTTAGCGCCTATGTTTAGAATGAATTAGTCTCAGGCCAGAAAAAAGAGTGATGAATAAGGCAGGCTCGAATAGAAGATTTGTACACAGGAACCGCTTACACTGCTGTCATATCCATTGTAAGCTATTATGCTCAAATCATGCTTCTCAGTGAAAGGGGCCTTTTTATTCATTACGTTTTATTATGCTCCGCGTGACCTTAATTTCAGCAGTTAATCTGATAAATAAGCATAAATTAATAGCCATGCAACTAAAAATATTAATCAAGACTGTATATTGGCACATTATTAGAAGCAATCCCATTATCGAGACCTCTTCCATGTATTGACCTTTTCTTAGAACTGGTCTGCACAAAGCGAGGGAAGCTGCTCTGCAATTAAACGAACACAATGGATGCTTGCATTGCCTAAGGTGTGTTTGATATGGCTGTGCTTTGGGAAAAGGCTTCTGAATAATGGGCATAATTGGTGAAGGGTGGTCTCGTTTTGACCTCATCTGAGCTAATGCTAAACAGCGCACTAAAGGTCAGACGCACCGAATGCGTACCAATTTGACAGTTATTTTTCCAACTGGAATGAGTCCCAAAAGCACAGCATTACACAGGGAATCAGAAAGGTTATTGCAAGAGGGTTGGGTCAAGTGATGCTTTGAATATTGCAAGTTCAGTAGGTTAAATGTCAGTTTGTGCCTTGTTATGTGGTGGCATGCACATTTTGGAGATAAGACATTTCTGATTTGCTGCTTGCCAAGGCATGCATCATTAGCTAGTAGAACTGTGGTGCCTGTAAATAAAAAAAAAAAAATAAATAAATAAAATAAAAATGAAAAATATATTATACTGTTGTGTTTAAAAGTTGTGCACTCAGGTTATATGATTTATTGACAAAACTGTAAGCTAAGCATTTTCTACAAAAAAAACCCACATTTTTTTGTTCTGCACATTTAAATGCATTTTTACTGGTAATTCATGAATTGAAAAAAAAAGCATAAACTGTGGCCTTTGTAAATGTCACACCAGCAACACATATGCAGCACATATGCAATAATTTTGCAATAAACTTTGCATTAACAAAATGTGTACTTTGATTGGGTGTGTCATAACTTTACAATAATGCAAAACATTAACTTTTAATGTAAGTTAAAAGATTTTTTTATTCTAATTTACTTTTGGACCAGTTATTAGATTCTGGTCCATTCATCATGTTCACACAATGTAAAGGACAACTGCTGTGCCCAAGCGTGAAGAGAATAGGAGATATATGTTTAAACATTCTCACAATAATGGTCGGCATGTTATGTCTCGCTAGTCATTCCTGTATGAGTAATAAAATGCCATGCATTTCTATTTTAAGCTGTGTTTCTTCCACCCTACACTGACTTCTACAGCTTAGCTTGTTTACATGAAGAGTCTTACCAGAAATGAAAACAAACGCAGCATCAATAAATGTGTCCTAAACAACAGAAATAGCACATGAAATGGCATTCTGATAATTAATTGGCCATTTTATCAGAAACGCCTTCCATGTTAATGCACATTCAAATTATATACTTTTTTATTAAGGCATGCTAGTGTGCGTTGTGCTGTTTATTTAATAGCTCACTGCTGGGCTGGGAATAGTCCACCAACTGGAAGTATGCAACTATCATCATCATTCAATTTAATGTGCGGAGAAGAACTGGCACAGAAAATGGCTCAGAAACACAGGGTCTCTTGTTTTACACAATCAGCTTCATTGTCTTTTGTAAATATACAGTTAATTTAACTTCGATGTCTGCAACATGTCCAAAAATGCTGGGACAGAAGCATGTACACACTGTGTCGCATCACCTTTTATTTGACATGTTGTTAACAATCTTATGGAGGCTAAAGAAACAAACTAATAATGTTTTGAAAGTGTCATCCTCTGTTATACAAGCCCTTAGCTGTGGAGCTCCTTTCTCCAGAATCACTAAATCTGCCACTGTTCTCATAAACTGTCATCATAAAAAAAAAGAAAACATTAACAGACAGGAATGAAACTTGGTGGGGCTACATGCATGCAGACTGTTATAACGACTGCCCTTAACACCACACCAAAGTTGCAAAAAAACTGCAGTGGCAGTTGTGACACTGCTTCTGTATGTGTAGCTGAATAAATATTGCCCATATTAGACTCAATTTATCATCATTTAATGTTCCTGGTAATCTTTATCTTCCTTCCCAAAAAAGCACTGCAATCCCACACTTCCTTCTGAGTGCAACTGTTCTTTTGACAAGGACTTTAACTTGTATAACACACATATATGTATTATAAGCTCACCGGATATAAAATTAGTCACCTTTGATGTTTAATGTGTTAGTAACTTCAGGCTCCTGCAGATAACTTTGCATGAGGATGATCAAGCTATAAATACCTGTAGGGTGTGATGAGGTGGTGCAGTGCAGTCAATGTCTCATTTCATGTGAGGAAAATAGGTCTTAAAGCATGTCAAAGGCCATAGTGTGAAGGAAGTAGTTGAATTCGCAGGTGTACCGAAGTGATCGGTGATATGACTCTACCAGCAGCGGCAAAAATCCCAGTGTACGGGAAATTCTCCTCAGAAATGTGACAGGGAAGACATCCACCAAACCTGACCCAACCGCAATTCTTTGATTCAGTGGCTAAACGTTGATGTTGTCTACATCTTAGTCCTTATAAACTTATTAACATATCTGTACTTAAAAATCATCATAGCAGGTTATCTGACAAATTTAAACCTTCATATTACTGCTAGCATCCCCATCAACTCTTTAAGGACAGCTTATTATGAAGCTAAATGACCACACAGAGAGAGAATTCTTGTGGACCTCACACCCTGAAGACACATCACACAGCTGGAGCCCACAGAATCCAACTGCCAACTGCTTAACAGTTTGTATTAACTGACTTTGCATGCTAACATAAAATACAGGCACGTGTGATGCATCATTCTTTTGCATGGCCTTGTATTTGTGGTTGCTTGTGTAAGGTTCTTGCCCAAACAAAATACACAGTATATCAGAACAGATGAGTCATATGGTAATTTGCCGCTACACAGACTTCTATGCAAGTGGGTATTAGAGCAAAACAGACAAAGTACAAGATACAGTATCTCACACTAGAGTTCATGAGTGTCTAGCGTACCCTTGTGTTGGCAGTAGTGTGCAAAGAGAAATGAAGTGGCCTGTTTATGTTTTTAACGGAGAAGATCTGCAGACTGAGGAGACGCTAAGTGCCCACACTGTGCTTTCCCTAACTCCTTTGTCCCTGATTAATAATTATCTCTGTCCCTGTTGCATAATGGATAAGCGAAATTATTTTGGCTGATGGAATGCGGCTATATAATTAGCACATATGGCATAGAGCCCTGAAGATTATGAATTTTAGCTAGTTGCAATATACGCCGTGTCTGTATCTGTGCGCGTATGTGCGTTTGGCCACAGGCCAGAGTCTTTGACCAAATGCGTCGGTTAGTGAGATTAGTGTCTTTCCCTCTAGGCTATAGACAGAGAAGAACCTGAGAAACAGCCAGTCTCTTATTGCATTACACTTTCAATTCGGCTAATGAAATTCACTATGCTGGACAATGGGAGGAAATTACATTTGAGCAATGGATGACCAGCCTTTAGATTCCCTCTCCTCTCTGGTCCCTTCCACCTTGGATCCCCTCCCCCACCCCACCCCAACACACTCCTACCCTTCACAAAGGCACAGTGAGAACATCTGTAAAGATGGAATTTGCTTTAAAGATAATTTTCCTAATTAACCTACACAAGATTTAATTAAAAGCCAGTCTGGTTTAATTACAGAGTTTTTTTCTCGTTCTTTCTTTTTTCTTTCTCCCTCTCTCCCCCACTGAACATTGTGTCGAGAGCAGAGTGGTGAGGCGTGGAAGGAACATGTCTTGTGTGAGGCTGAAGCAATATTGCTTGATGGATGGGCTGTAAGTGTTCTTTCAGCTCTGTCCTAGTTTGATGTAGCTGGAGTTTTAGCAGTGCCAGCGCTGCCCCTGTCCCCTCTCTATCTTCTGCCTCTCTCTCTTTTCTCTGTTCTCTTTCACACTCTCTCGATTCTTCCCTCTCTTTTGGGATTTTGTTGACAGTTTACGTAGCTTAGTTTCCTTCATTTTACTGACAAGGATTATTGGGGCGAATGGGTGCTAATAACATGAAAATGCAAAGTCTGGATTGATTTTGCATTTCTGATCCTCTCATAAACTGTCAAATTTATGAACTCACAACAGTGCAGCATCAAGTATCTCTGAAAAAGAGAGATTCCTCTGTGGGTCTTGGCTTGGACATCCAATACTGTGCAAAAGTCAGAGACCACCTGTCATTTACCAGAGCTGGTCGGTTGATGGAAGAACGGAAGCACAGACACGCTAAGTTAATTGTAAAGAATTTATTTACAAATTGGTTATCGGGTACCCCAACCTTCTGCCAATTCGAACGTCCCTGACTCTCTCCCGAACCTCTCCAAAGAGAGTCCTCTTATACATTCCTTAGGTGCCCTCAGCTGGAATATATTATCAATGAGGTCATTTGAAAAATGACACACCTAAGCAAAACAGAGTTCATTCTTTACCTTCTCCATCTCTCTGATCGTTTTCATATGTTACTATGTTTTCTGACCAGTCTAGAGGTCAACCTGTCCATCAACACACCTCAACGATAGGAGGCCCTCTAAAGAAAGAATCTAACCCTACTGGCATGTTACTTCTCATATAAGAGTACAATGCTAATATGTGAGGAGCAAAATACACATCACATCCTTTAGTTATTCAATGTCCAGTCAAAACAGCCATAAAGTACAAGCATATTAGAGGAGTCAGTGTCCTCTGTTTGCCTTTATTATATTATATTCCATTCTGTTCAGGAAAGGTTGCTGTTCACAATCCAAGTAACCTTGTTTACAAACCACAGTTTTGGCAATTCCTGTCCTTATTTTGCTTTGATTTTGTCCTTCCTTATGTGAGGGGAGTATCTTCTATCAATTCTCATCACAAGTGTCCTTTAAAAAAGCATAACTTGTACTTTTTGGCAAGAAATGACATAAGGGAAGGGTGGCCTATGTAGCTCTTGAGCTACGAGAACACTGGCTCTACCAAACATTGTGAGGTTGATCTTTTGGATGCAGTAGCCCTCACTGGTCGAGAATCCAAGAGAGCATAATAAGAGAGCATAATTTGTTCAACATGATGCTAGCCAACACAGGTATCTGTATGAACAGAATGTAGAGTTAGCGTTCTACTTCTCATCCACTGGGCTATTTAATGATGTTGCATTAGTGACATTTCAGAGGATGGCATGACGGGTAAGGTGACAATTGGCTGCAATTTCATAAAAAAGAAAGAAAAAACTTTCACTACAATGAAAACTTCATCCCTTGTATTATAAAGGTTCTAAAGATTTTCACTCACGCATTTCCGTAAGTTTCAAAAGAGAACCCGTTCTTCTTTGGAATGCCTCTTCCGAACTCTTTTGACACCTTTATCTTTGAGACTGTACATACAGCATCACATCACCAGGCCTGCTCACAGCCTTATATTATTCTGTGTATTGGGGAAAGTGTCGGTGTGGCAGTGGCAATAAGGAGAGACAGATATGAAGGTAATTAAGCTTTCATCCCTCCAAAGACACAAGCAGTCTCAGAGAAGCTGCTTTATAAATCAGATCCACACTTCAGATGGGGCAAGCTTATCACAAGCCTTTGGGAATTTAGGTTTTGTCATCATTGTTGTTGTTTTGGTTTGGTACCTGTTCATTGGATTTGCTGTGGTTCACCTTCACACTCTGGCTCAGTGGTTCATACTACTGGCTGCTGCAGTACTATAAGGAAGGATTCCCATTATGTTGGAATTGCTGTTGAGGGACCACCACATAAAAAAGACCACGGATACTTGTTTTAACACTAATTCTAAAAATATGATCTAGCAACAATACACTGTAATCAAGGACCCCTTCTATATCTTCAGCTCCAATATCATCAAAGACAGGGACTACTCTCTGACAGTTTAATCACAGAGGAACCTCCTTAAGGCCTAATGTGGTTTGATACCTAAAATACATTACAGAACACAACATTACTGAGAATTGGGCTTTGAGGTGTAGTAGCATGATCGCTCTCCATTGAAAAACAAGCATCTCCATTTTTTTACTTTTATACATCATTTCAGCACAGCAGCTGCCTTGGTTTTGGTCTCTCCTGGAAAGTTGCCATTTTGGAGATGCTTGTTTTTTTAATATATTTGACAGTGACAAAATATGCCCCACAGTGTCAAGCTAACTTCTACACCCATACATGTCAGATTAACTATCAACATAGTTAGGAAATGACTGTGGAATCCAATCACATTTTGATTCACAATAGCTGCAAACAGTTTCATGAAAAACTGCATCACTACAGGCCATCTGAAAGTCCTGCATACATCACTGACTATGAATTCTGACTGGCCCAACCAGATTTTAATACTCCCTCACTCACTTACTTGCTCGCTCACTCATCTTCTAAAACAAAATTATCCTTCTGGGTCACAGGGTGTGCTGGAGCCTATGGGCAGAAGGCAGGAAACACATTGGACAGATTGCCAATCCATTGCAGGGCAGACACACACATTCCCAATCACCCCTAGGAGGCATCTCCAAATCACGTGACTCCATGTCTTTGTTCTGTGGGAGGAAACCCTTGCAGACACAGGGAGATCATGCAAACTCCACACAGAAAGGACTCTTCTTGCTGTGAGGCGACAGCGCTACACACCGTGCTATCCACTGTGCCACCCCAAGGTCTAACAAACTTACATAAATAACAACCAAATGGATTTCTTCATTTTTGTCCATTAAGCCTCCATAACTCTACACCATCTGTTGTGGTCATACTTCATGTAAAAAGGACTTTCATTGTTGTTTCATCATACTGATTTTCTTTTGTGGCTCCACAATTGACAGTAAATGTTTCAAACAAATATCTCTTTCACTCGACAGAAGAAAAACTACTGTCTGTTTTGACTCATGACTCCTTTGGGAACTGGGAGAGGGGACAAAAAAATCAATAGCAATAAAAGAGCAGCAAAAGGTGCATACAAATTACAGCAGTCTATCAACGTGCAAGTCCTAAAACTGTAACACACTGACTCATCTCTGGGGACCCATTGACCAATTCATCTGGAAAAAAAGAACGACTTGATAAGGAACCTGGAATTTAAAGTAGCAAAGCTCTGCTACTAGCTAGGGAAATGCTAGTGGTGGATTTATAAATAGATTGTCACAAAAATGTAAGTAGTAATTCAAATTATATGCCCAATTTTCAGCTGGTTATTATCCCTGAATTTTACACACACCGCGCTGCTTGAACGTTTGTGAACCCTTTATCATTATGTAAATTTATACAGCAGGTTTGGCTAAAATATAGCCAACTTTTCATTTAGGCCATAACATCAAATAAAGGTAATCTAGCCAAAACAATTTTCATTTATTTATTAAAACAATTGATCCAACATCAAATAACTTTTATGCGAAAGTATGCAAACCCCTCTTCCTTGAGTATCTGGCATGACTCTCTTTAGCAACACTTACTTTGAACAAACGGTCCCTGTATCTGTTAATTAGCTCTCCAAGTTGACTCAGATATATTTTGGCCCATTTCTCTTTACAGAGATGCTTCAGTGGTGTTAAGTTGGTGTGTTTTCACATGTCCTGGCCCATTTTAGGACCTGCTGCGACATGTCTATTGAATTAAGGTAATTCTGAATTTTCTGTTGCTTTAACATTTCTTTTTGAACTAAATGGTGTTTTAGGGTTATCGTCTTTTTCAGGACTCCTGTTCTGTTAAGATTTAGTTAATGGATAGATGCCCTTAAACTGTCCTGAAGTACTTTTGATATAATCCAGAATTCTCAGCTCCATCAAATAAAGGCAAGCAGTCTAGTAAAACAATCCAAATCATGAAACTTCCACCACCATGTTTCAAAGTTGAAATGAGGTTCTTATGCTAGGATGAAGGTTTGGTTGCTGCTATTTGTGGTTATTTAAGTTTATCTATTTATTATCTGTTTTTGTTGTTATGTAGGTGTTTTTTTTTTTTTACTACACCTGCCTAATTGGTCCTGATAAGATTTTAGTAGTCATTCAGGTGGTCCTAAGGAATCTTTAAACAGCCAGCAATGTCCTTCCTGGAGAGGGTATTGATTTTTTTCCATGCTATTGTTCCATGTGAGCCACACTTGTTCTGTGTTTGCTTGATTGTGGGCTCTGACACTGAATACTAACATTAGCTAGTGTAAGAGAGGTCTGTGGGTCATTAGATATGTTAGTATGGGCTTTTTAGTGAACTACCTGGTTATTATATGCTTTACTCTTGGAGTTATTTTTGTTAGATGACCACTCCAGAGAAAGGTAACGATGGTATTAAATATCCTCTAATTATATGCTATCTGTCTGACATTAGATAAGTAAGGTCCACCGTAACTAGTATTGACAGTAGAAATTTGCATGTTTTCTGAAGTCCTTAGACATTTATATAAAATAACAATAATACTAAATAGTTCACAAACTTTCAGACAGTTCTTTATATATACCTCTTCTAAAGTGCTGTTCCTTAATACCTGAAGCACTATTGACACATTAAATTGTTAACTGCATTCAAATGTTCTTTTCCCCCTGAATGAAAATAGTTTGGTACCAACATTCTATGAAGGGCCCTGAGAATTACTGATGAATAACTCAAAGCTTCATTCCGAGTTTTAATGACATGCTAACATGCATTATGCTCTGTCAAAACATATCCTTCAATAAAAAAAGTCCAACTTTTGACTGGCTGGTGCCTTTTATCTTTTAATTTGTTTACCAATTTATATACTGCGAAATGAAATATTGATTCAGAAACTGCAGATTTTAATAAGGAATTCTGCATGACTCAGCTTAGCTTTCGACTACACCTTTGTGAACTTTCAGCTCAACTATTTGACCATAGTGAGATGAAGTGTAGCTGAGTTTTACATCTGTACCTTTTAGTCAGTATGGCAAATTGGGCTATTCCATGTCACAATTCCTGAAACACATTGATAGTAGCTATTAGATGTGGAATTTATGAATGTCACAGCCCTCCCTCCCTCCCTCTCTTTCTGTCTCTGTCTGTCTGTCAGTCAGTCTGTCAGTCTGTCTGGTCATGTCCATATGTCACACAGCGCCCCCTCTGGTTACTTCATATCATTGCACAGCTCTTCCTGCTCCACCCTGGCTCCACCCTCTCCCACACCTGATGTTAATCTGGACTAATTTGGACATCCATTAAGACTCCTTTGTTTGCCCTGCTCGTTGCGAAGTCTCTGTTTCTCCTACATGAGTTCTAAGCTGTGTTTCCTATCTGGTTTTGTTCCCTGTGTTTTGTAGTGTTTGTGTTTCGTCTTGAGTTTTTGACCCTTGTTTTGTTTCTGCTGTCCTTTATCAGTTTATGGATATGTATCTATCAATGCCTACCTGTGTTTTGACCCCTGTCTCCCAGACAAACATTAATAAACCCACTATGCGTTTGCAACCTGCCACAACCTCCATGTTACAATAAATGTATTCATCTCCTCTCTTTAAATTCACTGATTAATGAATGTTTGTTGTTTAATGAGAGGCTTTCTTGTTGGTACTGTAAGGTGGTTATATGAAGATCGCAGACACGTGCTCATCCAATGTTTCTTCTGAAATTAGGTGTATTGATAAACTATCTTCTCTATCAGGTATGGCTTTACAGTAGTTGGTGGAACATTGCACCCGTTTAGCTAACACTTGACATTATAACCTTAGGTTCATTTTCAGATGCTCCAGGGCATCTGTTTCTATTGTCTATGCTTTTTATTTTGAGATTATGCAAGCTGTGTGTGTCTGTGTCAGCAGCTAAATTCACTAATTAACGGTGTCTGGACACTTTTGGGCATAGAGCTGTACATAAAGGGGAAATCTGATTTGTGCCTCGCACCTGCAAAAACATGCCTACACTGGAAAAATGCATTGTTTTAGTGTGTAATTAAAACTGAGGAGCCTGCAACTGTTAGAGCTTTGTGACTGAGATTTTTTGAATCCACATTTCCATGATGCCTGTCACTGCTAAGGTCTTCATCATGTAGTTTGCTTTCCAACCTTCTTATCGTAGGTCAAAAACAACAGATATCGAAGTATTTCTCTCTGCCCAGTGGGATTATGCTAATTGTCTCGAGCAAACACCACAACCCCTCCCTTTTACCTCCCTTCCTCCATCCAGAAATGTGCACCGCTCCAGGGGAAAAGGCGAACGCAGCTGCCGCTTTCATACTTTCCATATTCGTGTGGCCCTTGCTGGCTGCTGGAGGAAAGGAGGGACGCAGGGAGAACGAGAGGGGCTTAATAGGATTTGAGGCCTCGGGCGGGCTGCAGTGTTTGTAAAAAGGTGAACCGTTTGTTTGAGGATGATATACATGCAGCCCCCCAGGGAGTGGAAAAGCCAACAGTGAAACGGTTTCAAGGTCTGAACCCGACTTCATTCCGGTGTGTAGCCTGTGCCGTTTCGGTCCAGAAAGGTTACATACATTTAATGTTCCGCACTTTCAGTGGTGCTAATTTGAGGAGGAGGGTTCTGTTTCTGTCTGTTTGCCCCCTTTGTTTTGTGACTCACACAGGGCTTGGACCCCTGAAATTGCACCTGATGTGGTCGTACAAATGCACATCACCCAAAAGTACCTGCTCCAAGTGAGTGACGGAGGAGTTTTCTGTCTTTTAACGGGAGAGAAAAGGATCAAAAAGCATCCTAAAGAGTTGCAGTCAATAACACAAACAGTGTTGCACTAAGGAGATGCTGCCATTGATTTCGCGTCTGAAGTCAGCAGCTCGCAATGTGTTTGATCAGATAAGATGAGCAAGGAACAAGCAGTCGACTGGCTCCATAACAGACATGAATAAATACTCTTTTAATCTCAACAACAATGACAAATGCCCCCCTCCCTTCCTATTCTCTCTCCAGCATATCTGGATGTTTCTACTGCCTGAGAAAGCATAAGCCATATGAATAAGCTAGGATTTAGGTTTCCGGCATTAAGAGATTTTTTTAATGACATTTTCAGTCCTGAGTCAGAATGTGACCTTTGTTTTTGAATGACATTTTAAAAACCGAGAACGAATGAAGACTGTACATTTTCAGCATAAAGCAAAACCATCTTCTCCTCAAGTACATCAGCAAATCTCACGGTCAGTTTCATTTGGACTTAGCTACATATTCCCTTTTCTCTGTGCTCAGTGTCCAGGGATGGGGTTGGTAGCAGTGTGGTCGTGGAGCATGAGGAGTTAATGGTGGATGTCCTCTTTCAGGGGTGGGTGCAAATCTTCCCTCCACAGTGAGCCTTGTGTCCGGCTTTATGTCCATGATCCTCTAAATCTCTGGGATGTCACGGCAACTTGAATCCACCATTCTAGTGCAGGGGGGCTATTTTCACTTCTTCCTTGCACTGAAATGGGCTCGTTCAGTGATGTGTCTGTGTCTAACCGGAATCAAATACCCGGGCAGGATAATAAAAGGGTGTGTTTCTCACTCAGTCGGTCAATGAACGATATATATTATGCATCATGTGACTGGAGTATCAAAAACCATTTTGGACTTTTTAAATGACTAAAACATGTCAGCTTTACCTGACAAACACAACACAGGTTCAACAGTTACATACACAAAATCTGAATGTTCTTTCATTTAAACACACACAAACAAAAATTCAATCAACTTCATACAATGTGTGTTTCTGGAGCCACAATTCTTATGTCACACTGACTTTCAGATTTTGGGACACATTTTAATTCAAAACAGTGGGCTCTAACTGCTCACCCACCATGTGGTCATGAAGGACCCAGGCCGCTGTTTTATGTCCTGCTATAAAATTCAGGGGTCTGGCAAATATTGACTAAAGGTTTTTGTGTTTCGATAGTGACATGAAAGCAGTGGGATAAGCAACAGCATTAGTTCTACAAATTCATTTTCTCATTAAAAAAAAAAATCATAAAATATCTTAATCTAATTTTCACCTAAAACTAAATATACAATATTATATTAACAATATTATGTGAGAATGAACCAGTTTAGTAGAATTCTCAATATCTATGAAGAATTTCATTCCAAAATGCTGTATGTCTGTCTGCAATAGGGCGAGGTTTGAAGAAGATAACGAGCATGTTTATTTTTCTGATGAAGAGAAAATAAACTGAGCTTTGTAGAAGTGTCTAGACATCCCTACAAATTTCTTTGAGCAACTGAAAGCAAATCTGAAAAGAAATGGAAATAATAAAGCAGTAATTAAAGTAAAGAGTGTGCACACTAAACCAGTCTATAGCTTTAGTACCTGAGACCTGTGTGTTTCCGCTGTTTTATGTCATTTAACTCTTAATGGTAATTTAATTTCATGGAGATTAAATTAATGACTTTTGCACTGTAAATATGCTGTGTAAAAGCTGATGACTAGACTAATAAAACTGCTGGATTTATTGGTAATAAAATAAAATTTGTTCTTTACATGCACATTTTGTGCTAATGGCATTGATACACTGTATGCAGGAATATCTTAGTTTGTTTCAGCATTTCCGTGTTTCTCAGGAAAGTAGGTGCTTCCAAAGTCTACATTTCTCCCAAAAGTACACTGCAGTTACTGTTTGCGTGTTCTCTCTATGTATAAACACAATGTCTTCCTTTATATCTCGTGCAGCACTCTCTGAAATGTCCACTAGTCCATTATGAGCACAAAGAGGGTGTGGAAAACTGAGAAAGGGACAGAGAGATAGAGAGAGAGCTATAGGAGCAATGTGTTTGTGCGTATACCTGTAGGTGTTCCCCTGGGTTATGCCTTATAATGCAGTGCCACCAGTCGTCAGTGAGCTGGAACTGCAGGTGAAGGCGTTCGGTCAGTGCTGTTATTCTCTGCCCTGTTCTCTCTCCTCACCGCATGCCTCAGCCGTGGGGCTGACTCATATTTGGGGCTGTGGCTGCATGGCACTAGCTGAGTCACAATTATGCTCCGATATTGGTTCAAGCATTAAAATGTTGCTTGCTTATGCGAGCGTTCACATGTGAAAAGAAAACATCTTTGAGCTGAAGGCAGTGGGGTGCAGCACCAAGGTGGAGGAGAATGTTTATATTCATAGAGTGTGAGAGAAATAAGAAGCAAAGTGAGGAGGGGGGGTGATATCAACACTAATCTCTGATATCACAGCTCCTATGCCTGCCGAAGTAGAGAGTAGAAAGACAGCGCCTACAGACCCCACCTTTAGATCAATTTCCCACCAGCCCCTGATCAAGATCTATATTCCTGACTGTATATAGAGAACAAAGCGAGTGATGAATGCTCTGTTGGAAGGAAATAGGACAGGGGCAGCGTCTCTTGCCAACATTTCTCTTCATTTCGATCCCTGCTAACAGAGATTGAGAGACAAGGCCTGTCACCTCAGAAGGAGCAAAACATTGTGGAGATGTGTGCGTGTATCTGTGCATACAATTCTGTACAAATGTCTTAAGCATCTGTGAAGCTGTTCGTCTGGGCAGCAAGCAGGTATCTAATAAACAAACAAACAAACAAATAAATATATAAAGATACCAGCATTAGTGTATATTAGCCATGCATCCAAAAAAAGTCATACAATAAAGTATCGATTAATTAATTCATCCATCCATCCATTCATTCATTCATCTTCTAAGCCACTTATCTATCTGGGTTGCAAGGGTGCTGGTGAAGCCTATCCCAGCACTCATTAGGCAGGAAACACCCTGGGCAGAATGCCAGTCCATTGCAGGGCAGGCACACATACATTCACACAATGGCACGCACACTCAATTTATCTTCTCCAGTTCATCGGACTGCATGTCTTTGGGATGTGAGAGGAAACCACACAGGCACGAGGAGAACATGACAACCCTACACAGACAGGACCCTACACAGAAATGAACCCAAGGCTATCTTTCTGTGTGGCGACAGCGCTACCCTGTGCACCGCTGTGCCACAATAAAATTGTGGTTAGTAATTTAAATATTTCCAATAATTTCAAAACTGTCCTCAGATAGACGTAACTATGGTGGAACGATATATATCTCCTCAAAACAAAGCTTAAGCTGGCGTTGTGGGGCTTTTACATATGTACATATTTTTAGAATGTAGCTCTTTCGAAGTGTTTGGCTTTGGTCCACAGGCCAACAGTAAAACGTCTTCCAGGGTGAAGGCATTGTCCTATTTCTTTGAGGTTAGAGTGTATGGTGATATTGTGCAGTGGCAGACGTAGCCACAATAGTGCAAACTTTAACGTCACTAACAGGACTTGTTACATGTTTACGCATAAATGTTACCCTGACATCATACTGAAGAACAGAGGCTTCAGAATGCACTATGCACGATGAGGTGCTATAGTCTCAGCCACTCACTACACACAGGGGCTGGGTCTGTAACCGTAGAGCATACAGCACTAATTAGTGTAGCATGTAAAGTATAAGGTATACGTATACGTTTTTTTTTTTTAAATCATGCTTTAGTGTCAAATTCGAGCAAATTTGATTAATTATTTATTACTTACACAAAATAAAATTATATATCTTAAACAATTTCAGTTTTGACAGACTTAGTTTATACTTAGTACTTAATGTCTTACAAGAACTAAAAACTACACCTTGTACACTCATTACACGGCACAGGTGCAAATTCCTAAAGAGGGAAAGAGAGTGAATTAACAGATTTTGCAGTAACTGTACCCTTGAGTTTGTCCTTAAGAAAGCTAAGGCATGGGTGCAGTAAAGGTTACACGCACCATAAGGAGCACCTTCTGTATGCATGGCATGGAGCACAGACCCAGAAACAACGCTATAAAATGTTACCTCAGACACACAAGGATGGTTAATGACTGTTCTTTATGCTCTTTATTTTAGACCTCCCACCATGAGGTGGCAAATTTATGCACTTTTTTATCTCTCTTTCTTTTAATCACTGCTTTGACCTAATGCAAGGATACACATAACCTGAGGCTAAGAAACAGAATAAGACAAGCCTCAAGAGGCTGAGAAATGTCTGCCGTTAATGAACCTATTAAAGATGCTGACTATGGCTGATTATAAGGTAAATCAAGAACCCTCCAAATGACAGTCATAATACTTCTCTCGACTTTTGGACCAACAAACAGCATCAGGGTCGACCATCTAACACGAGGTGGTAATAATAGAGAAGATGGGGCTTTTATGTAGGGGACAGATAATGAGGTATAATTGTGGGTAATGTTTGCCAACATCTATAGACTGAGAGCGACATTACAATGCATGTATGACTGGGACTTTTGAATAGAGTAGTGATCAGGAGAAAGTAGGCAAGTGATTGATTTGTATTACTGAGCTCAAAGTGTGCCATGAAATGATTCTGTGCACTATTACACCACCTCCACGAGCCTGGAAGTTAGTGTGGTCTGCTGGTGCTTTAGTCCATAAGGTTAAATGTGTTGAGCATTCAAAGGTGCTTTTCTGCTCTCCAGATTTTTACAGAGCGATTATGTGAGTTACCATAGCCTTTCTGATAGTCTGAACATGCCATTCTCTGTTAACCTCATCAACAATGGGTTTCAGTCCACAGAACTGCTGCTTATTGAATGTTTTCATGTGCTGGTGCATGAATTTACATATTTACACTGCTGCCACATGTTTGCTGGATTACATAATCGCATGAATAAGTGTACAGGTGTTCCTAATATAGGTGTGTCTGTGTAAGTATTGTTGTTTCATAGAAAAGGGAAGACAATTTTAAGTTAGCAAGTCAAGCACAAATCTATAAATACACCAGAAACATTATTGTCTACATCTTATAATCCGAATGCATATAGATAGATAGATAGATAGATAGATAGATGGATAGATAGATAGATAGATAGATCATCTACACCGTCTACATTTATGCTTTGTGCAGAAATCATGACTGGTTGTCTGATGATAGAGACTTGCTATTTTGGACAACAAATTAGGGTAGCTCAGGGAACAAGGCCGAAAGATTAAATTACCCCACCCCACATTATTTTAGCCTCCCACTCTACACCATCCACTCCCTCTCACCTCTTGTTGTGTCTCATGATCCAATAATGAGGTCAATTCAAGTCATTTACTAAATGGCTGTGCTTTAACCCATTTTGAAGTCTCATTCTGGGATTCATTGTTGTGGAAATCTTTTGAGATCAACTGATCTGAGTTTTTGAAATTGAGAAGCCAATATTATAAAATTATTAGTGATCTATGCAATTAAACTGTGGAAATCATTTTAAATGCATAATTTTAAAAGAGCTGTTAAAGAGCATTTAATAATTAGTTTTACCCCATGTGTTGGCTGGGGAGCTCACATTGTCTCAGTAGTGGAGCGAGATGTCCCCTGATTATTTTTGTATTTAAAGGGAAAATAGCTTTTATTTATTTCCCCTAACGGTTTGATGGTTTAACCATAGTCATCCTGCGTACATGAAGTTCATGTAAAATCTGGTATCTTTTACAGTGAATTACCATGGTTATAAGGTTAGGCTTCTTCCCTCATCTTCATTTGTACAGTTGGTTACCTGGCTCACAGCACACAGCACATATGCTAACACTGAATGACAGCAGTTCTACATGCACAGGTCCTCTGGGTACACCAGGCCATCCACATTTTTGCTCTGTCTTCGAGACTTACTGATTTGAGGTGTGTCGGGGGCTGAGTTAAAGAAAATATGTGGATCAGTTGGTGGGTTCCAAAGGTTTTAAAAACAGTGTTCTAGGCAACAACTACAATAAACAGCCTGGACAATGTTTGAGCATGACATTTATAGGTTGGTTGATTGGTGTTACTGTCATTTTATGTGCTGATTATATAATTAATTCTACTGATGTTTGATGTATAGTATATTTTTTGTATTGAAAGTCTTCATTTTTTTCTAAAGTGGTAAAAAAAACCCAGCATAACAGAATAGGTTTATCAAATTCAGAAATGTAAATAATTTCATACGTCCTTTAGGTTTCGTTTGATGTGAGTCTGTCATTTGTTATGAATGGCTCATGTAGGTTACATTTTTACGAACACTGTCCTACAGTAAAGTGTTTTTCAATGTGGTGTGTGGGAAGATGCATTTTCATAACAGTCTTTTCAGGTGTCTCATGAAGAAATTACCTGTTTCAAACTGCAATACTCACTGAGATATTTCAGTGTTCGTCTGTCTATAGTCTATAATGCAATGAAAGAAAGGCACGGTTGATACAAATTAGTGTTAATGTACAGTTTTATATTATACATGTCCTCTGGATAGTGAACTGAGCAGATGGCAGCATATATCATATTCAGAAATAACCAAATATTTCTATTTTTGCTTCAGTAATGATGTTGAAAACCAAAAGGTGGTTTGAGCAGTAGTGAGAGATGAGCAGGGGGACTCGTTCTGCTCTCTGCAGGGTCATTGTGCTCATTCTCCTGCTTTGTGCCGCCTCTTCAAGGGAGGATTGACTCACAGCCTCATTGCACTCAGTGGCTTCTTACAAGTTTAATTGAACATGAACCGACAACCTAGTGAGTGTGTGTGCATATATATATATATATATACAGGTGTTTGTGTGTGTGTGTGTGTATATTTTCACTTGATGGGTATACATAACAGGACTCCATTAAGCTGTCATTCACATAAGATTGCATGTAATAGCAAACCCCTGAGGAGAGATGAGAGAGAGTGAACAATCACTGTCAGCTGTAGCTGAAAAATTCATTAAAGCATCAGACATAGCTGTGGTCGCACTTGGATTAAGGCTGAGTTACCAATGTGGAATGAGGTTCATTTATGTCACTGTGGTGCTCAGTTCCATTAGATTTGTCAGTCAACCTGGCCTTGCTTTGAACAGAAACATGTGGGGCTACAACACACACACCATTTAACAGGATGAAATACAAAGAATTTAGATTGTTCTGGAGGACCTGGTGAGATGTGGTGATGTTTTTTTTTATCATAGACAGTAATATATTTTATATTTGAACTTTTAGCATAGATTAAAAGGGTCTTCCAATAGAGAATCCTCTTTCCACACATGCAGTAAGTGTAAACCTGTGGACACTTTTCCACAACATGGGTGGATTTGCTGCAGATTACCGATTGGTTAGGGTGAATTGTCACTAAACAATTGTCAAACACATAAACATATATGCTAGGACTGGGTAAGAGGTTAGCATGCACATTGAGCCACCAAGAGCAGTTGTTTTGTAGCTGTCTGTCACATCTAATGCTGGTTTTCGGGAAGACAATTTGGATTTGACTTTGTTGTGGATAAATCTGCACTTGACTCCAACTCCTACTACTACTCCTGGCTTCAAATCCTAAACAGTATTTCAAACAGAGTGAACTTTCCACAACTGTGGAACTGATGTTCCATACAATAGACACCCTGCACACCTTTGTGAATGCTAGCTGACCGAGTCCATGTTTGTTAAAATAAAATTAGTACTTTATTCTTTATTTAACACTCAATAGCACATTCATGCAGAACCTTACATCTTAAAGCATAAACAGATTAACAAAATAAGTTGGCAGCCCCTTTAATTAGTTCTTTAGTTACATTGAGTTTGTTGGGAGCATAGGGGAAACTCATGTGTAAGTGTCCACTGAGACAAATGTCCACTGCTGTATGGCATCGCTCCAAGGAACTTATCTTAGCACCTTTATTGTCAGCAGCATGGGTGATGGCCATACTTGTTTAAAGCGCTCAGCATGTTTTGCATCAGCTTAATTATTTCATTCAATTATCTTCCCTGCTTCACTCCCGCTTTGGAATTTAGCATGCGGTGAAGTGAGCGGTAACTGTAGGTACATTTCACTCAGTAGAGACTCTACCAAACAGGAACGAGGAGGAAGGAGAGAGAGAGAGGGTAAAGGAAAATCAATAAAGTCATCAAACATGAATTGCGCCCTGAAATGACTTCTTAAGTCCCATCAGGAGCAGCAGGCAGAGGGCGAGCAGCGGAGGGGATGCAGGTGATGACTTTTAAATGTCCTTCAGTGGCACAGGCACTCAATCAGGCTGATCTAACCTCTATTCTGCCATCAGAGCCGAACACCGTAAATGCTTTTGTCCACCCACCAGACCCATCATTCCTAGGTGCGTCGGTCGTTGCTCTTCTTTCTTTTTTTTTTATGCACTCCAAATAGGCCCAATCCTGAAGTCAACAAGATTTCAATGGGCAGTCCCTGTTGACAGTGTAATTTAGTCCAAGAATAGGTTTAATATGTGTCTGGAAAATGAGCTCTTAGTGCATAAGGTCTGGCTTTAAAGTACTCCATGCCTTTAGCCCCATCCATTAGACGTACAGTGGGTCAAAGCTTGCTCCACCATTTCATTTCAAAGAGGTGGGCTCTATCCCAGTGCTGTAGTGACATTATGATTCGCCTGTGTGACTACTTTTGTCTGGAATCATCTACCGCTGCAAATGAATTTGGATCCATTTACCAAGTTCTTTCTCTTTGTCATGCAATCATTTTGCTGAGGAACAGAGAAAATAAAAACCTTATGCCTGGATTTTGAAAAACGGTGCCACAGTGAGACCCTCTTGCCCAGAGCTATTTCTTTTGAGGCCGATTTTCAATTTGAAGAGTGCACAGCTCCTTTGGTGATCTGAGATAATGAAGCATAATAATGTAAAATGCAATGCCCTTGAGAGCCACATGCGCACATGTGAAATCATAGTTATGCGACTATGGAAAAAAATTAATATGACCTGACATTTAGTTGAATTCTCTTTACGTACCTGTGCAGACAAAAAGAAGAAGAGCGGCTCAGTGGATAACAGCCCGGTGTACCCTTCTCTTTTCCCCAAGCCGGAGGTAAATAAAGGTCACCGTGATGGATTAGTCACTTATCATCATTAGGCTGTAGTAAATGACCCCTGACTGCTGTGAAGCTGCTCCTATGAGAAGTTAATTGAGGTAATGGAAGAGGACTGTTTCCGTCTGTTTGATTAATGTCGGAGCTCTGTCATAAAATGTGATGCAGGAGCAAAACAGGACTTAAAAATAATCATGAAAAAGTGGCTCAGAAGTCTTTGAGTTTAGCTCATAAAAGATCAGTTTCCAAAGGCCATCTTTAAATGTCAAAAGATATTTGGGCCACGTTCACATTTAAAGTCCATGTGGTCGAGCCCAACAATCAGCTTACTCATGTTACACTTGATTGGTAGCCCAGCTTTTTTACTTTTTATCATTTTTTGGCACATACAAACTTGGAACAACAGACAAACAGACATGGACATATTAATATAGGCTATTAGACAGTTATTAAATAATAGAAGAGTAATAACAGAGTAAAAGAGCTTGCAGTTGCACACAATCTGAGACTTGTTCCATTTAAGCTTATGTCCCAGGCGTCAGCTACACAGACAACTCTATAGTGGGGAAATTATTGTTATAATAATGGCCTATTCATTTTTTTCCATATGCATAGCACACAGCTAGTTTACCAGTGGTTTCCTTACATGTGCTGCAGCAACAAACACAATTCTGAGAATGTGGTTGCTTCCACTTTCTCATTCTCCCACTCTCTCTTTCACTCTCAGTCTCCCTCCATCTCTCTGATAATTAGGTGCACCTGCTGGAGGCCTAACAGCAGGAAAGACAACTTGAATGTTAGAGTGTAACCAAACAGGAAAGAAAGTAGTTATGGGGGCTGATGGGAAAGAAAAGGGGAAAAAAGTGCTGACGTCAAAAGGCCAGCAAAACGAGCTAAAGAAGCCCTGTTTGTCTGATCGTTAGAGTAGGGGCTCTGTTTAACAAGAAAGGGCTATGGACGGCCATTTGCGTTTCAGAGTGTCCAGGAAGAGAAAAGCTCAATGAACTGCTGATGAGGGGTGTGATGATGAGGGGTGAGATTTGTCTGGAGCGAGAAAGCTGTGGTTAAGTTCTTTCACAGGATTCAGGATGAGGTGATGCCTACCAAAAAACACACGCACTGAATAGCCTCTGGCCCCAAAGCTACGAGCACAAAGAACAAGAAAGAAGGAGGAAACAACCTTCCCTTCCTGACCATGTGAATACTGAATAGCGGGGTCATTCCTAGCCTCCTGCATCTTTAGGAAGCTATCAGAAATAAAACTGTATTAACTATAAAAAAACGGAATAAAACAAAGTAAAAACAGGAGAGTAGTAGGAACTGCTGTGCTAACGCTGTTCCTACTGGGCTAGGTTCTGCTATGTTGTATTGTTACTGATGACCTGCCTGCTATCCCGACAGATCAGTAGTGCTGGGTAGGTGGGTCTTGCTTGGTGCAGTGTTCAATACAGAGCATCCATTAAAAAACACAATGATCTCCTTTACTGAACGATCACAATGCTTTTATTAGGATTTGGGAATATCTTTCAGTGTGATTTTTCTAAATCAATTGACAGACAGCAATCAATATAACCGACTGCACTATATTTGAATTTATGTTCATTGCATAACATTTTGCCTCCAGTTTAAAATTCTATGCTACTGACATGTGCTGAGTTTCATTCCAAAATTCCATACCAACATTTGTAAGAATTTTGGATTTGGATCAAATTTGGGAAAAAAAATATGTTGACATATGTAAAGTAACACTTTGATAATGATATAGCACTGTGTAAAGCCCACTGCCAACAATGCACATCATGAAAAAAGTTTTGAAAATGGTCTATATATTATTGGGTCTATATATCCTTTAACCAAACTGTATAACAATATAACCCGTTATACATATGCAAAATAAATATAATATAAATTTACAGCACATTGTATTGTCCCCAAAGAATATTGGCAAAAAGGTTTGTGACAACTTTCACATAAATGTTGAATAGGATTTTGCCAGCATTATATTAATAGAAGTGCCTAAAAATTTTGACCCTGTTTACATTTGGTCAGTTCTGATGAGGTTTTAAATATATGTTTTTACACTGAGCAGTCAAATGCGTATGACTGAATTTCAGACTGCTGTGTGGGACAAATCATGTAAATCTGCCTATTATGTGGCAAACAATGATCAACTGTTTATCCATTCAGCTTTTTCCTTCTGCGGTTTGTTTTGCCCAAAGTATCTATCAATAGTGTCATTAAAGATCTTGTTTCATCCGGTGCCCAACCACATTGCAGACATGGATCATTTACCCAGTTGTATAATGCATTGGGAGGAGTTCCAGTTGTACTGGGAGGGATTTTGGTTGTGGGATGTATTGTGGATAGACAGATTTGTTGATGCTGCTATAACATGTGGCTCAAGCGTGTCTCAGACCATAACTTGAAGTGATTTGACTGATCTTGGCCAAAGCCAAAATTACCATTACCAATGTAAAAGGAAAATGGGAATTTACACAAGAAGTGAAAAATGTGTTGTCTCATTAGATTGGGGGTGTGAGGTTAGCCAAATTAAACATCCAATTTACACACTCTTTAGGCACTCCGTACTTATCCAATTAGTTTCTGCATTAGATCACATTTGCATGAGTGGCCAATCAGGTAAAACTTGCTTGCCTTGTTTATTTAGTTTAAGTTTGAAGAAGAAACATCCCTGTGAGTACATCCATGCTTCAAGTGATTACTTCTACAGTAATGCTTCCTTTCAACATGCATTCACAAGCGGTACACTACTATCAACACATCATAAGTATGTGATATATTTGTTATTACATAAAAAGGATTGATCAGGGACCTCTAAAGCCCCTAACACATCTTTGTGAAGGGAATTTATTTCCTTCCTGTTTTAAACAGCTTTTCAGATGGTGTAGGAGAATTTGGACAGAAGCTAGCAAAGCTTTTTACCACTGCCTTTATCAGGGAATTTATGCTGAGCAATGACCAGCTCAGCAGTTGGAAGAAAAGGGTGTTAGACACAAAGGAAAAGGCAATAGAAATTATGGAGCAGTTTGGTTGGGCTGGAGGATTTTGGAGCTATTAAACACTGAGTATATCAGGTGTGTAGTCGGATAAAGCTGATAATACTGATGTAAATGGCGTATTACTAATATGTTGATGTCTGCTAATAAGAGATTAGTCTCATTGAGCTCAAATGCATTTTTTCCCTCCAGAGTGCAGCAATTTTCTCTATGAATGGAAAGTAGGCCAGCGGTCCAGAGCTGGGCGAGCACCTGGCAACTTCCCTAGAAGGAGATGCATTCTGTAAATGAAGCATTTTGTGCAGAACAGGCCCTGAATTAGAGATTGATCAATAAATGATTTCCTTGTCACCGAAATATGTCCTTTCACGTTTGTCCCCAATCACTTTACTCACTTTACCCCAGTCACTTATAACATCAGAAACATATTTATGTAGGCATTCCCTATAACTTATACACAGTTTTGACATCTACTGGAAAAATTTATGTCCACTCTTCCATGTACAGTTCAATGTGCAATGTTTCTTGCACGTACAGCCTGTTGCAAATCTTCACACAGCATTTCAAAGGGATTCAGATCTGGGCTATGACTAGGCCCTTCCATAACCCTCCATTTGGTCCTTTTGAGACATTCATTGGTGAGTTTACTTGTATGTTTAGGATCATTATCCACTTTTCTTTTTCACTTTTTCCATTAACTTTTTTTTTTACAGATACCCCAACATTCATCTCAAGCACTGTCTAGTATAAATGCACAAGTATGATTGCAAGTTAGCAAAGCAGCCCAAAACCATGATGTTTCTGAAACCTTACTTTACAGTTGGTTTGAGGTTCTCCTGATCAAATGCTGTCCTTGGCTTTTGCCAAACATGACTAAAACTATGACCAAATAACTCTTTTCTTTTTTGCCTTGTCCAACCATACCACATTGTTCAAGGTCCTGGTCCCTGCCTGGATATTCATTAAGATAAGATAAGATAAGATAAGATAAGAACAATATAAACATTATAAATGATAAAAGTCAAAACCTCTGGAGAATCTTATTTACAGATAATTGCAAAATATTTACAGATAATTGCACATTTATTCTTTATTGCACATGGGGAATGGAAAGATATTGCACATTGTTAGCATTGCACATTATGCTACATAGAAAACAACTCTATTTCCTGTGAGTGTGTGTAGTTTAAGTGTGTGTGTGCGTGTGTGGTCCTCTGGGAGCAGTGCTGGTTGTAGAGTCTAACAGCAGCAGGAAGGAAGGACCTTCGATACCGCTCCTTCACACACTTGGGGTGAAGCAGCCTGTCGCTGAAGGAGCTGCCCAGTGCTGCCAGAGTCTCATGCATGGGGTGGGAGTCATTCTCCAGCATGGATGCCAGCTTGGCTAACATACTCCTGTGTCCCACCACCTGCACTGGGTCTAAGGGGCTTCCCAGGACAGAGCCGGCCCTCTTTAACAGTTTGTTCAGTCAACATACGTCATGTTAGCAAACATACGTCTTGTCCCAGTGTTCTTTTCATACACTAGATCAAATTTATGCAGTGTTTTTAAAATGGCAGATGCATGCCTTTAGCTTTAGCAGTTGCACAAGCTACCTGCAGATCCTGTGATGAAATTGTGGGGTTCTTAGCATCTTAGTATCTTAAGTTGTTGCATTTTGTTGGTCTGCTTTATTGCTGACTTGTTGAATTTGTTGGCAGTGGTTTTAACTCTTCTCCACTTGTAGGTGATCTTCCCGACAGTGGAATGATTGATTTCCAATATTTTGGATATCTCCTTAAAACCCTTCCCAGACTCATAGTCATTAACAACTTTCTTTCTAAAGGCTTCAGAGATCTAGGCTCTTTTGATCCAGGCGTGATTATAACACACACTCCAGAAGAGCAAACAAGACCAGATGCAGGAGGTTGTCCCCCAAGATATTCTCTAATGGAATTTTAGTCATTAGCACCTGAGTGGGTGATACTGGGAGATAGATGTAGTGATGTATTTGCTTTTTACACATTAGAAAATTGCATTTCTATTCATTTTAGTTATATTGTACATGTCACCTGTTAAATTATACCACCTGCATCTATTAACATTGTTAGAGACCGTATATCTGTATGTATAAATAAATCTTTTTTGGGGATACACCTTTACCTGATTGGGCCAGTTCTGGGCTGGCAGGCTGTGCCTGTTGGCTGGATGTTAGGGAACCAGCCTTGTGACTGAAGGATCAACTTTCCCTGAACCGACAGTACATGACTGAAGGCACCTTATCCCCAGCTGCCCACCGGGTGCTATGGATAGGGTCACCCACCATTCCAAGCAAGCGTGCTTACTGCCCCTCAAGTGTGTGTGTGTGCTCATGTGTATATAGGTGTATCACTACACGGCTGGATTAGATGGGGAGGTCAAATTCCTCTTTGTATGTGCACAAATGGCCAAAGGATTCTAAAAATTCTACAAATATCAGATTAGCGTACTGGACACATATATAAGACACTTTACAATGACTTTATCAAGAATGTATCCACTTTTTGTATTGTGAGCTGGTTTTGAAATGCACCGGCAGCTCAAAAATTTAAAGCTTTGTTAGTCTTAGCTGCTCACTTTCCAGTGTCTTTGAACTGCTACGCTCTGAATGCAGGTTTCAGCCTTGTCTACAGATGTTGATTTATACCACTGGATATTACAAGCCAAAACTGTTAAAGGTGTGTTTTACTACCCTTGCTCCACATTTATTGATATATTTTTACTGAAACGTGATTAGTTTGACAATGTTTCAGTAATGTTTCTAACTAACACTTGTGCATACTGTATAAAAGGAATAGAGCAGGAGTTTAGTCCATATGTTTACAGGCTTTGGTTGGTATTACTGATCTGTTTTAATCAACACATGCATTTGACTTGGTAAAAGCCAGTTAGACTCCTTATTACATCATGTTATATTCTTTATAAATAGCAAAATAAATTTTACATTACAACAAATGATAGAGATTTCTCTCTTTCTCTCTGTCTCTGTTTTCAGGGAGGGTCATTTTGTGTTCTTCAGATAACATTGCTTCGATTGGTTGAGCTTTTAGTGGGTGTGCCATTCCTAATAATGTCCCAATGTGAAATAGCTTCTATGGACAAGACTGTGTGCCTCTGTATCTTTGAGAATCCCATGTTAAAGTACACATCATGCAGGAAGAGACACAACTCCAGGTTGAGTTGTCAGAACATTTATGCATGGAAAGAAAACTGGTTCTCTGAAAAAGACAACACAGACACATGTGCTGGAATTCTCCCACTGTGCACAGTAGCAATTTGGCGGTGACTAATCTTGGTTAGCTGAGCAGAGATTTGCCATGGCACCACAAAGCACAACCCACGTTCCTGTTACCTCATTTAGAATACTTTCCGTACTTCAAATATTATAATCAGCTGCAGGTGTATTGAGTTTTCTCTCTGATCTTACTTTCAGTTTTGCTAAAGAACATATATATATATATATATATATATTATTCAGCAACCTCATATGTCAACTTATATGTCTTGTACCTTTTTCAAAGAGACTGTATTCTGCATTTTGTAACGTTTCTGTATGTCATGTTTTTGTATTGATGCACATGTTAATTAAGCCATTTGATTTCTCTGAGCAACGTTGTCATCATATTGTGCTTGTAAGTGCAAGAAAAAAAAACACTATGCTTAAACAAGCTCATCGCAGTAACCAGTAATATATTTATATAACTACCTTATGAAAAAAGCTCAGAACCATAATGATAGCTTGAATTCACTATATGAAATTTGGTTCAAAGTCAGAGTTCAAAACATACTTAAACTTCAACTGGTTTGGACTTTTGTTTACTTTGATTACATTCATTTATTTAACATTTGTTTTTATTACTAACAAAGCTATAATTAATGACGTCATTAGATGATTTTAGCTTATTTTGGACTCATGACTAGCCAGCACAGTTTTGAAAATGTGTACACACAATCATCTTAGAAGAACTTGGTTACAGAGACTATGTGTTCTATTTGTGACAGTTGTGTTACTTTAAAAAAATCCAAAAGAGCTTGGGTCTATGTATCAGTGGTCACTAACCCTGCTCCCAGAGATCTTCCTTCTTGTGGAGTTCAGTTACAATCAACACCTGCTCCAAATAATTAACTTCCTCAGGAGATCCTGATGGGCTGGGTCAGATGTTTTAGACTTAGGAAAAGGGGCAGATTGAATGTTAGATCAGTGTTTCTTAACCCTGACCCTAGCGGCACACTGCCTTGCACCTTTCAGTGTTTTCCCAGCTTCCATCTCATCTAATCCAACTAATCAGCTCTTTAGCAGCCAATTATTTAAAAAAGAGGCTAAATTAAAGGAGAAAGTGTGCAGGTAATGATTTAGCCTGCAATGTTCATTTGTAATTGAAATACAACCTGTTTAAATTACAGCTGTTCATATCTGCCATTGCTTTCCGTTAACTCAACCCCATATCAGAAACTTTGGGCTGTCTAAGCTCTCTGAGTTTCCCACCAGCACATATGTCATCATGTTGATGTGTTCCAGTGCACTCATCGCAAATACGATATTTCTGACACAGTAGCATGTGACAGATCTGTGGCTCTCCTCTTTATTGATGACACATCTATGACACACATGGTCTGTATTGGTGGCCAGATGAATAAACATACAAAAAATGAAATGCGGTTAGAGAAACCATTTAGATTTAAGAGCTGTAGAAAAGTTCCACGTTCTCACACAATAGCTAGCTATTGCTAGTAAAGAGTGTTTCAGCTTTGAGTGCTTTTCCAATGAGGTCCAATACAGGACAGCTCAGAACAGAGCTTGTTTACCTTAGATCTTAATGGCACAAAGTCAGCCTGTTTCATTCTATGGAATAAAGAGAGGTTGGCAAATAGTCATGTACATTATTTTGACACATATAATCACACCAATGGGGACCAAAAGTAAAATCAAACTACAAGAAAACTGTAGGGCATAGGTCCTTTCAAATCAGAAATATTCTGCAAGAGAATGGGGTGTTTATGAAAGAGAAATTGTTAATATATATCTCCAAGAGATCTGTGCACCTTCTACTGCTGAGTAGACCTCTTGTTTTTTTCTCCCCATCATTATCAGTACATTAGCTTGTCAATACAACCAGCCTCCAGCATGTCACACACTATCAGCTCACATGCACCCCAATTTATCCCCAATAAATCCATCCCAGCTATTGGCAGCTGTGTGATGAGCCTGTGCAGAAGAGATGGCCACCACAGGAGGATACTGCCCCCTACTGACTGGAGGTTTTAACATCCCATGCAGGGTTCCCATCAAATTTCCATCAACACTGCAAGAGACCGCACACGCACCACTTGGCAAAAGAGAGAGTTCTCAAAGTAAAGGAGCTTAATCAGCGCAGTGAGACTGGAGGGGCCAATGTTGATGACAGGCATGTAGGAACATCTCAGAGACGCAGGGGAGGTTCCACTTCCTGCTGAGACAGGAAGTCCTCTTACCGCTGAGCCAATCAAGAGCTAATCTCCAGAATAGTGACATACGGGATTAAAATATGAGCCGCTTTTGGACTAACAGTGAGGATAAGCTCAAACTAGGCGCTGAGGGGTTTTAAAGGCTAGCTTGGGTCATTTGGATGACTGCACAGCCAGAAACCACACTGTGGATTTCATCCTATCATCTAAATGCTACCATACTTGATGACAAGATCCAAAAAGAAAAGTAGTACAGTGATTATCTGTTATACCAATATTTGCTAAACATAGTTTTAAAACATTAATAACAAAGAGAGGAGAAATCATACAATGCCTAAATATAAACAAAATAGCATAAATAACAAAATGGGCATTAAACTTAATAGCATTTTGTCTGATAGGCTATTTATTGAGTAGTTTGTGATTGCATGCACTTAAACAGTGTTTTGGATCTAGTTCTTAAAATACAATCAACACATATCGAAAAGCATGCTGTGGTTTGATTTTCCCCAGTAACACCAATGTACTGCCATTCTGCAGACCCTAACTAACAAACTTAAACTGCTTTTCTTTTCATGTCATTAAGCTACAGTTCTTTGAGAAACTACAGCTGCATCATGTTCACTCTCAGGCTACATAAGCAGTAGTTCTGCATCCATGAAAAGACCATGAGACCTTATGTGGTTAGCGCTGTTGCCTCACAGCAAGAAGGACCCGGGTTTGATTGCCATCTATACTAGTTTTGAGGGGCCAGATGTGAAAAATTAGACCACACATTTGGGGCAAGTTGTTAAAGTTTAGGGTTTTGGATTGTGACCGGTGATTAGAACATTCTCTCTAAATTCAACATCAAATTTCTTCTAGTGATGCAGCCTGTGTTATTGACTGTGCTTCTAGCATCTGGAGCACAAGCAATAATACAAGTAAAAATAAAAGCTAGCTAGCATAGCTGTCATTAGCTAAAATGTATTCTTCAAAATTAACGTTTCAGCAACTCTCCAACAATTAATTTTTTTCAGAGGTTGGTTTGAAGCACAAAGTCATTTCCATGAAACCAGTTCAAATACTTCTTTTGAAGAGGAGAGAGTAACTCAAAGACATGGCTTGACGTAAAGTTTAATTTACCAAACCTGACCAGAGGCTGTTTGTTTTTCCATGTGTTTTCTGTGCAGGTGATGCACATTTACATGCTTACTGGGGATTGTTTTGTTGAGGGGAGGGGTGTCTTTGTCAGCCATGCAAACATACATTTCATCCATGACCTGCGAACAGGTTTCTTGAGTCTTGGTATGTTAAAGAGCATACAGTTCTGCCCTCATGTGCCTATAGGAGGTATTTGATTGGTATATACAGGGGTTGGACAATGAAACTGAAACACCTGTCATTTTAGTGTGGGAGGTCTCATGGCTAAATTGGACCAGCCTGGTGGCCAATCTTCATTAATTGCACATTGCACCAGTAAGAGCATAGTGTGAAGGTTCAGTTAGGAGGTAAGAGCACAGTTCTGCTCAAAATACTGCAATGCACACAACATTATGGGTGACATACCAGAGTTCAAAAGAGGACACACTGTTGGTGCACGTCTTGCTGGCGCATCTGTGACCAAGACAGCAAGTCTTTGTGATGTATCAAGAGCCACGGTATCCAGGGTAATGTCAGCATACCACCAAGAAGGACAAACCTCCACCAGCATTACGTAGTGACCTGGCCACTATCCTGCAAGAAGGATGGCTTAAAATCCCTCTGACCACTGTGCAGGACGCAGTATATGTCATTCCCAAGACGAACTGACACTGTATTGGCCACAAAAGGAGGCCCTTACACCATACTAATAAATGATTGTGGTCTAAAACCAGGTGTTTCAGTTTCATTGTCCAACCCCTGTAGTATATATATATATATATATACACATTTCATGATCAGTGTGTTCCCACCTTCATTTCCCCAAAAGCATTTTAAGAATTTCCCAAGACAATCATGTTACAGGATTACAAGTAAACATCTAAAAGACAATGATGCACTTCAAGTATCTACATTTATTCTATATGAATCAAATACATTGCATCATCTCCTTCATTGCCAAAATTTAGTAAACCCAGTGAAAAAGGGTTAATACGATATTTTTCTATTCCTGTACAAATGAAGCCCAAATTTGAATTGAGTAAACTCAAAACAGTGAGCAGTGGAAACATGGCTATTGAGCACTGTGCAACAACAGTGAGACCCTAATCAATAGTAGCACTTTAATGAAACTGTATACGCATCAATGCTGTATAGATTTTAAATTTACAGGAGAGACCTGGAAGTCATTCTCATATATAAAGCTTGTGCAATTATAAAGAGGAACATGGGCTGAAATACAACTTTTTCGTCCCTCGAGCTTACCTTGATGGGCCATTGATGGCTACCCTGAACTGCGACAGCCGGCTGTGACCGAAGAAACAAACTGGAAATACATGCTCAGTGACATTAATGTGATTATCTGAATGTCTCACAAAACAAGCCAATCACAGACACGCAAGGAGGAATGACCGGTGTACCAAAGAACTGCCATTGACTTCCCGTGTCTTTTACCCTAATAATTAACTATTGATTGGACTGTAAAAGAAGCCATTGACTCAAGAGTAGAAAAACAAGAGCGTGTTATTTGGAAAGCCGAAAACGCAGTGGACGTGGACACTCCCTAACGTATAAAGCAGAGGCCTGCTTGAAATGGTACATTTCACATGACAAATGATGTGCTAATGCCTAATCCTATTCTAAGCTCTCCCTGCCAGTCTCTTTACCTGTTCTATGGCTCAGGGCAATGCTGGGACACTCACTTCATATAGCTGCTGAGCTGAAAAAGATAGGAGATACAGAGGAGCCATAAAATATTTTATCAGATTTTATTTCCGCATTAAAGACGGCCACCAGGAAGCCAGTGGAGAATGAGAATATGATGTGATGTGATCTGTGTGTGTGAGGTGAGAGGGGGAAAGAGGAAGAGAGAGAGAGAGAGAGAGAATGAGTTTGTCTTTGTTCATCGAGCTGAGTGCTCAATGCTATACGACCAGAACTTCAATTACATTTTAATGGACTCGAGCCATGGAGTATGACAAATGCTGATCTGTCTAAAAATTATTTATCCTTTTTATCAGCTCAAGAGCTACATGAAGAAGAAATGTAAGCTTCATTTTAACTATAGGCTTTACCCTATCATGAAAGCTATCAACATAATATTCAAAGCTATGGTTCTGTCATAAACGAAACTGGGGAAATTTTGCAGGTTGTAAATAAACAAAGAAAAAACAAATCACACCATCACGACTTTCAGTGTAATTTGCTCTCCCTAACAGTACAAATAGAAACGTGCACTGTCTCCAAAATGAATCTTTTGTCCTGCTTTAGGATGCAGCAATCCCTGGTACATCTTGTATAATCTCCATAGAATAGATTTGGCATTAGGATAGGACACACTGGAGCAGCTGTACATAAGCCTAAGGTCACCATGATCAATGCCAGATATGGTATTTAGCCTCTAGTCACTGAATTGTTTAGCAGTGGAACTGTGTTCTCAGGAGTGATGGAACTCCATCCAATACCTTTGGGCTGAGTTGGGGTGGAGTTCGTGATCCAGAACTAATCATCCAAAATTTGTATCTGACCTGATTTAAGGGGTTTGATTTAAGGGGAGGAAACCATCCCCTTGGTAAAAATGGCCTTACCCCCTTTCCATCCTTGTTGTGTTCCAATTTAGAGTTTCCTAATATCCAAATTTTCATTGCATTGAGATTTCCACACTACTGGCCTTCCTTGTGACAAACAAACAAATCATGATCAGGGCAGAGCAGGTGCACACCTACAGAAAAGGTGGTTATGTAGAATTACATGCATTTTGTGCCATTAGGGACGCCAGGTCTGCAGTTCTATGCCAAATTGGGCTAGTTTGAAAATGCAGTCATGGGAGAAAATGATGAAGTTTCAGCTGCGGGTAAGCAGCTTTTAAGCCAGAGGCTATGTTTGTTTTTCCATATCTAATGTGTTTTCAGTGCAGGTGACACACATTTACATGCTTCTTTGGAGATGTTTTTTTCGGGGGAGGGGTGTCTTTGTCAGCAATGCGAACATACATTACATCCATGACCTGAGAACAGATTTGTTGCCTCTTGGTACATTGAAGAGCGCACTGTTGCCCTCATGTGCCTATAGGAGGTATTTGATTGGTATAGAGATGTCATGATCTTGTTGATGGGATGAAGTCATGGGGGAAGAGGATGAAGTTTCAGCTATGGGTGAGTAGCTTTTAAGGCAACAACAGGCTGGAGGTTTTGGCTGGACCTGAAAGGAAAAGCCGGTATGATGACGAGTGAGAGGAATCTACCAATTACTCAGCTATCTCGGAGACATATTGTTGCTGAATGTAGTCAGATCCTTACAACAATGTTCCAACATCGACTGTAAGGCTTTCTCAGAAAAGTAGAGGCTGTTACTTGCAGCAGATATGGTCAGACCCCCCTATTAATACCTTTAATTCAGAAGAAATGTTGGATGACAACACTTCTGAAACCGAGCCAAACAACAAAGAGAGCCTTTTCACCCAGGGTTAAGACGGGTCTGCATATTTGCTTGTGCCAACACCTTTACAGTGACCTGCTTATAGACCCTACACCCAGCTCATATTTATTCATCTTCTAACATCTCATTGGGCTTTTATGGACCTCCATAAAACACTCGCTTCACTTTACTGTGTGCAAGTGTGTGTGTAGTTTCTGTCTGTCAGCACACACAATGAAATGTGATCCACATACCTCCTTTTCCAATGTCTGATCTCTATATTTTCAAAACCCTCGCCCTTCTTTGCAAATTAACCACACAGAGGGGCTGCTTTTACGAATTGTTTTCCTCCTCACAATAGCAAAACAAAACCACTCCATTAAACTTTTACTATTTGCCTAGATCTTTTTTATTCCTCTGTTTATTAGGATGGCTCACAGCTAGGAAATGATGTTATGATATCAAACTGAAGAGAAATGAAACTACACCTTAAAAGCACACTCTTAAAAATGAATGTGAGCATGAAGAACCTTTTTAAAGTTTAAAGGACCTCCGACATAATGGAATACAAGTTCTAAACCAATTAAAGACCTTTTCTAGAACCGTACAGCCAAACCAAGAACGAGTGTGTAGCTGATTCAGGATACTAAGATTAAACCATTGGGACACTATAAAGAAACCTATAGAGCAGACTATGCAAGCCACTGATCCAGCAGTACATACTCACAGGGCAGCATCTGTTCTTTGTAATAACGTATAATGCACTTTTTTACATTTTTTTCTTTCATAAGTTTCCTATGTTGAGTTAAACTGCTTGTGATACCTTTATTTTAAACGCTGACATTTAAAACTCATTTGACATTCATTCAAGATAATTTGCTTCCAGTTTTTCAGTCAGTCTTAGGCCTAAAATGGAATGTTACTAGAGGAGCCTGCTATTGTGTTGGGTATCTGCCAAACTGAATGTTAGGAAAAACTGTGTTCTTCCATAGAGGTTGTTCCAAGCAACATATGGCTTAATATAATATCTGATGTAGTTACATTATGCGCAAGCTAAGATGAGTTAAGATATTATAACAGTCAGAAATTGCAGCTTTACAAGAGAAGATGGTCTTACTTTGTTAGATGTTCATTCCAAGCACTTTTAAGGCCTTTCAGTTGATCCTTTGGGTCTAGAAATTTTCACATAGTGTAAAATGCAGCTAATAGGCTCAAATGATATAGAAAAATAAAACAAAACAAAAAAGAAATTGAGATATTTGGTATATTTGGGATGCAAAGTTAGACAAATAGGGCTATTTCTATCAGATAATAGACATTGATTTGATTATATGTATGTATGTTAGAAAGTCTCATGACTGCAATGGCAAAAAAATAAAACCCTTTATAAGCTTATGCTTATACATGAAACGTCCTTGTAACCCTTAAATGGCCTTTGTAGGACCATGCAGCAAATTTAGCCTATTTCTTTCTTCAAATCAGCAATCAGCAAATCTTATTTTCTAGCACAGTGAGGTACCAATGTGGCCACCCCATCGCTATGTATAGAATGACTTCATCAGCTATCTAGTGGGTAAACCCTGTTATTTTGCCAGCTGTCCCACAGCTGGGCCACTCTAACTTTCCTCTTCATGAGGACATGGGCACTCAGTCTTATGCTGTGCTCCAAACAACCAAAGCAGCCCAAATGCTGTGCTGTCATTGCAGTGCAGCTGCTGCAGGGTTTTAAAGTGACAGGTCCTCTCCAGTGAAAGCTGGTGCTTCCACGTTGCCCTGACTGCTTGAATTATGGTCTAAGTGAAGGGCAAGATGTAAAGTAACTTCTAACTTGTCCTCGGTCCCGTGTGACCCATCTACAATGAACTTGATTTCATTTAAGTCTCTCCCCATAAGCCAGTCCCAGAGGAACAATGAGAAAGTTGTTGTACTTTTGCGCGTTTCCCCTTTCCCCCCTGCTCCAAACCAGATTGCACAGATTGCTAACAATTCACCAGCTCATTGGTTGACCTCTATGCATCATTTTTATGAGAGGGAGGCCTTATTAAACTGAGATTGGGTTTAGAAAGGGCTTTTTTTTAAAATGGAGATGTAGAAAAGTGCAATTGACGTGGCTCATCAGGAATTCTAAAGCGTCCCGGTCCCCAGACAGCAGACTGCACTTGCCAGCCAGCTTGGCGGGGCCTAATCTCATTTCAAATGAATGTAAATATTTATCGAGGCCCTGATTTAATCATTGAGCAGCCCAGTGAAAAAGTGCTACCCATCCATTATCTTGTAAATCTTGCCACACGTTTCTCGTTTTTCTCCATTATGGTGCACCATAATGAGTCGGAGACTGGCTGAGAAATAAGCAAGCAGCATGCCAAGTGTCCATTCACCAGACAGTTTTTTTCCCCCCTTTTTACAGTGTTCATCCTTGCCTGTCTTTGAGACGTGTTTCAATTCCGTGAGCTCCAATGAGCAGAGTGCTGTGCTACATTTGCTTGTTCATCAACTTTGCAAGATGGAGGCTTTCACAGTCCTTCTCTTTCAATGTCTCTCTCAATGAGGTTATGTTTATACAGAACTTGCAGGAAGTGCTAAGGAACGCTGCAAGGGAGAAAAACATTTGGTGGTTTTTATGACTGAAAGGCATATAGTTTTACAGTGTAATACTTCTGGTAAGCACATTAAGCATGAGGCATAAAATGCCAGCAACGTCTACTGTGGCACATTGACTGCTTGTAAAGCTATTCACTTTCTACTCTGTCACCTTGTATAACCCACCTAGTGTTCAGCAGTCATTTACTTCTGTTAATATTGAAATAGCTTATTGCTAGTATAACCATTCAGGTATATAAATCATCTGTTCCGTTTTGGCACCTCGCTCCACGATTCAGCATAACTCTCACTCTCGTCTCTCTCACTCTCACTATGGCTGGAGTCCATTAAAATGTAATTGAAGTTGTGGTTGTATAGCATGAGCACTCAGCCCAATGAACAAAGACAAACTCTCCCGCTCCTTCGCTCCCTCTGTCTCTCTTGCACACAGTCTCCCTACGGAGGAAGGATACACTCCCATGAGGGAGCGGGTGACTTTAGGTCTGTGGGCTGGCAGAAAATCACTCTCAGTGGGGGCTGCAAATCTGGAAATAGCTTTTAAGAAAGCGAGCAGATCCAGGCAAAGCCATTCGCTCTTAGATGTGGTGCCTCAGCAGCTCAAAGTCATTCCACCTCTGCGTTCCTCCCCACAATAGAGTTCAGGTTTTTTTTTTTTCATCCACTCAGCAGGCCCCACACTATCCTCAGAACCTCTAATCTTTTGACGTAGCTACAATATTGTGGCTATATTTAGAATATTCCCTCTCAGAGAACTTTAGGATACTTTACTGTATTGCTTCCTCTTTTTTTTAACAGTGCCTTTGACTCATTTCCTGTAAATGGCATTTTGGATAAGCTGCACCAAATACTCAATCCAAATAGCAGACCTGGAAAATGCTTTCAAAGTTTTAACCATGACTATGAGTAAGTACATGTTTGTAGTGCCTACTGTAGTGCAAAAGATTCATAAGGCTACATGACACCTACATAAGTCCTACATAACAATTAATATAGGCCATCATTCACATTCCTGAACACGTTAGTCCCAAATGCTGCATGACAAAGCTTTGGTGTCAAGGTTAGGTTAATGTTAGGGACAAACGGCATAGCATATGTATCTCAGTATGTGGCAAAATGGCATAATGCTAGTTTTACAACATACATTGTCAAGTCATGCTGGTGAAATAAAAATGCTTAACTCCCATGTGCATTTCCTTTGTGTGCATTGAAACAACACAAACACAATTCAATTGAAAGTGAACCTTGTACAGGGGTTGGACAATGAAACTGAAACACCTGTCATTGTAGTGTGGGAGGTTTCATGGCTAAATTGGACCACCCTGGTGGCCAATCTTCATTAATTGCACATTGCACCAGTAAGAGCAGAGTGTGAAGCTTCAATTAGCAGGTAAGAGCACAGTTCTGCTCAAAATATTACAATCCACACAACATTATGGGAGACATACCAGAGTTCAAAAGAAGACAAACCTTTGGTGCACGTCTTGCTGGCGTATCTGTGACCAAGACAGCAAGTCTTTGTGATGTATTAAGAGCCACGGTATCCAGGGTAATGTCAGCATACCACCAAGAAGGACGAACCACATCCAACAGGATAAACTGTGGACGCAAGAGGAAGCTGTCTGAAAGGGATGTTCGGGTGCTAACCCGGATTGTATTCAAAAAACACAAAACCACGGCTACCCAAATCACGCTGTATTAGCCGCAAAAGCAGGCCCTACACCATACTAATAAATGATTGTGGTCTAAAACCAGGTGTTTCAGTTTCATTGTCCAACCCCTGTAATTGTAATATACACACCTTCAACCAGTTACTGGTGTAGCCGATATGGAAGTCATATAATCAAATCAAATAGAGAAAAAGGTAAGTCAGTCTTTTGTGTTGTGTTTGAAACGCATGAGCAATACCAAGCTTAATGTCACTTACCTGTCTGGATGTGGACGCGAGAGAAACATTGATGAGGAGAGGTTGCCACAAAGTATTGTATGAATGGCAGAAAGAATCTTTATTTAAACTGAGCTGCAGAAATAAGGCACAATGATCTCATTTGTAATCATCCGAATCATTCCCCCTTCTGGGAGAATGCCCTGATAAGCTCCAGATAAGGCTAAACAGGACAGCAATGTTCAGCCCCTAACAAACATGGAGGAGATTCATAAATGTATTCGAGTTGCATTGCTGTTTCAGCTTTGGCTGCCCTGAATATGTGCATGGTATCATGTAATCCAAACACTACCCATGACTTTTGAAGCGCAACATAGGGCGCGGTAAGAGTCAGTAAGCTCGGTCATTGGGTCTTTCAGCAGGGCAATGCATACAGCAAAAAGCATCCAGGTTTAATACAAAGTGCTGGACTGTTCTGAAGTGGCCAGCAATGAGTCCAGATTGAAATCTCAGAAAGTACCTGTGGAGACGTTTCAAAAGAGCAAGTGGCAAAATTTGGAGCAGACTGCAAAAGAAGAGTGGTCCAAAATGCCAGTAAAAGGAACTCATGCATGACAATACAAAGCACTTACCAAAAGGTGTGCTGCGAAATATCAAGTTGAGGGTGCCACCAATTTCATCCGTGCCATTTTTGTGCTCTTATTATTAGAACTGAAATATTCAGTTCACAGTTACCAAAGCCCTGTAATGGCACTAGTGAAACAAAGAAAGCTACTTTTAACAATTCCAACAGTTTTCCAATTCTACAGCAATTTGCGAGTCATCTGGAAGATCAATAGCAAGGGTGCCAATATTTAGGTGTCATGTGGCCTTATGAACACAGTCTTACATTAAAGTGTTTATACGGGAACTTTTATACCCTTCTAGCTTGTGGGTGTGGTGCTGACATATAGAGTGTTTGACATAAGTACAAACTGTAGACAAGTCTTGTCAAAGCCCAATCAAGGTTGGAGCGGACAAATGAGATGACCTTTTAATGTCAGAACTTGATCTTTCATGGAACCTCAGCAGCAAGTGAGAAAGGTCAATTGCCGTAGAACGAAGGAGGTGAATACATCCGGCGCCCTTGAATTTTGCAGTCTCGTGAAGAAGAGTGTATTTTAACTCACGTTACCAGGTTTAGAACCGGTAGCTCATATAACAAACAAAATGAATCACTTTTATTTTGCTGATTCTACAGCATGTTGTAAAAGGATCCTCATTTCACATTAGCGACGAATATGCTTTGAAGTTTTATAAGAGGCTTAAAGAACTCCATCAGAGATTCTGAATGCATTTCTCATGAATAGCAAACTACATGGAGAGACTATCCATTCAGTGTAGTCTGGACAACACCACATCAAGAGATGCTTTGATCCTACTCCAAGCTTTTGTTAATCCTTATTATTGAGCTTCAGAGGTAGCATATATGCTTTTTAATAGCGTTGGCTACACAAATTATATGACCTGTTACAACAAGGCCAACTGCAGCAGCAATAAATGAGCTTATAGCTTTGGCACCTGGCAGCGTCTCGATGCCTGCTTCCAAACTGATATTGACTCTGCGAGCAGCTCAACATCTGAATCAGGCTTTCCCTAATTGCAGGCGGCACAAAATTTACATTTACGACCTCCCTCCAATATTAATCCTCATAACTCTGGATTAGATTGATATTGTTGTGAGGCCAGAGTCCAATAAAGAGTCGATCAGAAGGTCGGACGGGTTGCATCAAGGTCTAATTGGGATTTATTCTCTGGCTCCATGCGGCTCTCGCTGATGCCAATTTGGAGGTGATCAATTGGCTCCGCTCGTTCGAGCAGCTGGTTCCCTATAGGATGCTTAAGTACCACCTGCTTGCTACAGAGCCAAAGATGCCATGCTACAAGCACTGAAAGGATGTTGAACATAGACCCTGAGGATGTGTTCTGCTAGTTATGTCCTTAATCTTTAATGACTTCCATGTCGAGGTGAGGTGTGCGAATATGTGGAACATTACCAGGAGCTGCTGGTGCACTATCTAAGGCGTTGATATTAATGTGAGAACATTAGCAGCATTTGTTTCAGATTTATGACAACAAGAACAAGATGTTTCATCACCTACGCCCTGTACTAGTAGGTGCACTTGCAGCCTTGTAGTCTTCAATTATGTGTGTATAAGGATCACAGGGGTATACAGTGTGCCATTTTACATTTTGGCTTTCAATTTTGACTTTCATTTTCAGGTGTACCCTCTAAGCCACCTTAAAGCAACCTTTGGTGAAAACCACATCGATGCAGACTGAGTAGCAGTATTCCCAATATTCCTTGAGACACTGTCTTGCATAGATTAGAAATGATCTTATGCTGAACACTTGTTGGATGCTGAAGCTCATAAGCATCTAGATCAAAATAAAAAAGCTTACACGACATTTCCAAAGGTTTGTTTTTCTACTGTTTATTCTGAAATCAAGGGTGTTAGAAACAGCTGTTTCACCTCAACTCTAGTTGCAGCCTCTACTCTTCTGAGAAGGGTTTTTGGTTTACAGTAGATCCCGGAACACAATTTTTTTTAAATTTTACATTCACAGTATAAGTAAACTTAAATACTGATGCTGGATGATTAGTTTTGGATCACAAACTCCACTTGAACTCATCCCAAAGGTATTTGATGGTGCTCAGTCACTCCAGTGTATAGAGTGCCATTGCCTCACAGCTCAGTGCAGGGGGGCTTTATACGGATGCTGATCTTCGGCTCAAGCTACACAAAAACTCAACAACTAAATATCATAAAATTATTTTTTACATTTTTGTGTGTTCACTCTTTATTACAGTGTCCATTCTATTCCAGAGATATGCTTTCAGATTTGAAAAGAAACCTGCAGAGAGACCTTTCCACAATCCCAAAGGTTAATCTTAAAAGTTGGTTGCATTTCCTGTTTCTCACTATACAAATAATCCCAAACATATTCAGTGATGGTTATGTTTGATGGTATGTCATCAGTCAAATGTTTTTATCTATATCCTTTACCCAGTTACACATCTACGGATCCTTTCAGACTCACAGTGTTCAGTTGTCCTCTCACAGTAGAAGGATGGTCATAAACATCTGTAGTTTTTTCAGATCTAAAGCAAGAATAGCAAGCTCCTGTTCCTTCACTTTTTTACTTTCCCCTTCCTTACTCAAGGACTTTTGCATAATATTGTATGTATATATATATATATATACACACACATTATGTTTGCATACATTTCCAGACAACACCCTTTTGTAACAATGTGGTTGAGGCAGGATGCAAGTGCATAGTGGTTTTATTGGCATTAGTGCGGGTAACAGGGGTCAAAACACAGGTGGGTATGACTAAAGACATGTCCATAGCTTGAGAGCAGAAACAAAACCAGTGTCCAGAACTAAAGACGAAGACAAACAAAAGGGACAACAGCCTAGAACTAACAAGAGACAACAGAGACTTCACCAACAGACAGGGCAAACAAAGGGATCTTAATACATGTCCTAATGGGTAACAGATTGGTCTCAGGTGTGGGAGTGGGTGGAGCTAGGGGGAGCAGGAAGAGCTGTGCTATGGTGAAGAAGTGACCAGAGGGGGCGTTGTGAAACATGATGTAACGGTTGATTACGTGCTCTTGACTATTGCGCATAAACGCCACTTCTACCCCGCATGCAGTGTGTCCTGGGCGTGTATCTTTAGAGAGCCCCGGGACCAGTGCCTTTTCCAGTGTCTGGCTCCTGCACCGAACCTTTTCACCCTTACAATGAACAGGGACAGGCAGACAGATATGACAGAGATGTAACACCTTTACCCTGTATAAGAATGTCTTTCCCTTGTCAATAATATGGATGAACCGCAAAAAGGTTCACTCTCCAGTAGCCACTGTATAGTGTCACGAAAACAGCTTATAGACATGACACTCTCAGGATTCTTTCAACTGTAAGCTGTTTTAAATGATTTAAAGGTGGAAATATTTAAATGTGGAAATTGGTTTTAGCCTTTTTCTTTCTTTCTTAATTTACAGCGTAGCAAGATGTGTGGTATTAACATTACTGTTAATGCAGGATGAATGTGGACAGGCCAGTTTGGCCATTTCACAGATTACAAGATGTGTGTCAGTAGATTTAAATGATTTAGTGAAACTGACGATGATCTTGCAATTGTCTTTGCTTCCTCAAAGCTTTTATATACATTTTTGTAATAATTATTGTGATAAAGTGCATTTTATTAGTTAATTAAACATAATGCTTCAGTATATAATACATTCTAATACACCTAATAAGCCTGTAGTTGTTAAATAATAGCCTAGTTATTATATTTTCAAGTAAAAAATAGATTACCCAGAGCATCATTATTGTTGGTGGTTAATACATTGTAATCCACTACTTAACATGTTAGGTGTCCAATGTTAAGCTTTTTTAAAAGACGTACTGTATATAGCTGACATCTACATCTACATTACAGTTTTAGTAACTAACATGTCCCATGAACAAAGCATTCTCCAGAGCACATTTATTCTGTATAATGTATTGTGTTATAGTATATAATATATTAGTACACTATATATTACTACTAGTATAATAGTTTTAATACCACAAATGAGTGGTTTTCATTTTAGACCAGTCAAAAGCAAGACTGTCTTTATGTAATTTATTAAATTATTTAATTTATTATTGTTTTATTTCCCGTAAAGGCACGTATGGATGTATGTGAACTGCATATTAAACTAGAAGTGCTAATCTGTAATACACATAAAAGTGCACTGAAATTTTTTTCATTTACTCGAGTCAGGCTAATAAATAAAAGGTAGACAGTTAATTACAAACTACTAGCTTAAGGCTTAATAGGATCATTACAAGTAATTATTAGTGTTAATAGTGCAGCTAATAGTGCAGTCTTTTAAGCAGCCTGTTAATTACCAGCTATCGGCTGGTTAAGGTGTAATAAGTGAATTTACCAGTACTCCACAAAAACTAAATTTGCCCCACTAATGGCTTAATAAAGTAGTACTAAGCAGCCAGTTAATTACCAGTTGGCTGGTTATGGTTTAATGAGTTGATTACAAGTATTCTGGAAAAAAGCTTCATTCAGTGTAATCACTGTTTAATAGAGTTTTAACAAGCAGCATGTTCTTTACCAACGACTGGCCTAATCAGGGTATTACAATATCCCACAATACTGAAGTGTTACCTTATTAAATATAGACACTGTGCAATTACTTGACTTATTTCACAACCACAGAAGGGACTATATTTGACACTGTGGCTATCTAAAGCTAGGAAGACTTGGGCAGAGTGTGTCACTGACGCAGAAAAGGGGAATTATCTGAACAGTTCAACAGGCCCCAGCAGTTCTAATCAGCCCCAATCCCTCTCTCTTCCACAATGTTGAGTCTAGAATACCAAGGACTGTCAGTTATGATCCATCTGGCTGGATAAATGAGGGAGGTGTGCAGGCGCTGTGTTTGAGTGGATTTATGGCAATATAATGCAGATTGAAGAGCCAGTGTGCCAGAGGTTGTGCCCTGTAATGGAGCATCATTAATGATGTTCATGTTTCCTGTACATGAGCCTGGGCCAGGGACAAGCTCACGGCTGTGCATTCGATATGCCTAGTCTTCTCCACCCTCGGGCACAGGCCACAATGTGTGGTCAAATGAAAATGATTTTAACAGGATCTAATGCAGTTTGGGTCTCTGTGTGGCTCCCACAAAAGCCAGTGGCACACGCGCAGTACAGGAGAGATGGGTGCCTCACGGAATAGAGGTTGAAGGGAATGATGGTAGAATTAGCTCTAGGTCAGTGCTGAGCTGAGTGCTATTGCTTAACCGGAGGCGATTGACACAGATCTATCAAATCTCAGATCTAGAGCACAGATCTATTTTGCATTTCGCACAGTCTTTCTTTGATATTTAACCCCTATTCAAAATAGTTTTATTAAAGAGATTTGTTATGGATGTAACACCCATATCGCACAGCTACATATTCATGAACTACATAAAGCAAAACTATCAAACAAGTAACTACTATTTAAAAACTCTTAAGAAGCTAGTATTAGTTAAATACGTTATATAATTTTAACAATGAGTAGCAAAAGTGTGAAAAGCCATAAGCAATGTTTAAGATTTATAAAGCAGAGTCTGTAAATAAATCTGTCATTTGGATGATGTTCACCACATTGAATAGATAAAGAAACTGTTCTTAGGAGATTTGCATCAGGCATCAAAAAGGGCATTTTCTGGGCTACACAAGGAGCCTAGCCAATATTTTATTTAATCTTTCAATTCAGTATTTGTTTAATATTATAATGCAGCTTTTTTTAAGATAATGGAATTTGATACGTACATGAGATGTGTGTTGTGGTTCTATTATGGCTAAACAAAATCATCACACTGTCTGTATCATTGCTGAATGTGCAAGGTGTAGTCAACAAATCCTAAACTCTGTCTATTCTGCCACTTTTGCTACAAACTGTAGAGTATAGTGTAGAGTATTCCAGTGTATTTCAGTTTTCCTGATCTTGGTACTCCCGATCTTGATAACTCCATTACATTGCCTTTATTGAACAAAAGTTATGCCTGTGGTGAGAGAACACATGCTTTATTCTATAGTCAAGGATGTTTGTTGATGGGTAGTGTGTACACAGACTTGAGACATAACTTGATGGGAAATAAAAGGCCCAGACAGTTTTTAATGGGCCAACCTAAAAAAGTATTTCTGCGTTTGCCACTTTGTGTTCAAACTGCACCATTCTTTAACATGAGCCATGGTATAAATGTCCTGTTCCACATCAATTTGTCTTCATTTGCATTTTTGTAGTGTTTGAAAAATCTGTATGTTGAATAAATGCAAAGACAGGATATCTCAGATAGGGTCAATGAATGACCCCCACACAGGCACAACTGTCCAGCCTAGCTGGGGTCCACATACACCCCAACAAAACACTCCACATTGCACTAACAATAATCTATACAGTGAAAACCCATCTGGCTTTAAAGGTTTAAGAAATGAAATGCTGTGAAAACCACAGATAATGTTTTTTGGCTAGTCTAATTCATACTTGGCCTTTTTAAATTCTAAAACCCATCTCAGCATGAATAACAGAAAAAAGTTGGCACTTTGTTAGTATAATACTTGAGTCATTGTGCAGTCCACACCATTGTTAGGCTCTGCTAAGCTCAAGAAACTGTGAAGCTACATCATTGTTCCTTTATTTGTACATCGTGGGTGCCTTGCCTAATTTTATTATTTTTAATCATGATCAATTATAGCAATGCTGAGACTACTTTAAAACTCAACCACCACCAGGAAAGTAAAATGAGTGAATTCAGTGTATATTGTATTCAGTGATTCACTAATGAATCTAATATGAAATGGAATCTTGAGATTTGTTCAATGTCTCCTAGTCTCCTGGCAGCATCCGCAGCACTCTTGCTGATAGTAAGAGCAACTGAATTTACAAGATGTTGAGTGAAGATATACATTCTTTAGATTTAACTGTTTCAGGTGCCCGCTGCCAGTGCTCCTGACCGCCAGGGCCCAAACCTGTCACACCATAAATAGCCATGAGTGACAGCGGGAAGAGAGCATCTGCCACAGCTTAGGCGGAAGGATGACGACATGAGGACGGGTCTCAATATAGAGATAGCAGTAGGGCTGCCCTCTAAAAGTCAATGATTTGAATCGTCACTCGGCGACCCTTTAAGTCGACCGAGACCCTTCAAGTCGACTGACAACAGTAACCTTTATTTTCCTGTAAAACAGACTAAAGCTTACAAAAATGCACAAGAACTTTAAGAATGTAAAAAGACATTTTAATAATTATTTAAAGGGAATAATAAATATATATTAAAGGTCTAGATGGGCTATAACGTGTCCTTGCTAAAAAAATGTATCCACGTGATGACGTAATGTGTCTGTGTCTGTGTTGAGTCCATTACGGAATACCATAATGAGCACGGGCTCGTTCTTCCCAATCCCAGCCACCATGGTGCGAAACTCCAGGGCGTAGCCAGCTACCGTTCGGGACCCATAGGTCTCTTTAGCGTAGGAGGACCACACTGCGGTGGCCCAATCCAATGCCTTACCAGTAAGGCGAGAGACAATGAAAGAAATACGGGAGAGATCAGAGCAGGGAGGAGAGTTAGCGAAATAAATGGAGCAATGAAGGAGAAAGCCCTGGAAGACATTTGGAGCTCCGTCAAACTTATCCAGCTTGCTAAATGGAAATGAACCAGTAAGGAGGTGGAGAAGGGAGAGAAGGAGTGGCTGGTTCAGGTGCAGCAGCAGCCGGAATGTTGAACTGAGCTAAGCGCTCAGAGATATCACACAGATCCACAGATATCTGCGATAGCTGGGTGTGCTGTTCAGTTTGTTGCTTGGTGAGACTATCCACTGAGCTAGACAGAGACCCGACAGATTGGTGATGTCCCAAAATAATGCCCTGCTTGCTTATGGCTTGTTGCAGTTCGTTTAGCTCTGCCATCATATGGGTGGTGAAGTTTTTGTCATAAACACTCATACCGACGTGAGAATAGGTAAACAGCAAGAATGATTTAACAATCGAATAGTTAGGCCAAGCAGCAAAACACAAACAACATATAAGGAAGAGGCAAAAACACAGTCAGAGGCAAGAAGAGGTCAGAACCAGAGAGAGCAGTCAGCGATATAAACAAGTTACAAGGGTTGGGCAAAAGACAGAGCGGAGGAAACGAAAGGAGGGACAGAGCCAGGAGAACACAGCGAACAGCGCTAGAAGGGAGAAGGCAAAAGAGGTAGTCAGGGACAAAAATGGATCGAAACCAGTAAGTACATACACAGGAAAAAAACACTCAGGATTGCAAATCAATGTTTCGGCAAAACTTCACAGTGAGAACATGGGAGAGAGGAGTTAAAATGCTGGTGCATATTGATAGCAGCTGTCTAGTAATCAGGTGACATAGAGCGAATCAGATTTGGCGGTAGCGAGCACGTGGAGCTGACTTCCTCAAGTGAAGCCCTCTAGGAAGTGGAGTCCAGGGAAACTAGGAACACTCAGAAATGTGACACACGGCTGTCATTGATGCCCAGTGGGTGGGTGCCTGGCACAGTAAGCCAATTTAAAGTATTCTGAAAACATCAGATTAGGGCCACACCTAAAAGTAGGCACCTCTGCTATATCTGTGCAAGGAATGGACCAGATCAGTTTTGGGAGAGGTGGGCCAAATGCCTGTTTTAAATATGTGGGCCACCTTTGGTTCATTGTAGATTTTCAGCAGTAGCATATCTTTCCAGATGTCCTACAATAGCATGCTATCTGGGTATCATTGTTGTGTAAGCTAAGTTATCATTGGTTTATCATTGGTAGACATATCTTAGTTTGCCTAAGTGTGGTCTTCCACACAGGTTCATCCAAAACTTTTGCAGTTGCAGGGATGAAATGAAAACAGCATCGTCCTACATATAAACCAGATAGCATCTCTGAATTGTATGTAGCTCAGCATAACATTATTCATCTATAATGCTTATGTACTTTTTCTTATGTTCATGTACCATCTCTCCATTCCTTCATAAACCGATACTACTGTTCCGTAAAATGATTTGACTGCAGTTACTGTTTATTGTTTACTGTTTATATGTACAAAAACAAACAAAAAACAAACATACAAAGCTTTGCAGGGTTCTCATTTGATTAAGTAGAGCTGCTGTCCTGCTTTTGGCTGTGAATGTCTGAACTTTAACATTTTTAACATGCAGGGTTAGAATCTGAAGCTGAGCCTCAGCACACATACTGATACCACAGCGAGACCTTGGTGAACCATTAAAACAGCATGGTGGAGGAATAATTGCTCTTGTTACAAATGACCGATTAGAATGGACTCACCTTGAAAAGAATTTACAGCCGAACAAAAATGGGCCCCAGCAGATATTCCCTGATAGTGTCTAGCACTCTTTCCCTTTGCCTCTTTAATTGAACTAATACGAGGGCATATGCTAAAGTGCTGCGATAAGTCTGACTGACTGCTTTTGAACGATGGGTTCATTTTACTGCCATGGCCTCTCTCTGCACTGGTTTATGTTCAGATAATGAAAAATTACAGCAGAGTGTGTAGTATGTTGTGCATCAAAGCACTGGTGTTGGGATGGGTCAGTGCGACAGGAAGTGTACGGCTCATTAGAGTAATTGTCTCTGTGTATGAAGAATAGCATTTGTGTGGGCTTGACAGAAGACTACGTTAGTGTTGTAAGCACAGTGGGGGTGGAACGCTCAGAGATGTTCCTGAATGGGAAGGGGCCCACTTCACTGGAATCTGCTCTGTCTTCCTGTCTTCATGCCTCTCACCATTCCCCACCGTTTGTGTGTGGAGCTGCTGCTGACAATATAATGCATTATAGCTGCCAAAATACAGGTCCATCAAGTTAGTCCAATTTCATCTGAAAAGAGCTACTTCTCTGGGCATGTTGTTTTTTGATGTCAGAATGTAAGGCCATACATATTTGCTGTCTATTACACATATTAGCTGTCATAACAAAACCTCATAATGGTTTTACGGGAGAAGAGGGAAAATGCCACACTTCTTCTTGTATTTCATTCTTTTTCCCCTTAAAGTCTACTTATGACAACTGTGGGCTTTAATGTACACTATGTCTTTAGGATGGAAATATGTAAACAAGCTCTGCTCTAATGATCTGCACTTTGCCTTAATCAAAACACTGTCTAGGCTGAAACACTCCTTATACACTTATCTTGGAAAAATAGTTGTACCCAGAAGGAATCAGCTGACAGGAATGAAACTTGGTGGGTAGGTTTGGCATCATGAGATATGCAAACGCTTTAAGTTTCAAGCTCGGCCACATATGTGATGTAAGCAAGGACAGGCCTAACTGTACCTGACTGACTTCATAAGCCTGTTGCACATGCTTTCCATTCTGACTTGTGCTGCTGTGCTGGTAGCATCCCTTGTCAGTGAAGTATGCCTCAGAGAAGAGTTTGAAAGCAATTTGAACGGTTGGAGGAAACACTGTAGGGCTCAGGAAACCGAGATAGTCTAATTAACATATTGCAGGCCATACGGTTGTACAATAAGACTCTGCTGGCGGCGGTGGATAGCAGAAGGCATGCACCAGTGACAGGAAGGATGATGTTAGCAAACATGGTGGCCCGACACCATACTAAGAGACACTACTTCTATATGTGTAGCTCAAAAAATATTGCCCATATCAGTCTGAATTAATCACATTAATCATTCTTCCCAGTAGCACTGCAATTTGACACCTCCTTCTGGGTGCAATTATTTTTTTGTTGATGAGTGTAGCATCAGCATCATTGAGTGAACTGACTGGATAGGCAGATATATGTAAGTTTATGTAGACATATGTATATGTTCCTGTGATGTATATGTTATGTATATGATGGTCCTGTGGGAGCCCTGACTATTGAAAAACATGGTGCTTAAAAGCAAGATAAAAATAAGTGTCGATAAAAGGAGGTGTTCTTTAGGAAGAGGCTGGTTGGTGTATGTGGCAAGATGATGTTGGAGTTGTTGGGGTTAAAGTTGCTTTTAGAGGTGAGCAAGTGTGTGCAGTACTCTTCTCCTTTAATGAGCCGTTCAGAGGTAAAGTTTTGATGTAACATTAGTGTGCGGTAGTGTGCGGATATGTGTGTGTGTGTGTATAGGGGGGAAGAAAAGGTCACCTTGCCTTGTGCCTTGTTCTCCCCCTCAGAACAGGCTAATGGTGAAGCACACTGACTTCAGACACATCTAGCGTGCCTTCAGTAGCTCTGGAAACTAACCGTGTGTGCACGCAGCACACTCACGCACTACAGTCACTTTACATAAACACACACGCTCACGTACACACTTGTATGCAGTCCATCTGGAACGGGGCCATGTTTACACAGACTGATAAATAAATCTGCTTCAGTCATGAATATGCATTAGCGGCTTGATGGGAAGTCACTCAGATTCTGTTTGCACTCACAAGAGCTGGATATCGAGACAGTTTTCTCTCACGCCACACACAAAGGTCAAACTGTACTCTAAATGGGTGTGCGGCAAAGCGAACATCTTTCTAACAGCAGTTCAGCCTTTAGGGAATGCTTGGTCTGATTGCTTTCTGAGATTTAGTTCCATGTTATTGTGGGTTATTTCCATTGGTTCATTCATTATGAGCTACACCATGTAAAGGGCATCTACTGTTTTCGAGGTGTGTAAACTAAATGAAAGAGAGTCATGAGGTTTTTCGATATACTACTTTTTGTATGGACCCAATAAATGCTGCACTTGGTAAGAGTGCAGCAATCTCCTTTATAGGAATAAGCACTGGGCTGGGGTTGCCAGGTAATGGTTTACTTGCTCTATGTCTGTGTATTAATCTCTAGATACCAGCACTGGCCCCTGTTCGGGCAGTGTCTGAGCTCATGGTGAGTTTTAGGCTCTTAACTTCCTACTAGCTGGAATATTAAGTTCCAACGGAACACTAAGCACGGTTGTAAGTCACTCTGGATAAGAGCATCTGCTAAATGCCTTAAATGTAAATGTAAGAGATTAGGTTTTAGCTTAAATGTTTACCTTTAAGGGTGCAATGTAAGACCTTACTGGCTGAATTCATGCTCAAAACAAACAGGAGGCAACCTATCACCAGATAGTTGTGGGGTCCTCCTGTAAGAAACCCACAGTCCCTCCTCCTCCCTCCTCACTTCTCTCTCCAGTCTAGAAGAAACGCTGCAAGTTTAGCATCAAACTTCACCTCTTTAATCACCAAATCCATCCCCAGTGGTGGAAAGCAACATCAACGCTAACTCTTTACTGAGTTATTGAGTATTGTTTGCTAGTACAAAATGACCAGGACTAGACGGTTAGCATGCTTAAGCAACTTGAATAAATATGTCTTCAATGCAACATACATAGACATCTTTGACAAACTGTCAAACTGTTACTTCTTTGAATTCGGTTAATTGTATTACTTCATTTGGGACATTTTAAACTACAGTCCTTTTAAATGGCACCTTTATGCTTCTACATTTAAATTGTACTTGAGTTCCATTGCTGTACAATGTAGAGAAACTTACAGAGGCAGTTTTGTTTACAGTGGTGGTGATAGGAACCAGACATCTAAAGCATTAAGCAGTTCTAAAAGCTGCCTCACAGAAAACCACTGCATTAACATTAACTGCATTATAATTAAATTGGCTCAGATATTGTGAATGGTTTAGAAAATGTTTTGACCTAAAACATGCATTTTTACATCCATTTAGACGAAGAGCTGCATGCAGGATGTCTTAAGCCATAATTCTCTAAGACAAAGATAGTTATTTCAGATTTAACATTGTTTTAACAGTATCAGGATCACATGCAAAAACTTGGATTTTAAATAAAATGGATAATGTATATTGTATATGTAGCAACTTCTATCAACGCAGCTATAACAAAACCAGAGGCAGTTTCTCTAAAATGAACCCTTTCACATCAACCCACCATGAATTACATCTCAGCAATTGAATTCTACAGGTTGTTTTAAAACTGAATGTTTTTCTCCTTTAAGTCAGAGTTCTACCTGGCAGTCTCTTTGTATTGGACAGTTGTCTACCTTAGGCTTACTGCAGACACAAACTATGTTATGCCTTTGTCTGATTGCATTAAAGCACAGTTACATTTATGCAGGCATTGACAGAAGAGAATTAAAATGAGGAGATTACATAATCAGAATAGAGCTTTACACATATCAGTCTTAAAGCAACAGTAACACAAACAGAAATAGAGAAATTCCAAAATGGTCTGTATAAATGAATGTGTTTGGCACATAAAATCACACAAAATGTTATACACAAACCTCAAAAGAAAACAGTTCATTTAAATACAGATTTTACAACTTTAATTAATACCAAACCAGAATCTGAAAAAAATATTTTTTTTGTTGTTTGTCGTTTTCTGTTGGAAGGATTCTTACAGTTTCTCAAATTGTGTGACAAAGAAGCAAGATGTAAAATTAGCACATGAAAGCACAGAGGTTTAAGCTCAGGGGACATTGATATTTGGATTTACCTAATCCAGTAGCAGTGCAATACCCCCAAATACACAGCTGTCTACTTACAGAGGGTTATAAAGTGTTACTGTTTGTTTATGCCTGCTGTCTCCAAAGCCTGATACCAAAGACAGGACCAGTAGCTAAAACCAAGAACACACATTCACAGCTCTGATGTGCATGCTCAGTAAAGGCAGCTGAGAGGATCTGCCCCGTTAAAAGCTAATTCATGGATTTATATTCATGGTTTATATGGTACAGTTTTTGTTTGGTACAATTGTTCAACTTTCCCAATACTATGCCATCTTAAAAGGGGAGGTCCACTGATTTGTCTAAATGAATAAATAATCCAGTCACTGAGTAGTAAATAATGTTTTGATGTGAAATGGTTGATGGTTTAAATGATTTAAACTTGCAGACTCAGATTTTCTTTACAGTGATGGTGATAGGAATACTTACTACTTACTATTTACTGATCTAAAATGTATTTTAATGCAATCATTGTAGTATAGTAATAGGTAACATATTCATAACCATTTAAAGAAGACATATTATGCTTTTCTGGGTTTTCTATTTCCTTCAGTGCTTTGTGTGCATGTAAATGATCTGCAGAGTTATAAATCTCAAAGTACATACCAGAGGGGAGAAACTGTCTACCACAGAAACTGCTATTCTCAGCTGCTGGAACGTATTGCTGCATTTACAGACCTTGTCATTTGTTACACAATGATAAAAATATTGTAACACACACTGAGCTCATTGGGAGGCAGGACTTAAACACACAAGAGGTCTAACAGAGCGTTTCAGACAGAGTGTGAATACACATGTACAGTAAGACAAAAATATTGTGTTGTGGGAAAACTAAAGCATGTAAATCTTTTGTAGTACACCCTAAAATATAATTATGCCAATACATATCATAGATCTAATTTAAAAATGCAATTTGTAATATTTTTTAGTTTAAAACATTCCAAAATTATCTACAACTATCAACAGAACATGAAGAAATTTCAGTTTTGACAGTATTTCAAAGATGTCTATATATTGTGCTACAGAAATATCTGCTAATGTCAGCATGCCAACCAGCTAGCCTTGTAATACAAGTTTGTACCTCAAAAAGAAAATAGTGAGTCACTGTAGCATCATCTTCCATCAGTTAAACATGAAAGGGTGAAGTAGAAATAGAAGTAAAAGCAAAACTTCTCATACAGGGTTTTTTATTCACTCGTCAATGGTATTGAAGGTCCTTCTCTCGGTTCGGTACGTGCAGCCAATAAAGGAACAGCAAACACAATAATGGCTGAAGTTCTTGGCAAATGACTGTCACCCATTGCCGCTCCAGTAATCCACACTGGGTAGCAAATAAAAAAGTTCCATCAATAAGAGCAGAGCAGGAGTTAACATTAGCACTGCCTTCAACTGCTGGAGAAGCTCTTGGTGAGTTTAATGCTGAACTCCAGACCAGTAAGTAAAGAGCTGTTGATGCTAAGCCAGGCTTTCCCAAATACCATTTGGTTTTTGAAGCTTGAGGGGTAGTAAAGAATGAATATTTAAAACCCTAGTAGAAAGTACTATTGGCAACTCCAGCCTGGCTGTTTTCCTTTCCCCAGGATTGCACTACTAGCCTCTCTTAGTGGGGGACTAGAGAGTAATAGCACAGTGGAAGCACAGGTTAGCCAGCACTTCATGGAAGTGGTCTAATACGAGATACGACGGGCATACATTGCAGTCTTAATGTGGGTTCAGACAACCAGGTCCTGGGAATACATGCTGTTGCTGTTAGGTCAGTAATTCAGTTTTGTTGATAAGAGGAAATTATGTTAGGCTGTTTTAGTGTATTCGTTTAAAGACTTTCACGTTGAAGAGCCTGAATACAGGTTAAGTGATTGGCGCTGGAGAGCCTGTGTTTCTTCTTGCTGTGATTGGTGCTGTTTTCAGAAAATTAACAATAAAGCTGCATTATCATTAACTTTCTGTGTGGTTGAATTAAACTCTTCAGACGTCTGGTTCCTTTCACCACCACTGTGAGCACAATTATATACACAAATTGTTGAATTTCCCTTTAAATAAGAGGCCTGGACAGAAAAGCGCTAGGCATTCCACAATTACAAAATCATTTACAGTGCAATAGAAAAACTTTACCTTTTCTGTGCCTGTGTCTTTCATTATGCATCACCTTCAAAGTCAACCTGACATCCAAATCCATCTTTTTTACCTTGTTAGTTCATATCCATGGCCATGTTATATGTCATACACTAGATAATATAATTTAAAAGACAACATTCTTTTCTCATAATCTTCTATCAGAATGTAGCTTAACTGTGTTTTACCTTTTTTTTTGTTGGTCTGTTTTCCCTTTTTGATTACCTTCCTGGCCCACAATGGACTGATGGCCTGTTTAGGGTGTTTCCTGCCTTTTGCCCAGTGAGTGCTTTGCCCAGTTGCACACTTCCCACAACCCAGAAGGATATATGTTTTAGAAGATAGATGAATGGATGTATGGATAGCTGGATAAGTGAATGAATGACTACCTTCCCTTAAATCTTTGTTCATGACCTCAAGTTTTTGTTTTGCTTTTCCAGCTCCTCCCATTTTCTGACATTTTAGTATGACCCTCTCCTGTGTCTGTTTTGTAGCCCCGCCTTGTAATTGTTCTCATCTGTTTCTCATTTGTTTGTCAAAGTTCATCTTTCCCTTGTGTTTGTATTCCACTTTGCTTGGAACTGTTTGTTCTCAGACACTGGTTTTGTATCTTTGGTACTTCAGTCTGATAGGTCTGAGTTTAAGGGCGATTTCACACTTGGGCCGTTTCAGCGTCTGAAGTGGATGGTTTCTTCTGCATATGTGAACACGGCAAACGGACTCAGACCCCTCTAAATGGTCCCACAAACTAACCGAACTGAGACCTTCTCGGGAGGTGGTCTCAGTTCGGTTCGTTTGTGGTTCATTTCATGGTCTGCTTAAAATGTGCATTGTGAAAACAAAGCGGCCCGGGTCCGCTTCGCTTTTTGTTTCAAGTACAGAACCTCGAGGCTTGCCGTAACCAGTTTCAGTTCTCACAAATTAAAAACTTGAGAAAATGGCTGCTCGTGGAATTGTGTGGAAGAGACCACGGCATATTTGGATATCTGGAAAGAGGACCACATCAAACATCAGCTCTCCGCAACGCATAAAAATATGAAGAGAAAAAAGAGGATACAACAGGATGGCACTGCAGTGCCACTTGAAAGTAAAGAAAATTAGACAAAAGTACTTGAATACACGTGAAAAAATCAGAGCTCATATCAATTCTGTTTTTTTTTCTCTTTTTTCGCCTGCAGCCAAACTGCAGCAACATGAAAAGTGGCCATTCTGAACACACTGCCCATAATTCAGTGTTACATAGCTGGGGTCTGAGTTCTCAAAGAGTAGTGTGAACAGAAAGTGGTCTGAGATCTCATCAGTGCTAAAGAGGACCAGAAAGAGAACTCAGTCCTCTTTATAGTTCACTTACAATGTGAACACAAAAAGAACTGAGGTCATTTGCATCTGGTTCCCTTTCAGGTTCACTTTAATAGAATTGAGTTCAGTTCATTTAAAAAGAACTATATGTGAAAACACTATAACACTTCTTCCAGTGTCTTCCAGCATTTGGCTTTTCCTTTTGTTCATGGTTTATCCTTCTTCATGGACAACACTTCTATTTCCATTTCACTTCAACTACTTAATTTTTTAGATTAGTGTATTGTTTTTGTTTGAAATTCTACAGGCATTTCCAATCAGTTAATAAAGAGCATCATATTACTGAGCCAAATGTATGAGCACAATAATTAAGTTGTACAGGGGTCCCAAGGAGAGTGGGCATTAGCAGACCAACAAAAAAAAAACCCTCTCATTTCCAAAGATCTGAAAAGATGTGACATGCCATTGTCATTTCTCATTGCTGTCATTGTACTGCTGTTATGTGTGTTAATGAAACATCAATAAGACATCAATGTCAAAATGTTTTACAAACTTTGCAGTATGTTTATATTTGACTGTGCTCTGTCTGAGCGATGGGCAGAAAAAAAATAAGACAAAATTAATTATGCCAATGCAATTAAAGACTGAATTCCCTGGGCTTTATTCTGTCCCCTTTGATATTCAATTATGGAGCAAAATGGTTTCTGCCACTCACATATTGATTTAATTGTCTCCACTACTGTGTTAATTAACCAGCCTTGACAGGCCAGTCTGTGCCCCACCAGCAGAGGTCACCAGCAGCAAAGGGGAATGCAGGCCAGAATTACACAAGCAAATGAGCACTGACTACTCAGCACATCCAAAGTTACATAGCACTTGATGAAAGTTTATCTTGAAAGTGAAGGTGAGCAAGCTGTTTATGAGCTGAACCGTAAGTTGCAGTGTTGTGATTAGTTCTCCCGTTTCCTGTAAGTGGTGGAATGCACTATAGTTTAGAATGTTGTGATCACATTACTGTACTGACTTACTACTGACACTAACTACTCAGTGACCTGATATGCCTCGAAAAGAACAATATCAATAATTACATTTCCTCTGTGTAGATTATCTGTTTCTGTCCTTGTGCATAATTTACATATGCTTACTGCATAACTTTGTTTTTTAGTATTTTTATTGTATGCAGCAGAATGCAAGATGCTGTCCAAGCATCCAATCGTGCTGAGTTAAAGCTAGTGGAAAAGATCCCCGTGCTGAAAGCCCAGCTTTACTTGCATAGACCAGACTGTTCTATGTGTTATTTATAAATACTTGATTTTAAAATGGCTTTATTTTGGCTGTTCATCAATGTAATCAGCATAGCCGGCTACATCTTATTCAAAGTCAAAGATGGTGACAGACTTTTTAAATGATGTTTACGGTTACTGTTGGCTTTCTAAATAAAGGACTACTTGTTTTGACTATAGTTTTCAGGAACCTAGTAAGTAAGCAGTGAGTGGTGATATTAGTTTTTCCAGGATCTAAAGAGTATATTCAAGAGTAAGAGAGTAAGCTTAAGTAGCTTGGGAATCCTTCACCCTTTTAGTAAACACAAAAAATTTAAATTAAGACTCTGGAAAGCAGGGATGGACCATCCTGACACACTTCCAGGTTCTCCTCCTGCCACCAATTCCATGAACTACGCTTCCCATAATGTACCATACCATCATCACATGTCCTCCATCTGCCAATCAAAACTACCTTCCCATAGTTCCCTGAATACTGATGCCCTCCACCTGTTAGTCATTGACCTCTTTGGTGATATACACCTTTGTTTGCTCAGTCATGTTACAGGCTATGACCACCCATTCTTGCATACTGAGCGATCACTTTGTATTCTGTAAGTCTTTTGGTTTTGATCCCTCTTTGTCTTTTGGTTATTGTATTGTTGATCTACACTTCTAACCTGGTTAATGGTCGTTTAATGTGCTCTGGTTTTGTCATCACATTTCAGTCATAGTAAATATCTCCTTTTTTATTAAAATTCAAATGTGTTATTGTTTAAACATGTAAAATCCACTGATTTCTTTTCTAGTGTGATGGAGAAATCATCTTAAATGTTGAACAAGGTTTTGTTGTCGCCGTCAATAACTGGCATCAGCCTTCCGAGGGTTAAACAATTGCTGTATACTATGTTGTCATACGGCTACAATAACATAAAAAGCTTACCTTGCACCTTTACTGTTATCAGTGTATCCCACAGAGGGTTTTAACCTGCTTGGTAATCCCTGGCTATATTGTATTGTCACAAAATACGTACCTGGCAGAATTATAGACTTACTGCCTTCATTCAGCTATCCACTTATCTATCCATCCTGCTCCATGTTCTCTGTACTCTCTCTCATTCCCTCGCTCTTTTTCTGACCCCTTCAGTGTGCTGCTTTTATTCTCCTCCACTGTGGAGGTGTCAGGGGACGAGTCCAGATGGCACAGACAGGATCTCTGGAGCTCAGCACTTTGCAGTGGCTGAAATTAATTGGAGTCTGTTTGGACAGGGCCATTCCTCCTCTTGACAGTCATTTTGCTGGCTCCTTATGAACACCCCGACATATGCCACCCCATCACAGAGAGCATGATAGGAAAGCTAATGACGCAGTGACTTGTAGGGTGATGGCCACGGGTTAGACCACAGTTTTTAACACACCTGAGACCGACACACAGCTGGAACCTGTGTGCGTAGCGTGTGGAAAGAGTCCATGTAACCAGAATCATGTCTGTGCTCAGAAACACCAGTCAGATAAGACCACATCTGGATTCTCCATGATATAATAAAGAAATTAATTTTGATTCATTTTGATTTTATTTTTCAACATAGTTTGGCCTTTTAAATGATGCTTATGCAAATATATTGTTATGCACATTTATTAAATAATTAAGTAATGAACATTTTGAATGTGTGATGTAAATTAGAGATAACCAAAAAGTCTCACAGCCTCTTGTAATACAGTAAAAGTAAATACTGATCTAGAAACGGCAAAAGTGTATTGACTGTACTTGGCAGAATTATAGACTGACCACCTTCATCCAGCTGATGTAATTGTGGCTGATATTAACAAATGTATTAATTATATATACGATGCAGCTGTGTAACACATATATATATATACCCCTGTGAACTGTATCTCCAAAATGAGTCATCTCACATCAAACTGATCTAAATGTCTTTGTTTACAACTTAATGATGAAATTATGCATGGATTTTGAAAAAGTGGAATTTCACTTTGGTTTTGCTTTGGTTTATGTCTAAATGTCGTTTGATCCCGGCTTTGACCATCTGTTTTTATTGCCAGAAGTTAAGCCATGACTGTTATGTCCTTTCATTCACTGGAAAGGTGTCACAGAGTGGTGGGGTAACCTTGTTGGTAAATTTTGCAATAGCAGCTACTGCACACTCGTCCCACTCTATTCCCCAGCACATACAGGCACTTACACACACACACACACACACACTCCCACATCTGTTTAATTACTCTTCACTCTAATTGAGAGTATGGAAGAATTCAATTAGTCAAAATCCGTGGCCTAAGCACACGCAGCTCGCAAAGGCAAAGGTTTCCAGACAGGCTCCAGCAGCAGATGGGCTTCATTCACTGCAAATGGGCCCTTCTATTGAGGTGAGACTGCCGACATATCACAGCTAACAGGTTCACACCAGCACCCACTGCACATCATTCACATGCTAATCAGGACGGATTGTGCGAGGACTTTTCTTCGAGCTCTTATTATCCACATGTATTCAGTGCCATCCCTCCACTAAAGCTTTCATTGACTGAAGTGCCAATTATTGTTCACAATACATCAGCCCTGCTCTAGCAGACAGAACACAACAAACTGAATATAGATATTAGTACAGATGATAACATGGCAAGGCATCGCTACATATGCATCGCTGTTCTTGTAGCCTCGCTTAAATCAGATCGAATATTTACTGAACTAGACTGTTTGCCTCTGTTCCTGCCAAAGCAAGCATATGGTGTCCAATATTTACATATGGTCCTCTGCAAAATTCAAAAACTATCCAAATACTATTTATCACTTTTACAGACACGATGGCCATGAAATATGTAAGTTTCATTTTTAAGGTCAGAAAAAAGCCGAAAACACATTTAACAGGAAATTATACAGAAGTGTCAATAACTAATTATATCAGATCTTCTATTATTTAGTGTGTTCAGTTTCTCTTTTTTATTAGGGCTTGCATTCTTTCTTGGAGATTTGCTTTCATTTATTAAAGAAATCTGCAGGGACATTTTTCCACACCTCCAAAGTTTACTCTTAGAAGTTGGTTGCTGGTTTTGTGAGTGAGATTTCTTTTTCCTCACTATGCCAAAATCTAACACAGTCAGTTATGCCTGACTGACTCTGTCTGTACGTTTTCTTGTTTTGTTTGTTTGTTCGCTTTTCCCAGTAGGGGCTTCTTGACATCCTTTTAGACCCATGCTGCTGAGATGTCTTCTCACAGTAGAAGATTGAGCAGAAACAGATCTGATGGGACAGTTTTGGTGGTCTACCAGATCTTGCATGGATGTTAAAAACCCCATTTTCTTTGTAACATTTAATCATTTTTTCTTCTGTAAGTTTGTCTTCCCCTTCCTTTTGCCATATTTCTCAGTTTTCAGTAAGGTAAATAAATGAAGGTGACTTGTGCAGTACAGCACTGTATCCTAACCTTGCTAGGTAACTGACCACAATTTAACTAACATTATAATGTAGAAATGTGTAAAACACACCTGTACATAATTCTTGAAATTACCTACAAAAGGAAGACCACATATTTGCTCAATGCAATCTTTGTTGAGATTCAGTCACTTTGTAACATCTACGAGTCTACAGGCCATGAAGCTTCCCAAGTAATCACTCTTCACCCAGTTATCTTTTTTTTTCAAGTAGAAACAAAAACCACAGATACAAGCTAAATGGCCACTATTCCCACTATTCCTTTTATATTTTAAAAAGATTCTGATTTAGCTACAGGAAATATTCTGCACCAACACGCCGCTCCCACCCCCTGTCCCATCTCCTTCTTTGCTAGCAACTAACTAACTGCTAATAATAGAATATTATTATAAGAATTGTCACGATCCAACAGGCCACTGTATAAAAGTGTTCCACCCACTAAATGTACAGATTTACTACTCAGTCCTATTACTATTTACTATTTACCATTAAGTAAATTAAATAAATACAGCAAAGTGGCTAAACTGGTTGTTTTTCTGGTAGTGATTAACGAAAAAATCACAGGTGCATTTAAAATATCAAATTATAGTAAAAGAAGATGAATAAATAAAAAATAGCTTATAACTTGCAAAGTATATTGAAAGGTACAGTTTAAGTGTGTAGATTCATACTTAAATGTAGAAATAGTGAGTCACTAAGCTGAGTTTATTAGGTCAGAAAGTGAGGTGCTTTAAGACAACTGGCTACTATTTCCAAATCACATTCAGTTTATTTCCTCCCCCACATGCACATACAGCCACACAGGCTACACACTGTCATCAAACAGAGCTTCCTCTGGAAGTGAAAGCTCATAAATCTTTCACACCAAGTGTCCCCTCAGCTGGTTTCTTTGAACACTGCTCTTCACGCTTGTGTTGGCCAGATCAGACCTGAGAAACACCTGCCTACTGTGCTCTACAGCAACATGACCTACATTCACCTCCATTCATCTTTAATAGCTGGCCCTATGTGTTTCAGACAAAACAGCTCTAGGTAAAGCCATTTTGGAGTTCTTCAACTTGTTCTTTAAGGGAAATCCTTTTTAACAGAGGTTTAGCAAACCTAAACCCAACCCTGGGAACCTTTGCAGAGACATGGGTTTTACCTCGGGGGGTAAAGACAGAATAATGAAGGTCGAAAGCACCAGAACTACGCAGGGAACCAAGGTCAAATCCTTTTAAAGAGGTCCAGTTGTTGACAGGGGAAGGTGGACTTATTGCTGCTTCTAGGTAAACACAATTTTACCAGTGGGTTTTACTGTATTCACTACTTGCAAGGTGAAAAACCAGCCACCATATGGCATACACCGTAAATTTAAAACAACTGGTGATTCTGGCTTTCCTTTAGGTTTTTATGAACAACAAATCACTGATGGACAAGTATCATATCACTAAATGTGCATTGTCACTGCTGATGCAACTTCATGAAATGCATACAACTGTGTTAATTCTGGTGGCTAATACTGACGCAGCTCTAGGCTTAGCTGTTTGGCTGAAATGTATATTAATTTTAGTCACATTTTAGTCATTTCATTGTTGTTAGTATTAGGCTCATTTTATCCAACAAATACTGAAAATGTGTTTGTCAGGTTTTATTTTCTAAAATCTGTAGTCTGATATTAGTCATGATATACGGCTACTACAGTACAGTTTTAAACTAACATTATTTACTGGCTTACATTAATCTAGGATTTCCTTGCACGAGAGGTAAACAGAAAAAGAGCTGGATTTTAATAGAAAGGCTAGCTTTTGGCAGACAACCCTAAAAGTAAACTTTTCCTGTAGCAGAGACTGAGAATGAAGTTAAACTATCAGTTCAATGGGCAAGTATATTCAGGCTGTAAGTAGATTCAGCAGATTGTGCCATTTTTTTGTTTCTTCATATGATAAAAAATTACCAAGATAAATGCAACACCAGCTCCATATGGTTTTGTATACTGTTATGCAAATGAGAATATGACCATTATATTAAATTTATTTTATGCTATCTTTGTTTTACCTTGTCTGCCAGTGTTATACAGCATCAAACACTAGTATAGGGTTTCAGGCCAACATGCTGTGCTCAGTGTGCAGAAAGCAGGAAACACCCTAAACAGGCAGACAGGCACACATACGTTCACACACACACATACACCTTGGGGCAATTTAGCATCTCCAATTTACCTGACAGCATCTGTTTAGACTGGGGGAGGAAACCCACACACACACACACAGGAAGAACATGCCAACTCCACACAGAACCCAGACCCTTCTTACTGTGAGGCAACAGTGCTATCCACTGTGCCCCACATATGGACTGCACCACACATATGCCCCAGTACTGGTTCAGCCAGGCACATCACTGGCGCTGCCATGGTGTGTCACTTAAAACAAAAATACTGTCCAAAATTCCAAATTTCACACTCAGAAAGTGGAACAGGATTACATGATGGAACAGGATTACACAATCGAGAGAATACCCATCCTTTCGTGATGCTTATGTGTAGATATGGTCATGGTTGACATTTGTTTGACCTCAACACCACATACTGCCCTTTAGATGCAAGCACTGCATTTATTTCAGGGACATTGTGGCTGTTGCTGGTGGGTGCCAATGCCACTCCATCAGCTTAGGAGATGTGTTTGCACATGAATTTAAAGAGTTGACATTTTCATCTGCTGCTGTGTCTTGTGAACCTGTAATGCAGCAGATGATGACAGCTGGAACGATCCTGGAGGCATGATCCTCTTAAACAATGTTTGTTGATGGCTACAGTGATGTGTGCATCATATAGGCCTTACTAGATTACAATAAGAGACAGGATATCTGAACATGACGATGGTGTTAGTACAGAAACAGTAATTTCACAATGTAGTCATTTTCATATATGGACAATTTCTTACACTTATTTTTAGGGAAAAAGTCGTTTTCCAGGATATAGGCACTTAAAGAGAGTTAGAGTGACATAATCAATCATGATTTTATAACAGTCGAACAGAATAGTGGATAACACTACTGCCTTAAAGATGGGAGATGGCAATTTCAATGTCCTGCTTTATCAATGTCTTTGTGTGAGAGTCCTAACACAACATTTGCCTTCCTTTAAAACAGGACTAGACTGTCTGTCTTTCTGGCTAAAAGTGCATTCAATCTAATGAATGTCAAATAATAGATTAAATTAATTAAATTCATTAAATTAAATTCAGTCACGTTCAAGTTGTCCTGTTTTCCTTTGAGCTCCTGCCCCTAAAATGTTTATGCATGATCTGTCTACCATGATAATCAGTGTTTACTTTGTGGCTTGTTTTAATATCTCATGTTTTTTTTCCCAACAATTTCCCAACTGGGACAAGTAAAGTTTCCTAATTAAACTAACTAATGTTTTAATATGGAATAATATGAATAGTAAAACAGGTCTGCTTATTCAGTCTTCCAGCAGAGGACTCCTAGCCAGCAACATTGGCACTACGTTTGTGTGTGTATGAACGGGCATGTGTGTCCGTGTGCGTGCATGGGGCTGACGAGGCTGAGTAGAGTGTGTTGACCCTAATGAGGGTTAATTGCTGCTGTTTTGTCAGAACACTTCTCTTGATTAGCAGTACGCTCCTCACTGTGAGGGGCTCAGCACCCCCAGTTTAGAGTCATGGATCTCTCATCATCACACAGTCTGAACACAGTCCACGCCTGCTGTAGACTCACCACTGACAGACATAAAGAGGGAGAGAGGGAGAGAGAGAGAAGGAGATGGATATGCTGTGAGGAATAAGGTTAATTATAGAGCAAAGTGCTTTGACCTTCCTGGCCTCAGAACAGTACAGCTGGATGTGAGGGACAGTTAGAGAAGTTGTAGCTGCTGTCATGTGCTAGTAGGTTTATCATATCTACAAATCACTAATGTAATAGTTACATATGAACTGATAGTTGATGTTTGAGTTTCTGACTTGTTGCTGTATACTACTGTGCAAAAGTTAGACATCTTCCCTCACTTTCATTTCCACATCAAACATTTTACAGTCACATTTCTGATAAGATTAGACATAAAATAAAATCTACTTGTATCACAAAGGATTAAGCCAATGGAAATAAAATGAAAAATTAATTACATGGACAATGAACAAGGCTTCCGTCCAGCTTTGAGAACCTGGTCATGGCATCAGTGATATCACACATCCCCAAAGTAATTTTTGAGCATCAGCTAATGCGTTTCATGGATACTTTTCCAGAACACCAAGGGAATGGAGGTGACATGGAATAGAGGTGATGGAATATTCCTTAAAGATTATAATCACTTTTTTAGTATGTCAACAAGCGTATTTGCAAGTCCAGAGAAACACAATGTTTGTGTGATCTGAAATACATGTAAACAAACTGAAATACTTACCAGGGGTGACGATAATGTACTGTTAAAATAAATAAAGGCAACACAATCATTTTATAGACACCTTAAATAAATAAATAAAAATAAATACCTAAATAAGTTTTCAAAATGTTCTCATAACTTCACATGATGTTTCCAGCTCCTTCCTGTTTTTTGATTTGCAGAGAAGATCAGAGCTGTGTGAACTGATGGAATCACTGAACTCTAATTGCTTCTTTTCAGTCTGCCATAAAGGACATCCTAGAGGTTCACATACCAATGACCTTGATCATTGAACCCATTTGTTCATTTTTGATAGGGTATATATCACTGTTTACTGTTATGATTGTTTAATATTTTAGAAGCCACTGATTACTCTACAGTTGATAATAAATGTGTAACTCATTCATGCCTCTGTTCTACCACATAGTGTAATGCTTACAGATGGCGAACCAGATATTCCATTGTTTCCAATGGCCTAAATGGAAAATTAGGCCACTGTAAGTTCTGCAGAATCCAGCTGTGAGCAGAACACTACATCAAGAGTTACATTTCCAAACTTTTGCAATCTTCTGTAGCGGTGTAATTAACCAGATTGTTGATTATTCTGAGAGACATGGGTGCAAGACATATTGTTGAATTCCGGATGAGCCCAGAATTATATGAACTAAAATAAAAGAGTGCAGAGTTCCTCCTGTCTTTTTCCAACTTGATAACAATCTGCATTACTAAAACTCTACTCTGATAATCTTCCTCTTTCAGCATTAACACTAGCGCTATTTGGTCAGCATTGCACACAGCCACCGCATGTATACAAAGAACATAACACTGCACACCCTTGACATTACAAAACAAAAACTGTTCCATGTATACATAACAACACTGGAAACTGAGTTTCTCAGTGTCTTCACCCAGGAAGGAAGTCTGTTTTCAGTAACCAAAAAGGCAGGTTCTAGGTGCTGTGTTTAAAAAAGCTGTGTACATGTGTACAAGGCCTACATCCAGATGTCCAGTATACTGTACATTGAGCATTATATGCTTCCTAAAAATGTTGGAAATCTCGGAAACATTATTTGTTTTTAAACTCTGCTGTCTCTCTAATTTATGACCTGTTTGTAGTATCATTATTTAGGTTCCTGGTCTAGAAAGCTTTGATCAAATTAATTTTGTACTTCAAAGTGGCCTGTAAATGGAAAGCAAGAGGAAGTCATGTTGGGAGGGGAATGTGTAATTTTTCAGTTTGTTAGTGATTGCAGTTGTGTAAGAGCGTGCATTACAGCATATTTATGCAAATAATATTCATGATCCTGAAAATGCAGCTGGAGACATAGCATGAATCCATAGAAGCTGTGGACGGAGCCATGTGGTGTTCCTCCTGGAAGCCTGGAGATATTATCTGCAGCCTACTCTCCTCTTCCAGGCCTCAGCTGTGTTTGAAACAGAAACAGTTTGAAACATCTCAGCAGCCCATTCCTCTTAGGCCTCATTTAGACTGCCTGCAGCTTGAGACATCGGCCTATGACGCGCACATGCATGAATGTGTGCATGGGTACACATACACATGCACGCTAACACACACGCACACATATGCACTGAGGATCCATTAGCATCATTTGCAGTCTAAACCGGGTCATGCACATCATACATAATCTGGCTCACTAAACACCTTTGCCTCCTTATGCTCTCCCTGCTTTATTTTCTCCAGCTTCAACATATGACCACATTAAGTACTGTCACATTAAATATTGAAGACATACAACTCATAAAACGCATTATACGTGGAGATACATGACTCATAAAAGGCATGTCACACTAAGCATGGTGCTAAAACTACGAAATATAACTAAGTGGGATAGGGTACAGAACACAACGTCTTAAAGGAGTACTCCAGAATTTTTTTACCAAACGTCTATTAAAAGAAAATACAGCGGATTACTATGGGACAATCATTTTGATGCAATTAAATATGATGCCCTTAAATATTACCCATTAACAAGGGTGCTTTAACCTGCTTGTGGGCTCTGGGGCTAGGTCTTATGGGCCTAGTTACACACAGCATCCGAAAAAATTAGCAACCTTTGTTTTTAATTAAGGTTCATGCACCATCACCACCACTCAGTGACTCCCAGTACTACCATTCATTATCTCTCCATTATTGCACAAAGTTAAACAAAGCTTAGGTTAGCTTCTAATCCAGCAGATTCTTTTTCAAACTTTCCATAAAACGGTGCAGCCGTCACAGACACCAGCATGCGCCATTTAAGGTGGAATGAACAATTTGAATAAGAATCTGGAATAAGATGCCAGTTCCAGCTTCACCAAACAAACCCAAAGCAAAACCTGAAAAACCCATGGTCAGTCAGGATTAGAAAACTGCACTAAACTTGAGATAAACTTCAACTTGAGCTTATATTTGCGACCTCTATTCCATAAAATCTATCACATGATGCTTTTTCCAGCAGTGCATGGTACATACATCAATCACCATAACAAACCATGCTTTTAACAAGCTTTTGCTTATATAGTGTATTTAATCCAGAGGCACAGGCAGAAATACTTCTGAGAAAAAAGCAGACATATGTGATGTGCAGAGATGAGGAAGAACAACACAGCAAAGTAAAAGTGCATGTGTAATAACAAACATTGCGTGACGGCAACGTATATCATGTAGGAACATGGACATACGCAGTGATGTAGCCATGATTAGGAATCAGATTGCTATGTCCATCGTGATGTGAATGAATCTTCACTAAAACATGTCTCTTATATTAAAGTGTAGTTAGTTGTTGCTGGAAAGTGTGGTATCCACTTGATTTCTCAGTACCTATGAGTCCCGTCATCCCGTGTAGAAACTAGCCCCCGGGGTGTGGTTGGATGCTCATTGAACAACTTGGTCATTGACATCTTTGTACAGTTCCAAGCTCGTTGGACTGGTGTACTATCCAGTGTGTCCTCAGACGGTATCGGTACAAACAAGTTTGCAGCTGTTAATCTAACTCACATTAGTGGACAGTTGTGGATCTAAATAGCAAATAGACTAAGTAAACGGTTATGATATGGAGCTTAATAAACGGTCCTTCGTGATAGTCTACATTTTGGTTTAGTAGTCTATATCCCTCCATCTGTGGGAGCGAGCTTGGGCCCACACACACATTTCGTGTATGCTCTCTGAGGCTCTTCACTATGTGGCATATGTTGCCAATTTGGTGCTGGTAGAGGGGATCATGGGTGTACCGCTGTCTGCTTTATTTTCACGGTGCTCGTATTACATTATGAGCTGTAAGTGCGTGAATTTCTTCACTTGGTCACTTAACTGGACAACACCATAAACTAGATCTTTAACTTAGTAGCACCCATGCAAGAATAGAGTTTGACTCCTACTACTTCATTATGCACAAATACAGATGTTCAGATTTTTTCCATTCCGTTAATGCCTTCCAATGGCCTCAAAGGCTACTATATTCCCAGGGCATGAAAAGTAAATGAGCCTACTGGCTTACCAAGCATGTTACAAGAAACCAAACCAACCTGCTAAATAACCAGCCCGCATAGCTGTGAAGTCTGTGGTTCAGTTGGGAACTGCCGGTTTAATGTAAGATCATAAGGCCTGCCTTTGCTGTGGTCTCACGGTAATTAATATAAATCTTTACACACACACTGCACATACACACTATTTAATATCCTTGTAGCAGTCTGCCTCCGTCCTGCCTGGTAACTTTCGGAGCTGACCACTGAGTCGCATCGGATCGCAAGTCCCTTGACAGCTCGGGTAGTGATTTTGCACGTGCTGAGGCTACTATACATCGTGTGTGAAGCTTTCCCCAACCTGATCACAGTGACACATTTGACCCAACAGCTTTTGCTGACAAGCAACAACCATCATCTGGGGATACTATACCATCCCACCCCTCACACACACTCTTACTACACTCCTACTCATACTGAGAAAAATGGTACCGAAGCATCCTACGGCGCGCTCACTGTCACAGACTGTGTAATACAGCTCTATTCCCCTGAGCATGCCAGTCATGACTCCTTAACAACTACATAGTCCTGGTCTCATTGTCAAAGCAAATACATTGTGTCTGATACTGAAATCACACTCTCTCGTCTCTCACACACACATGGCATCACCACTCACCTCCAATCGTACCAAAAAAAGGCAATTGTTCCATTTCATACTGGATAGACTTTAAGTACATACTGTAAATTCACAATACAGTGTTTCGACAATGTCTAATGCTTTACATCTACACAAATGCACCTTGTCTGCATCAACACTACGAAGGGGCCGACTGCACTGTGTCTTCTCCCCCCTGTCATTTATTGTGTGTTCTTGTCTTGTAATGGCCTGTGTGTATTATATTAGTGATTAATGTCCTTGCCGGCCTATCTTACGCACGTGCCTAGCCTGTGATTGTCTTGTGTCTGTACTCTATTGTTAGATGTAGCACTGCTGGTGATCGGAGGAACGCTATCGTTTTCACTTTACGTGTGTACATACCATGAATACTTGAAATTGAGCACCTAACCAGTATACTTGAATTGAACTAGGAACATCTATTACGACTTGGCACTGAACTGTGACCCTTTGCAGTATTCACAATGAAACTACTACAAGTACGCTTTGGTACAATGAGAGTCAAGTAGGACGCACAGTCATATCAAGTCTCTTGATTTTGCATGCACCAAAACTACAAAAACAGCAGTGAAGCAAAACAAGCTCTCACCTCTATTTCCATTGGCTTTGCTGACAAGCATCCAATCACCACTGGGATGCTATCTCACCTCTGACACCACTGTAGCACTAGCATACAGTGAGAAAATGGGAAAAGCATAGCGCTTTAAGCAAACATGTAAACACAGCAGGGAAGAGCCACCACTGGGTGCTGGATGACATAGTCAGCATGCAGGAATGTCATTACCATATTTAGTCTGTGGTAGCCACATGGGCCACCTAACTATCCCACAATCCAGCTCAAATGGCACATATAACAGCTTCTACTTGCCTTAGCAGGTTTCTCTACAATTAACTCACATCAAACCACTCTGAATGACTTACATCTCTGTGACTGAATTCTGATCAATAGATGTTTGAATGTCTTCAGCTCTGTACGAGGTTTTAGTATGACGAGCCTAGCCATTATCTCAAGATGTCCAGATCTTATGCCGCAGACTGTCTTTCTCTCTCATACACAGCAGGTGAGCCACAACAACTTCTCTGGATGTGTGAGTGTGTCCTGATCCTCCTACAGTATGCTGATTATGCTAGAACATGGCAGATGCTCGTTTGGATTGGACTGAACTCTCCCACGCAGTGCAAGAGAGGCTCTGCCCAGCCACAAATAGCACCCAGCATAAACCTGTACTAAACACAGCCCCCACAGGCAGCATGTGCAGCTCCATCTGCATCAGCAAACTCACCCCATCTTTTATCCCAGCATTAACAGCGTGATTCATGCTTTTAACTATTTACTCATCTGAAAAGGGCCCACCTTCCGGATCCTTCCCGGAACTGCTAAGGAGGGACTCGAAGAGCATGTTAACCTTAGCAACCTTCGGTTCCTGAGCGCTGCGCTAAGGACTGGATAATAAATGTAGGGATGTGGAGGCAGCAGGGGTGCAGAGGATGGAAAACAATAATGCGAAGTGACATTAGCATGGTGAACTCTTATAGGAGCGGATGAAATATTCACGTGCTCATCTGTTTGTGCCCTGAGTGCCAAGGAGGAGGAGTCACTTATCATCACACGGAAAACACAAACACCCACGGCCAAAGCGATGAACCAAACACGTACGACAGCCTGTCATCTGTTCCGTGTCTACTCCACACACACAGGCACACACATTTGCCATTAGAGAGAGAGTTGCCCCATGCTGAGCGAGCATTCCACTCACATTCCACTTGGAAGGTCATCTCAGTATAAAGTTCCAGATCCTTTGTCCAAGGCATCCCCACTTGCTTCTCATAACTTCATGAAAAGGCTAAAATTTCTTCTTACTCTTACCGTTGGAGTCCTTGTAGGTCATTATTCCCCCACTTGCTTCTATAACTTCATGAACTCCAGGCTCATTTCTTCTTACGTTTTACCAAAACTGGGCTTTAACAGTAACTGAAGTCTGTTCACTGGACTGGATGTCCCAAGGGAACCAAGCTTATGTTGTACTTCAACGAACTACATAAATGTAATCACTTCAGCATGGCACATTTTAACCTTTAGGCCTTCATGGTTCAAGCCGTTTGTGAAAGGCATCTAAGTAACGTTGTAAATCACGAGTCTGAAGAACGAAACTGTTAAAATGTCCAAATGGAAACCAAGATTATTTACTGTTTGTGATATAAGATTTTACTACATAAACCTTTTCACTTCATAAACAGCACATTGTTTTTTTTTTTTGTTGTTTTTTTTGTTATTGCAAAAACCAACATGCCTTTATATCTGACTACAGTAATATCTAAATGTCGAATTTGCAACTGTTCTTTTTTTCAGTAAGGGTTTTTGTCTCATCCTTTTGATCCATAGCATGGATTTCAGCGTTCATTATAGTGGAAATGATGGGCACAGATGCCTCAACTAAGCTCGTCAGTTATACCAGATCATTATTCGGTGTGCTCTGCAGAGACGGTGTACGCTGATGCCAACACACCTCTGAGGTGCAGTCTTAGAAGTTACTCACAGCTTTTATACTCCTGCTCAATTCCCTGCAATGGAATGGTGAGTCAGTCAGTTTTTTGAGAACAAATTTTTTTTATTTATGTTTTGATTTGCAAATTTCTTTTTCTCAGTAAGGGCTTTGTGACATCCTTTTAGATCCATAGCATGGAGTTGCCTTCTTATAGTGGAATGATGGGCAGAAATAGCTGTGAATTATTCCAGATCTACAAGAAGAGTGAACCTTTCTCCTCTCTCTTAAATGCTGAAAGCTTTAGGTGCTGGTGATCTGATACTCACAGTTTTTTGCTGAACTCTGTTAGTTCTTCCAGTGCAATGATGGTAGCCCATTTTATGGTTTTTATTTTTTTAAAAATCTATTGTTTAATTTTCCGATTTATATTGTTATCAAGAGTACTGAAATATGATCATCTCATGCAAGCATGTTTAATGCCATGTTGTTTTGGTACTGATCTACTGCAAACTCTTCATAGTAGCAACAGTACGGAGGGAAAAGAAAAAAGTAGAATAAGGGCAGGGCCCAGTGAGGTATTTCATTAAAGGCGTTTGTGCTATTGAGAAAATAAATTTAATGCAAAAGCACCAGGTTTGCTGGTGGGCCACACTGTTGTGGGGTAGAGACAGAGAAAGAGAGAAAGAGAAAGAAATAGAGCCAAAGCAATCCTGCTCCCCATTATCCTCTGATCTTTGTCTCAGAGCTTGTCTCTCCTCATGTCCCTGTTAGCACTGGCCATTTCACATATAAGTCCAGGCTGCTCCAGATGATGCGCTCCTTTTCAGAACTTTGCAGGACGCTCGGCCACTTAAAACAGAGAGAGTGCAAAGCAGAGGGAAAACAAACATACATGATAAAAGCATCCCACTCGTTTCTGATCACAAAGGTGAATAGCTGTGCAGGGTGTACGTGTGTGTGCTTGCGTGTTTATGCAGAAGGAGAGAGAAGCGGGCTGGATCACCTCATCAGAGCCTCTGCTTTTTAAACCTCAACAGCTAAAAGCACCAGCAGCTTGTCTAGCCCTATCAACAACACAAAAGACAAAATACAGGAGGGGGTGTTAATTCCTGCCCAATCTTGATTACTGGCATCCAGCGGTGTCTAATTGGCTTCTCATTCTTTCACTCTCTCTCTTATTCTGTTTCTTTATATCTTTATCTTTCTCTCCCTCTGATTTTCTCTAATGCAAAAGCATTTTCCCTCAGGAAGCCAACACAATAAAGGTTATTATTGTTATTTTCATTTTCCTTTGACTCTCTTCACATTTCTAAATAAACACCCCACCCTCCCGGTTCCCCTGGCCAAATCAAATGCAGTTGCCTAGATAACATCTCTGATCTGAGCCCCCATAGTGCAGACTCAGGTAAGCCCAGCGTTTCTCAACTCCAAGAATGTAAGGAACAGACTTCTTCTGTGGAAGGACGTTCCTGACTAATGAATGCATGAATAAGACTGAGATGTGTGTCGATTTTTTTAAAAAGGCGTTTAAAGTGGCTAAGGGCTACATCACGAACTGAACTGATAGAGCTCCTTGTGTTCTGGTACAGGTGTGTATAATAAGAGAACACAATAAATACATGGAGCACAGGACTGGGATTGGGAACCCTTGGCCTAGATCAGTTCTAGTCTTGGATTAAATCACATTACATGTGGTAATAGGTTACAGAAAACCATTTGTAGTCTTGGTACAGGCTTCATCTGGCTCAAGAAACCTGGCCCTTAATGTTCTGACTATCAGAAATACTATACAATATTGTTCAGACGTGCCATATTGATATTATATCATGTTTAGAACATGAATAAAGGATGTTATGACCAAAAATGAACTTTGTTAAAGTAAATGCATTCTCAGTATATGCTGTAGTCCAATAAGATCACCAGGTATGGTAAAGACTTTCTACGTTCTTTAGCGCTGCAATACAACCTGAATTCAATAATACACAAACCTGTTCTGGAGGAGAGTGGTACTCTCCTCCAGCATTGCTCAGTCAGAGACCCATGAGCCCGAGGCCCTGGCCCCATTCACCATTCTCCCACAGTCAGGGGGGCTGCTGCCGATTAATCAGGTGTGCATCCAGCACAGTAAAAATCGATGCTTTGAAAGAAAAGCTGCGAGTGTTTACGGGCCACTCCTGGCCTGCAAAAGCTCATCATTTTTATTGACTCGGGTCTATCAGAGGACAGCGTCTGTGTTTCTTTATTGGTTTCAATCTATCTGTAAAGAGCAGAGGGGCCACAGTGGCTGCATAGCTGATGAATAAATCATGCACACAATAGCACGCAAACGCACACGCACACAGACACACACACACACACACACACACACACAAAATGCCAAGGGCAGAGAAGATTTAACAGATGTTTCCAGTTGCTGGGGAGAATGAGCATTAGATAACATCGTTTTAAACAAGCATCTTTTTTATTCTCTCCCTATATAACATTTCAATTTGAACTACTAACACTTACAGGATGGTTGGGGCAATATGTGAGTAAAGAGCAAGGCCAAAAACCTCAGTGAATGCCTGAGACCTTTGATCTCTCGGACAGCACTGTATTAACCCTCAGAGGTTGATAGCGCATCATCAAAGGACAGTACACGTAAAAGACCGACATTGTATGCTAGAGACTCACTTTATGCATCATCTATTATACAAAGTGTCCACTAAGGCAGTGCAGTTGGCATGCAGCGTTCACAAGATTTATTCATTTATGTACATTTATTTATGAAATTGATGCTCTAAGAGGTATAAACCAGCACACTTCTGTGATGGATATCGCCATATGGGCACATGGATACTGTGGCAAACCATTGTGAATAAACATACATTACTACATGTACAAATGCAAGTTAAGTGTGTCCAATGCAAAGAGGTAGTTATATCTCTCAAAAAAGCTTAAGCTTACGCTCATCTAAAATGGACTGATGAACAGTGGAACGTGTAGTGGTCTGACAAGTCAACCTTTCCTTTTAATGGAACTAATGAATGTCATTTTCTCCAAGACAAAGAAGAGCTAATGAAAAATGACCACCTATTTTATTACCAGTTTAAAGGTCATGTGTCCAACATCAGTGTCTGACCTCACAAATGCACTTCTGGAAGAATGGTCAAAAATTCCCATAAACCTTCCTAAACCTTGTGGAAAGGCTTCCTGGAAGAGATGTGGTTGTTGTGAGGACTACCCTCACATTTTTGTAAATATTTTATTATATCTTTTCATAGGACAACACTGAAGATATGACACTTTGATACAATGTAAAGTAGTCAGTGTACAGCTTGTATAACAATGTGTATTTGATGTGTCCTCAACACACAGCCATTATTGTCTAAACCACTGGCATCAAAAGTGAGTATACCGCTGAGTGAAAGTGGCCAAATTTTGACCAAAGTGTCAATATTTTGTGTGGTCGGCCACCATTATTTTCCAGAACTGCTTTTATTCTCTTGGACATGGAGTTCACTAGAGCTTCACAGGTTGCCACTGGAATCTTATCCACTCCTCCATGACGACATCACAAACCTCATGGATGTTAGAGACCTGTGGCATCCTCCACCTTCCATTTGAGGATGCCCCACAGAAGCTCAATAGGGTTTAGGTCTGGAGACATGCTTGGCCAGTCCAGCGTGTGTGTTTGGGGATGTTATCATGTGGAATTGTGCCTTGTGGCTCAGTTTCTGAGGGAGGGGATCATGCTCTGCTTCAGTATTTCACAGTACATGTTGGCATGCAGGGTTCCCTCAATGAACTGCAGCTCCCCACAGCCGGCAGCCCAAGCCAAGACGCTCCCACCACCATGCTTGACTGTAGGCAAGACACAATTGTCTTTTGCTCCTCACCTCATTGCCACCACACACGCTTGAGATCCTCTGAACCAAATTAGTTTGTCTTGGTCTCATCAGACCCCAGGACATGGTCCTTAATCCATGTCCTTAGTCTGCTTGTCTTCAGCAAACTGTTTGTGGGCTTTCTTGTGAATCATCTTTAGAAGAGGCTTCCTTCTGGGACGACAGCCATGCAGACCAATTTGATACAGTGTGCGACATATGGTCTGAGCACTGACAGGCTGACCCCCCACCTCTTTAACCTCTTGAGATGCGAACTTGCTTGGTGTGCAATTTTACTTTCACCTAACAGGTATAAAAACGAAACGTTGTCTTTGTACAGTAAGTTGTTCTGGCAAAAAATAATATCCTCATATGAGGCCAAAGGGTCAACGTTTTAAAAAGTATCATGGTGCAGAGAAGCAGAAATGTAATGTCCTCATATGAGAACGCAGGGGTCTCAGGAGGTTAACCTCTGCAGCGATGCTGGCAGCACTTAAACGTCTATTTTCAACAGACAACCTCTGAATATGGTGCTGAGCACATGCTCTCAACTTCATTGGTTGACCATGGTGCAGGCTGTTTTGAGGGGAACCTGTCCTGTTTAAACCGCTGTATGGTCTGGGCTACTGTGCTGCAGCTCAGTTTCAGGGTGTTGATCTTCTTTTAGCCTAGGCCATCTTTACGTAGAGCAATATTTTTTTTTCAAATCCTCAGACAGTTGTTCGGCATTAGGTGCCATGTTGAACTTGCAGTGACCAGCATGAGAGAGTATGAGAGTGATAGCACCAAATTTAACACACCTGCTCCCCATTTACACCTGAGACCTTGTGACATTAAAGAGTCACATGACCCCGGAGAGGGAAAATGACGACTTGGGCACAGTTTGACCATTTTCACTGTGTACATGTGTACTTGAGGGCACAGCTAAACAAGCTTTACACTGACTACTTTACATTGTATTAAAGTGTCGTATTGTGGGTGTACTAACTTTTGTGAGATACTGCAGCTGCAAAGGGTGGGCTGACAAAAATATACTTTTGGCAATATGGTGTATATGTATATATACCTTTTGTAACTGTTTGTGACACTCTCTAGATGCTATATTTTTTAGAGACATCCATTTTTATGCCCAATAATGTCTTTAGTCCAAGGACTGTGTGTTAATATAATAATTATATTTTATTAATAGAAAAGGTGAGGTAACACGTTGGTCAACATGTCCAGGTTTTTGGAATGTGGCAAAAGCTCCCAATTTGGAATAAATATATACTTTGAAAAAAGTGCATAGGGTAAAATATCATGTTTTTGAAGGTTTCAGTGTAATGCTGGTAAACAGAATTTACTAATCACTGCCTTTGGCTTTTTATTAGCATTAGCATTGTGGCTCATATTATAACATTTTTATAATATCATATGTCTTAAACATACACATACACACACATACACACACATAATTGCTCACTATGGCACACTTATAAACGTGGATTTATATGCAGGGATGCACACACACTCATGTTCAACGGTTGACCCAGAGGTTACGAGCCCGGGAGCTGAGTGCTGACACACACTCAGATATCAGTTACTGTTATCTGAGGGAAGAAAAATGGGCTGCTTCAGAGACAATGGACTCCTTTTCTGTCCTCTGTGATAAAGAGAGACACACAGAGCACACACAAGTTCTCGTATTGATCGCAGGCGGTTAATCGTGTCTTTGTAGAGAGGGGCATGCTACTCACTATCACCCTGTTCATTTGGAGTTCTATAAGCTGTTACCTGAATCACTATTCTGCTGCACACTCCCAGTCACTTAGTTTGCTTTTGGCTTTGCCTAGTGAATGCTCTGCATGCTGTGACTGCTTCAGTGATACTATGAACCTGTGTACACCTGGTGGGTTCAGGCATCAGACAGGGAATTGCGTTACATGTTATCTACATTTCTACATATATTCAATTACTGAGGTGCAAACAAAGCCAGTCAGAGAGATTCTGGATGGTTCATTACAGAGAAACTTACCAACTCAAATTTCTTTACAGTGGTGGTGAGAGGAATCAGCTATCTGAAAACTTGATCACAATGCATCAGTTTACATAAATCCACCTTTTGTAGGAACCTCAAAAAGTCACATTTTATTTACTATGCAAAAAGAATGATGATGGGAAAATAGCCAAATCTGGAAAAAAAAGCCATTCTGGGATGCCAAGCATTTTTGCTATTATTGGATTCAAAAATTATATTTTTCAAATAAATTTTGTCCAAAATCATAGATTAGAACAAACAATGTCTCGGGGACCAAGCTGTGTATTTGTAACCAAGCAGAGACTTTGTTTACATTTTAATAATTGTACTTCATACAAATAATAAAATAACAATGTCTGCATAACACTACTGTCCAAAAAATGTATCTATATTTTTATTGTTTTTTGTTTTTCTAATTCATTTAACTGTCCTTTTACATATGTCCTGAAATTAAATGATTAATGGACCAATAGGAACATGGAATAAAACCTCCTCACATTGACCTACATTAAACGTAAAGTTTTTCCCTTTTTTTTCTTTTTTGCTTTTTGAGATGCACCATTTTCTTGTGATAGCAACAGCATGCATTATCCAAATATAACTGCAGTGTAATGTAGCAAAGACATACTGAAAACAGATATAATTTCACCATTAAAATCTCTTCCCAGTACAATGACTATCACTAGGATACAGCCTTCTGTTGTGCTGAAAATTATGAACCAATAATTGTAACCATTGGGAAAAAACAAAGCATGGACCAATATAATATAATATAATATAATATAATATAATAATCAAGAAGCATTTGATCTAAGCCTAACCATATATATTTTTATAATCTAGTTTACCATCCAGATACCCATCACTTGAAATGACCCACTGTAAATGGGGTCCACGATTAGACAAATAATAGATTTCTGAAATCATCTGAGTGAAAATACTTTTGATTTATTGGTGTGGCCAGTGCAATTGACCACACAAGATACCACACAGTGGAGGAGTCACTAGCACCATAATGGCATGAGGCTGCTGTCAGCATGAGGATAGATGAAAGCAGTGATGATGAGAGAAAGTAGAGGTCTAACCACAGGATTAACCTATCATTCATCCACTGCCAGCTAAATAGAGGCCTGTCCGCTGTAGACAACAGTCCAAAAGACCTCTGCTAAATTGTGTGTATATGTGTTTTAGTGTGTGTGCATATGTGTGTGTGTGTGGGTGTGGGTGTGTGTGCAGTCTCTAGTGAAGAGTAGATTATCGAGGGCCATCTCGGAAAAGTCTTTGTCCTTTAAGGCAAGGGCGAGGGCCTGCAATTTGATGGACGAGAGAAACAAGAGAAATTGACACCCATATCTGCAATCATTCTTCACACAAGCTACTCCCTGTGTATGGTTTCATGTGCATGTGTGAACTGTTACTGGGGGTTAGGCATCCCCAGATTTCAACACAACTGTATATTTGTTGCTTAAAATTTCAGCATCCTCAACTTAAAGCACCGTCCTGCATCGCCGAACGTGAGCATGGGGCCATTTCCAGTCTTTACAATGTATTCCTGCTTATTTAAAATTGGACATTTCAGGTACTGCAGTCTTAAACAGTGTTTTTTTAGATTGTGGGTCACGACCCTATGGTGAGTTGTAGTATGTGGATAAGAGGGTTGTGGAAAAACTATTTTAGTAGCACTAAAGCGCTGTTGTGTTGGGCTTGGGGCTGCTGAGGGGGGCTGAAGGTCTGAAATCTGATCCGCAGATTTCAAAATTGTTTAACTTCCTGAAGAGTAAATAATAATCTGAGTGTAGTAATGTGGAGGTCGTATATTTATGTTGATTCTTTATTCATGTATTTTTAAAATCTACATGCACTATTTTAGTTATTTTAGTTTTCATCACAGCCTGCCAAATCACTCTCCTCGCCAACTGCCAGACGCTTTGGGGGTGTCTTGCTACAAAGCAAGCAAGTTTCCAGAGTGAAAGTGTATGCGGTTGGAGGGTAATTATATACCCTAATGTTGATTAAATATTGCTATATGTGAACACAGCAGTCATATATCACGTTGTGTGTGTACTTCATGATAAATGGTCCAAGATAAAGGTTCCAAATTGATTTGGAAAAATCCTCTTTACATAACTTACGCCAGATGTAAAGGTCTTATTTTTTTAGACAACAACAATCTAAAATATAATGTCTCATGTTATAATGTCTCATGTTTGCATGTAGCTGGATCATAACGCAATCAATTACCACGCTAAACATTAACAATCTGAGCCGGAATTTAAAATAAATAAGAACAGTGCATTTTTGTAGAACATAACTGTTTTAAGCATACATGAAGGTGAGTATAGTGGCAAATTTCCAGTCTGTCTAGTTTGAGCCTCTAAACCTAACCCAGCTTAATTTTAAATAGTAAATTTCACATTTTGCAGTTTAAAACAGTGGTTTTCAAACTGTGGGTCATGACCCTGGAGTGGGTTGCAGTATGGGGAACAAGAAGACTGTTTTAGTAATAACAGAAGCCAAATGCAGATCAGAAGCAAGACGTTCTCAATTTCTATAGTGCACCGCAGTCACTTGCAAAGTTGTGTTAACAACTTGGCCTTTTATACTGGTAACATGTACTATGCTATGCTTTATACACATGCAAATGATGATGATGGAAAGGATACACGGTGCTCCACAGTCCACAAACCTTCTAGTCTATTTTATTGCTGCTTGCCTTGAGCTGCATGCTATCAAAATACTAAATATTTTTTTATTATTTTACAACCAGTAACTCTCCAGTAAGTTTTGCTGCTGCAGAATGCTGCTTTTGGAATATTTCAAGCTTTCCTTAGCATAATTTAAGATATTTAGTTTTTTTGTGTTCACTAACACATCATGCAGTAAGCTAACCAATGTAGAAGTAGTTCTTAGGTCACAGCTATTATCTATACATCTCAAATGGCTATGCACATGTTCAAATGTGCTTTTGTGTAATATCCTATGTGTGCAGTGTTATCATTTTGACTGGGGTAAGGTGGTATGAAATTTTGGCAGCAAGATATATCCATGGGACTTTCTCATTCCCCTACATGTTGTGTCAAAACAGTATGTTTTTTTTACAGGTCAGTTAAACAATGATAATGGCCACATTGTACATTGAAAAGCACCAGACTGTCTGCCAAAATCATACAACAATATAGAATATTAAGGGATTTCTGTTATTCCACTGTCTTACTAACTATGTAATTGTGTAAACATTTGCTGTTTATTTCTTTTATTATGCTATTGCTTTTCTTGATTGAACAAACAGTTTACTGAATGGGCTAAAAGCTTAAGCACATAATGGCTTTTTGCTAAGTTTGTGTCTTATTTCACATTATACGATGTTTAGCGGGTGTGTGCGCCAGCACAACCTCTACATAGAGTTCTTAGCGTGAACAAGTAGCTTGCTTCACATTCTCATTCAGCCTGTCCAACCTTGCAATAGTCGCTGCAAAATTCCATGTTTATGGGTGGAGCATGTATAGGCTGATTGTGGAAGACTGATGCACATGCACATGTGCGTACACAACCGTGCCCTATGCTGTGCTGAAATAGAACATAGGTTAATAGTACAGAAACGTGGTATTTGATGCAGGTCTGCTAAAGTGGCAGTGTGACTCAGGCATTTAGATGATTCGTTTCAGTAACTGTGAATGACAGACAGGGCAGCCTTGCACTGTTCTCCTTCAAACCATAAGACTAAAGCCAGCAGCTAATGAGCTCACTTTGTCCAACCTCTGTACAGTCCACGCTAGCTCATTCTCCCAATGTGTACAACTCTGCCTCATTACAAGCTCTCTGAGAAACAATTGGATTTAGAACAAACAGTTCAGAAAGTTTAATGAAAAGTATGAGGGAATGTCGTTTAATAGTTTTCGTTTGAAAGTATAATGCATTCAAATCATGGCCAGTAAATGCTCCTGTGTTATAAAGTGTCTGAAAACACATTCTATAATGAAAGGGAAAGCCCAGATTTGCACTGTTGAAACTCATTCTGTATTGCAAACAACACAGCCAAATGCTGCCATTTCTTGACATTCTATTAAATGGGCTTGTGCTGCCTCCACTCTCCGTGCAGGCTTTGAGGAGGAGATGACAGGGGGGAGAGGGAGAGAGAAAGAGAGAGAGAGAGAGAGAGAGACAGGGAAAAGAGAGAGAAAGAAAACACTGATGGTACACTGCCATCTAGTGGTGTGTGAAAAAAGAGACTGCAACCCTCTCTCTCTCTCTCTCTCTCTCTCTCTCTCTCTCTCTCTCTCTCTCTCTCTCTCTCTCTCTTCTTCTGTCTCAAAATTCAGAGCAAATTTTCAATATTTTTTTTTTCATCTTTTTCTTTTTATAATAGTTGTTGAATATCGTCCAACCTGACAGAAGCAGGTACCTGTTTTGTGTGGCACCGTGTTAACAACGCTAGTACTGTGGTAACACCACCAGGATTGGTACAAAGCAACTGTGAAACCAAATGCTAGTCAGGCTAAGAAAAAAAGGCATCAATTTGCTAAGGAGCAAAAAGATTGTGCTCTGGAGCTACGGAAAAAGGTTGTGTGTTTTGATGAGTACAGACTTGCCTTATTCCAGAGTGATGGGTGCATCAGGGTCTGAAGGAAAGTGCATGCACCCTTAATGCATAGTGTCCACTGTACAAGCCTCGGGCAGTGTTATGATCCAGGGTCAGGTTTAGGCTCAGTAACATTAGGTGACAATAAAATGTAGTCAGCTGATTACCTGAATGTGCTGCATGGCCAGGTTAGTCCATTAATGAAAGGTTTTCTTCCCTTAAAGCACAGGCATCAGGCTCCAATTTTGAATGAGTGGTTCAGGCAATGATGAGGAATCATTTTTAATACATGGGCCGGCCTCCACAGAGTCCTGACATAAACGCAAATGAAAGTGTTTGGGACGTGTTGAAGAAGACTTTACAGAGTGGTTCGACCTTCCCATTATAAATAGAGGATCCTGGGCAAAATGAATGCAACTATATATATATATATATATATATATATATATATATATATATATATATATATATATACAGTTTGAATCATTACTCTTCTTGAGATCTTGAAAGTGATGTGGTAACATTTTATTAAGGCCACCTGCTTGTGGTTTTAACAAAAGTAGTGAATAATATCAATTAATTATGAAATGCTTGTTAGTATTTGCAAAATGGCATACAATCTTTAGTTAGGTAAACCTTGGTGCCCTAAACTAAAGCAATAGATAGATTTTTCATTATAACTCTCTTTTGAAGCGTCCTTCCCAAGTAATGGACCTTACAATGTCTAGTTACTGTATACGTGTGGTGGTGCTACACCAACCACTCTCTTTTAGGTCCTTCCCTATGGACATTATGTCTAGTTACTGTTAATGGAGGTCTATTTGCTGACCTGAAACTCGCATGATCATTTCCAGATATATTTTCTCCATAGAATTTTTTAATTTAAGGGCATCTTTTTTTTAACTGATCCATTACATGGTGTTCATAACCAGACCTCTGCTTTATAAGATACTCATAACAATGTTATAAAATGAACAATGCAAAGCTATTTAATGCATGATATATCTTATGGCAAATTTTGCTTTTTAAATGCATTCAGTGCTTAAATGTGTGTTATGAGATCCTGAAATAGCCGGTCTTTAAATACAGCGTTCCTTTAAATACAGTTACCTAATAGAGTGGATTGAATCCTGAACACGGTTGCAGTGGAAGACTCAAAGCAAGCTTTAAAATCACTGAACTTCTGTCTTTTTAAGCCACATCAAGAGCATCTGCAATAGCTGAGCTACCCTTGGAGGCAATGTCCTGTTACACTTCCACACTTCAGCTAAATGGCTGGGATTGGCCGGCGTATGCAGGAGACAAGTGTAGCTCCTCGCCTTCTGTTTCTCAGATAGGGCTCATCTTTTTGGGAGGTCGGCGAAGATCAATGTTGACTGCGCAGTGTAATCATCGAAGGAATACGATTAGCATATCTTAGCGTGAATTGAGTTGTCGGGCTGATGTGGCCGAGGGAGGCGTGATTAGGGATTGATTGTCCTGGCTAGAGCAGCAGTGAGATTGGAGAATGGGCCGAACAGGAGAATGTTAATGAAGGCTGTGCCAAAGCCTGCGGTCCCCCCCGCTCTCTTAATTACCTGAGCCTATCTGCATGTCCGAGGGGCCTGGCCCATTCGCTCTGTGTGTGATAAACAACAGTGAATGTGTGTGTCTGACTCAGACTGTGATTAGAGACTGCAGCTTTCAATCCATCTCACTTTCTGTTCTTTTCAGCGCTGGCTCAGTCAACCCAGTTCAGTTCAAATCAGACCAAGGGCCAAATCTCCTTATGGTGTTACCAAAAAGGCACCAATATGACAAGATCATCATGAATACTTACATGCTTAAAGATTTTTGATTACAAGGAGGAAGAAAAATAAGAATTAGTCTCTCTTTTTTTCTCTTTCACTCAGCAGTCTCTGGGTCTCTCTTCCTTTCTCAGTCTCTCTTTCTGTGTGTCTCTCTCCCTTTCTCTCTCTCTCTCTTTCTCTGTGTAATGATTTGGAGTGATCTGTGGAGCAGCGATAGTGCTTTTCCTCCTCCTCCTCCAGTCGTCTGACTGCCTGCCTGCCCCCTCTGGCAGTATTTCACAGAGTGCTCCTGAGGGACATGCAGCTTTCTCCCTCCATTCAGGAAATTGGCCTTACAAACAGACAGCCACGCTGTCTAACGCACAAACAGCGCCGTATTCCCCCGCCGCTCTGCTTTTCGGCGTGGAGATGATGCCGATGCTCATAAATATTTATCAGCTCTCGTCGCGATATGATCTGTGACGGAGCCGAAGACAATGGCTTAATGCGCTCGCTGCTTTTAGACATCCGTGGAAATAAAGGGCAATAAATGCTGCCAAATGGCTTTGAATTCTATTAAGAGGCCTTCATAGGCTTTCATTGCGGAAGTGGCTCTTGAGGGCCCCCTTTTGCGCCACGTCCTCATTTATGGTCATCATCGTTGTCTTTGCCATAACCCCATGCAGTGCCCGTTCGCTGCAGGCCGTCAGGGTGTGACTGACAGATGTCAGATGCAATTAGATTCGGTGGTGTGGATAAAGAGCGGCCAGGTCTGTACTGTACACAGCTCCGCAGGTTTCGAGTGTCAGCCATGAAATGGGACAGACATCCCAAATGAGTGAGCTGCTGAAGCTAATATCCTCTTACATGTACAGCTCACTCTGGATGTCTGGATTTAGTCCTTCTGTCAGTGCAAGGAGAGCCAGAATTGCTTGGCAGCTAAGAGGCAGCGTTGCCCACTGCAATAATAACATTGCACCCCATTTGGCCAAAATCTGCCCAGTGCAGTTTAAGACCAGTGACCCCTGCTATTTGGTTGTGGTGAGCGGCCACAATTGCCACTTGAAGCCAATCGTGTGGTTAAGTATAATTTGCTGGGCCTTTTGTCCTTGAGATTTGGACATCATTGCATCTCATGAATGTATCATCAAAGTCACATGAAGTCACAACCCTAAACCTATTGTAGCAGTTATAACATATAGTAACACTTAACTGTAGCACAATGCTCATAAGACGGTTGCATGACGCCTACATATGCTTGCCAGGTCAACTGACATAACCTTACATAAATGCTTATAAATGCTTATTCCAATAAGAAATGTCTGTCATAGAGGTTATTTCAGCTAACCTTGATCAAAATTGGTAACCGTAACCTTCATAGCAAGTAATTCCTGCTGGAATAAGCAGTTATAGTCATTTATGTAGGGTTATGTCAGTTGTCATGGTGAGCATATGTAAGTCTCATGTAGTCATATAAACTATGCCATGCAGTTAACAGTTTTTAATACTAATGTTACACCACTCCGGCTGCCCTTTATATTGTAACGTTTCATGCTGAATGGACCGACAGAAACTGTCCAAAACCCTAAAATTAAATATTATAAAACATTTATATTATTAACTCATTGTTAACTATTAACTGAAAGTTACCATTTCAGAGATATGAGGTTTTGCTAGAGCAGTGCTGATATATTTTATGTGACATGTATCTGTAAACATCACTGGCCTAAAGGAATGGGATGGGGTTACAGCACACAGGGAAAGGCAGGTGGAATGATGTCTTTGGGGTGTCATACATCCCTAATCATCAATTCATTTATATGAAAATCTGCCACAGAAATCTGTCGCCCAGGGTACGAGACTTAATAATACTTATCGTTAAGTGTCTTACCCTGGCACTTAATGGACGCTTTCTGTACTGCCTGTCTACATGAGACACTGGGGACTTTTATAAGCATTATTTGGCACTACTCAAAAGCATATGGCTTTTTGAAGAAGGTAGTGAAATCTCATCACTGACTGAAACGGACTTCGGCCTGGACTTATGGATCTGCTTATGGATGTCCCAAGATTCCTCATGCACATGCAAAACTGGTACTGGTAAAATAATGGTAAACTCAATCAGTAATGATTTCTCTGAGTGCTATTTTACCTTATAACAGTCTGCAAATATCTCACAGCCATGAATATATAAATACCACATACATCATCAGTTTATTCATATGAAAATCTGCCACAGAAATCTGGCACCCAGGGTAAGACACTTACCCATTTTAGACCAAAACCTTAAAACTACTGTAGAATAAAGCTTCAAGCATCAGACAGCATGAAAGTTTCTATTTTGTGTAATAACTTTCTGTAACATAACATTTAGATGCATTAAACGCTTCAGCTGTGTGGTTCCCATCAACATCACTGTAAGCACTTCTGAGAAATATGTTTCTTTAGAGCACACACTCCCGGGCAAAAACAAATGGGCTATGCCCAAACTGGCAATACATTAAGCTTGTAAAGTTCTTAACCCTTTAATGCCATCACCAAGGATGTTTTTAGCTGTTTGGGGTATAAGGAGTTTGGAGTCCCATTTCATTAGTACTTATATTTTACTCTGTCATCGCAATCCATCATGTAATTATAAGCACTGCTTTCTGTGTATTCTGTGTACAACTGGTCCTCTGGCTTTGAAAAAACATCTACTGACATACAGTGTGCGTCAACCAAGTCCGATCGGTTGAGGACTGAGAGCCCTGGGTTTGTCTGAATGGTCTAGACCAGATCAGAAGGGTGAAAGCTTAGAATCTCCACACCTTGCACAGAAGGACTGATTGTTTCTTTTATAGATCAGACTGTTATGTTGATTCATTTACTTTTTATTTGTTGTTTATGTTTTTGGCATCACTAAACAGCTATTCTAGCAGTTTTAACATTTTTATTTTTCTTTGTTCACATTCATTTTAATCATTTTTTAGCAATTACAGAAAACCTGCTTTTAGCCTGGTACATTTTTAGAAAAAACTGTGCTAAAACAGTATTTTGAGGCTCCTGAAGTTGTTTGAAAATCCTAAGTAGAAACTAAATCAGTTCAGGGGTAATAATAACAAAGCAAGTAGTCAAGTTTAATTAACTTAACATAAAAACAATTAGACTGTTTGTGACACATGTTTTTTTAAACAGATTTTACCCGTATTAGACTCCTTGTTGTTGAAGATAATAACATAATTCTGTTCATCAAAACTTCTGAAACTATAATATGCTGATAAAGTATGCTTACTTTTGAAAATCCATCCAACAAAATCCACCTTTGTGGCGTAACTTACCTTTTGCTTGCTTGCTCCATGGATATATATATATTGACCTGCACTGCTCTATATGTTGTTTATTTGTCCCTTGTTCCTTCCATAGACTCCAACTTCATTTCAATAACATCTAGCAATTGATTGAACAAGCTTAAGCTGCACAATATATATATATATATATACACACACACACCTCGGCCGACTGGTACAGATGGCACAATCAGTGTGGGTTATTACCTTCTTTATTAAGACACAGTGACTCAAAATGTGCTCTACCAAAAAGTGAGCAGTACAGGGTTAAAAGTATATATACTGTATATATGTATATATGATATATATATATATATATATATATATATATACAGTATAATATATACTTTTAACCCTGTTATATATTTTTATATATTTATATATTATCATATATACATAGCATTGGGCATCAGTTGAATATGTGCACCTTTAATTCAGAGACTGTGCTGACTGTGTACAAGATGAGTAAGCACCTGCAAACAATGCACAAAATGAGTAATAAGACAAACAACTTGAAGAATAAGGAGCTGAATAAGTGTGTGGGTAGAAAGATGAATCATACAGTCAGTAGCCGGAAGCTGTTTAACCTGTGGCTTCATTCACAGAGTGAGTTTCTTTTCTGTCTGCTGGTCTGCTTCAGTAAAGGCAGCACCTTGACTTCTTCCCTCTCACAGACTGGAGCGGCTGTGTTTGGCTGAAGTGATGAATATGCAATATGAAGTGATAAAGTGATCTGTTTGACATTCTGTTCTTCAGCCTAAGAGTGCTCATCCTACTTTTTATTTCCAGTGCTGGAGATGTGTAGACAGGGGCACTGCGGTGTGAATGGTCTGTGCAGTGACCATCTCTCTGCTCTGTGGTCAGACAGAGACTCTGGACTGTTCGTCTGGCTGAGTGGCTCTGGCAGAGTCTCAGCTGCATGTGGTTGAAATCACAGCCAAAACACTGAGCACCATGTCTCTCTCACTGCGTATGCCTGTCTGTATATCTATCTCTATCTCCCTCTGTCTCCATCTCTCCTCTTTCTCCCCTCTCTTTCTATCTCCCTTTCTCTATTGCTCTTACTTTCTCTTTTCTTCCCCTTATTCTCAGGATCTCTCTCTCTCTCTTTCTCTCTCTCTCCTCCTGGTCCTCTTTATATATATCTATAGATGTTCCATTCGCTCTATCTGTCTGTCTGTCTGTCTCTCTCTCTCTGTCTGTCTCTCCCTCTCTCTCTCTGTCTCTCTCTCTTTCTCTCTCTCTCTGTCTGTCTCTCTCTCTTTCTCTCCCTGTCTGTCTCTCTCTCTCTCTCTCTGTCTTTCTCTCTCTCTCTCTCTCTCTCTCTCTCTCTCTCTCTCTCTCTCTCTCTCTCTCTCTCTCTCTCTCTCTCTCTCTCTCTCTCTCTCTCTCCCTCCCTCTCTCTCTCTCTCTCTCTCTCTCTCTCTCTCTCTCTCTCCCTCTCCTGTGTTTTCCCATTCCCAGTGTTAGAGAGTGATAATGGTATTAGGTGCTGCTGATTGCTGTTTTTGTGTAAGGGGTTCTTGTGTCTGATTGTGAGTCAACATGGAGGGTGACAAGACAAATGCTCCACTCTTCTCCTCCTGACCCACCATTTACACACGCACACACAGACCGACACACACAAATAAACACAGACACGCACAGATATGGAGCTACATGGTTCAAGCTTTCAACCACACAGAACACTGTGCTATTCTTTATAGGTCTTGTCTCATTACCCATAAGTGTGCTGTTCATAGGTGCTGACGCATTGTGCACACAGGCAACATAACCAACTTTAGATGCACTGAGAAACATGCACACGTCTTCAAACCACTTTATAAGAGAAGATAGTACCACGCCACACATGGGTAGAAACAGTGTTATACCAGTAACTGTCACCATAGCTGCGCTGAGCCTTTAAAAATCAGAAATAATACCTCTGTGATATCGTGAATAAAAACACTGGTAAATGCTTGTACCATGGAGTATCCTACTATTTAAACATGAATTCAAACAATGTCCAACAGAAAATCTATCAAACTCTTTTAGACTTTTCCTGACTCTAAACCTCAACCCAACCTTAACCTCAGCATAAAGCTGAAACCATACCCTGGTCCTTAACCTAACCCTGCCCTAATTCTACCCTAACCTAACCGTGACTTTAAAGGCTGTTACACACTGAACACAACACAGCATAATACATGAAAATATTTGGACATGATATGATTTGTTGAGTTTCTTAACTTAATTTAAAATGCAAGTTTATAAGTGCCTTCACTCCCAGCTGGGATCTCAGCTCAGATTGAGCTGATTGTGAAAATTTAGATCTGCACTGAACAAAGCACAAAATGTGCTAATAAGGTCTAGCTGTTTGCCTGCAGATCTTCTTTTGAAAATTCAGGTTAGTGTTTGAGAAAGTTCTATTTGCTTGACCACAGCACCTCTATTCAGTTGCTGTCATGGACTGGCGAAAGTTCTTTAAAATCAGAGGACGAGTGAAGTAATCATGCATTCACTATCCATGGAAACCACTTTTGGTGTGCAATATTTCATTTATACATACAGTATTATTGTCATTATCATAATCATCATTATCATCACCATTTATACAGGTTATGTTCAAAACAATACACTGTGGTGCCCAAAAAGCATGTAAAGGCTTTAACACTGCTATGATCACCATTTTTTTTAATAATAACTTGCAACGGAGGGCTGCACAGTGCAGAACTACATGCATACAGGCTGCTACGAATTTAGCTGGTGTATTATCATTATCCTGTCCACACACACACATACCATAATGTAAGGCAATGCCAACCTGGGAATCAAAGAGCAGCCAAAACAGATCACAGCGAAGTCACAGCACAAATCATATAGTGTGTCTTGAGCTGAATCACCAAATGAAACCCACCTTTGTGTGACCCCTATAAATGACCACTGCTGCTGAGGGGGGAAACTACCAGTCAGGCATATTGTTTGTGTAGTGCACTTTGACCCAGTGGAATGCTGTATAAACAACTTGAACAAGATTGGTTTCCTTCCAGTGTTCACTATTCACACTCCCAAGGGGTGCCCAGAGAACTTGTCCATATGATACAGCATATAGTGTATAACAGTATCAATAATAACTAAAAGGGCAGTTTCTGAAGAAAACGCAGAGTGATCGTGCAGCTTAAGCTTCAATCAATTGCTAGACGTTATTGAAATGAAGTTGGAGTTGTTTATTCACAAGGGGTGAATAAACAACATATAGAGCAGTGCAGGTCAATATGTCTGTGAATTTAAGTTTGGGGATCTGTCCCGAGTTTGGTGGCTGTTGGGTAATAGAACCAATAGGGTCTTAAGAGACATAAGATGGGTGTATAGTTTCCACCCCATTCATTCTGAATAATAAACAATTCAGCACTTAATCCCCTATTTTACTGAACATTCTAGAGCTGGAGCAGTGTTAATATCTAACACATAACAACTGCGGGACCTAATGTGTAGGAAAAAGAAAAAGAAGATGAAGAAGACAAAGAAGGATATACTGTTGTGCATTGTATAAACACTAATGAAAACGTTAGGTACTCAACAGCAAATTAACATTTTAATCCATAATCCATGTGTGGTCCCCTAACAGATGTCCAGTTTACCCACTAATGCCCTCCACACCATCACAGTGCTGGCTTTTGAACTTTGCGCTGATAATGGTCCTTTCTGAAAGGGTTATTGGTGGTTATTTGTCAGAGTATTCCTGAGCTCCTGTGGTAATATCCTCCACAGAAACATGCCCGTTTTTAATGCAGTGCTGCCTGAGGAGTCAGATCTCACGCGTGTTCAGTTGTGGTTTTCAGCCAGAGATTTTTCTACCAGAACAGCTCAGGAAGCAGAAGTGAAAGAAGACAATATCAAGATGGCAGGGGCCAGATCGAGACGGCAGGAGCTGAGCCTAGCCACGCACTACCAAAAAGGGACCAACTAGCTGTGGTGCGGAGGAAAAAGGGAAACATCAAAACATCTGCAAATTAAAGCAGCAGAATAGGAAGGTAAATCAAGTTATTTTAAAGAGAGGTATAGGCCAGCCACTAGTACTGTCTGAAGGAATAGTGTAGCAATACAATCAGCAGCATACTTTTTTAAGGCTTCCCTTTCTGGATTGTCTGGTTTTCAAGCTGTTATGCACTGTAGAGTGTGGAATACTTAAACCTTTCTTTTGGACCTTTCATGAATGCTCCTTTTATGTTTAAGCATGATTATGCAACCTGTATAAGACTTCCTTTCCAACATTTAAAAACTTTCAGAAAAGTTCTGTTGAGTCTACTAATGAGCAGCAGGAAATGTACCAAGGCAAATTATGCATATATCTCCAATAATGGGGAATAGAACTGACTCTGCTTCAGTTTTCACAAATTATCTGTTCCAAACTGTTCAGTATACCTGTAGGTTCCACATTAGAACAAAGCCAGCATTTAAAGTTTGTATAGGAGCATTTCACAAAACACTGACGTTTGTGCTTATTACCAGTTTAATACACTGGCTGCTAAAGTCTAATGCATGTGTGCATTTTCCATTTTCATGCTGAGCTTCACCTGGGCTTAGTAATACATGTTTTTGTGTTGAGAAAGTGCCATGGAACCATAATCGCTGTTATCCAGTAAAGCGTAACAGCATGTAGTGTCAGCACACATTGCTTATCTAATGCAGTAGGTATCTTTCTGGACATGTACAGGAATGTAGAAAGTGGGGGATGCTGATGGGGCTCTAACACTCTTAGATTTCGGAACTGCTTGCGTGCTGCAAATAATAAAACTATAATAATCTGAGCGTAGTAAAGAGCCACATGTGCTTGTTTAATGGTGGAGTTTGTATTTTTATGTTTATAACAGTGGGCCAAACGGCTTTGCTCGCCAACTGGCAGCCACTTTAACGACATCGCTAAAACACAAGCAAGTTTGTAGGCTTTGGCCCAAAGTGGGCTGAACGATTTAACTAACATCGCTGTCTTTTGACATATTACAGGAGAGGTGAGGGACTCCTGTGCGGGAGAGCGAGTCTCCTTCACAGTTTTATGACTTTTCCTGTTCAAGCACACTTAATACTAAATCACTGGTTAATTACAGGCTATGAGCGTTGTACAAAGGTAACCCTGACCAATGTTACGCCCTGGGCAAGATTTTGGCCGGTGGTCCCTGGATAGTGAAACTCAGGTGATATTAGCATCTATGCCACATTATAGCCTGTAACATTTTACACCAAGAAGAGTATATTATATACCTGCATGTCTCTCACATGACACATGCTGTTTGCTGTACATATCAAATACAGTTAATGAACAGAAAATTATATCAGTTTAACACTCTTTAATTCACTGTAAGCAGTGCTAACACTGGCTAGCTATTTAGGCTAATGTCAGTAAATGTTTCCATCAGGCAAAGTGTATTTTTTAAAATGATAAAGGTTATTTTCCCAAACAAATTCATAGTCTATCCAACTTTTCCTAAAAGATTTAGGAAAGAAGTAACTGTGCTAACTCTTATTAGCAAGATAGCTGTTTATAAAATTAGGAAACTTTATCAAGCTATCTAATCATGCTCTTAGCATCTGACCACTAAGGATGGACAGTGCCCCTAGGATTCTAAGGCCTGGACAGGCTTATATTGTTATGATCCGTTTTTGAGGTAATGAAAGAAAGGCATATCATTTTACATGTTGTCACCATCAGCTTTCATCACCCAAACTCAAAATAACTTCCTGTTTTCCTGACCATGTAGAGATTTTGGCAACAGTTCAAATAGATAACACACATAAACACTTCTTAACACATTCATAACATCCTACATAAACACTTCATAACACATCCATGTTTAAAGCAACAAAGGTTGTTTAGCAAACTATAATATTTTGAGTAAAAAGTCTAATTTTTAGACAGGCAAAATAAAAATGAACTGGCTTTACCCCTTCAGACAGAAGGCACTTTTAGTCTAGACTTTCAGCATATTGTGCACATTGTCATTATATCTTCTTTTTACTCTTTGTCCTCTTTATTTGTTTTATTTTGTGCCAAAAGGTTGTTTATTAGCACATAGACTGTTTAGGAAAACATAATTCATTCTAACTTAAAGTCTCCTGGGGGTTGAATATCTGTCCTTAGAGGTTTGATTTTTAGTGATGTTCTTCCACACCTAAGGTATTGGACACAACACGTGTATAATCGTTTAATAATAACATTTTCCTAAACAGAATATGCACTGTTGGATTAACCCTCTGCCACAATACTTAAAGAAGGCATAAAGTAACACAGGGAAAGAACAATGAAGAGCAAAAACAGAAATGCTTTATACAATAAATAATTAAAAAGAAGTTGACAGTCTAGACTAAGGATGCATAAAGAGTTTATGTAAGATGTAATGAATGTGTTATGTAGACACCCTTCAGGTAAAGTGTCACTGATATTTTTCCACCTGAGTGGTGTCGACACTAGTATGTTTCAACAAGAGCAGTCAAACAGTACAAAATGACCCATGATTCACATGGGCAGACGAAACTGATGCTGTTGGATGGAAAAGAAGGTTCGGGGTCTGGAAATTTCTTAGACCACCAAGTACACCATATGCTCTAGAAGTTGTAGTGCTAGTATCTTTAGGTCTATATAGGGTAATGCATCAAATCAAAACCATGTCAATGCGATGCAGCCAGAGCTGCAGTTCCACAAAGCTGCCTCGGCTGTTGCTGTTAGGTTTCATTTGCATGTTGTCATTGGGGAAAAATTATTCCATGCCTCACAGCGCCGCACCAAGGACAGTGGCATGCAACCGCACAAACATTGCCATGGTAAGAGCACGGGTAATTATAAGAGGAGAGCCATAAGAACGCCCTGCAGGGCAGAGAGCTAGTTACAGTGAACCAGCTGGTAATTAGGGTATGCTCTTCACCTGTTTGCTGCCAGCATACTTACATGCTTTGGTCTTGCAGTAGGTGGAGGGAGACTGAGAGATAGCTCCTCTGAGGCAAAGCCAGCCAAGTAACGACTAACGATCAAACTCCCACTTACTTTCCTTTGTCTTGCTGACGGCTGACAAGACAAGCCTAAATCCTGTAAGTTTCTCCATTAAACTAACTCTGCCTGTTTTACTCTGGCTCCTGTGTCCTCCCTCCCCTCTAATCCAGGGGTTATCACAGACCTGTAATCTTTTAGCATTTGCCATATCATTTTGAGTGCACCTGAACTTCAGCAATGAGACATTTGACATCTATGCCTCCTAAAAAAAATTAGCATCCAGTTTGTTCTACTGCTGCGACTGACGCCAACAGACAGTGAAGATTTAGCTTTTGACAGAGTGTTCTGCTGACCTCTGCGGTACCCTGCTGTGTCCACTTCTGCCAAAAACAAAGCAATATCCAGTTTGCCATCTACGCTAACTTTAGAGGCATAGATTGGTCTACAGATTACTTTTGAGGTCACTTAAGTTCATTAAAAAACAATGAATGTTAGCTGTACATTTTTTAAACTGCACTTTGTAAGATTTGGCAGATTAATGTCCTGTGTAGTAAAAACGTGTTAGTTCTGAGGATATGAGTGAATGATCTATTATTGCCATCATATTAACATTTATATTTATTTATCAGTTAAATGTTGATTTTGCATTTGAGAGATGAACCTTGCGCTGGACCGTAATGTGTGTTAATATGTTTGATGTGGTGGGAAAAACTCCTTTTGAATTTACATTATTACACTCATTGCACCCAGATGGAATTAACTGACTTGAATGAAACTTGGTAGGTAAGTTTGACATTGTGAGACATGCAAATGATTCAAGTTTCACATTCGGCTGCACATGTGACGGGCAACGACTAGCCTTTAGCTGTACCTCACTGACCCAACAGCTACGGTTACAGATATTCAGCAAGCAGTGATGCACTCTATGAGTTATCGTGTTAGTGCCAGGACGATTGGTAGATGGCTGCACACACACAGGGCTACGTGCACACCGACCATTACGACCACTGCCCTTAACACCACGTTAACATAGCCAAAGACTGCAGTGGTATCATTCCAGACTGGCTTGGTGTGACATCTTCAATGTTTAGTCCTGCTTTTATCTTGGTGGAGACAACCAACAAATTTGTGTATGGAGGCACCATGGTCAGCACCAAGATGATGTAACATATCAGACATTCAGAAGGCCTGTTGACAGCCTCTACAACTTCATGCCAAGACATCTGGGATGATACGTTAGCAAATATACTAAGAGATACTACTTCTTTATGTGTAGCTCAATAAATATCATCCCATTCAGCCTGAATTTATCATCATTTATTGTTCCTGGTAACATTTATCTTCCTTCAATAGCACTGCAATCCCACACTTCCCTCTGGGTGCAAGTATTTTTTTGATGGTGACTCACAATAGTTCATGTACACCGACTTAGTAATGCTAGGTGTGCAGTTACAGCACTTAATGTGTAACTGAAAGCCACAATGAATCATTTTCCTCTTTGCACTGTGGTTAATCATGATCACATTGTAGGAAAATACAGCCAATTCAGCTTTTGTTATAATCATTTTGTAGAGCAAATTCAAGGCCAAATCAGAATCTGTAAACTAGTGCCCGTCCTGCTGGCTTGTGCTAGAATGGCAGAGACTCACATCGAAAACGAACTGAAATGCTAAATATATAGTATGTCTCTCTTCAGTTTTGTAACATATGTCACCACAGCAGACGTATATAAAAGATTTCTGAATATAGGCTGTAATCACAGTGTTTCCACTTAGCATGTGATCATTAACTGAAGCGCTGGCTCAGACTGGCTGCATGGTAATAAAGGGCTGGGGCAGGCTAAAAGCATGCCAATGTGTTCCTGTCCCTCTACCGCCACCAGCCTCAGTGTGTAACCCGAAGCGACAGGCAAAACCAACTGAGCAAATCAAAGTGTTCCTGCAGCCTCCCCATCTTCTGTACAAAACTATTTGAGTGGCTTTGAGAAACTTCAAAGCGCCAGAGAAGGGGGCTTTTTTTAATTTCAGATAAGGCCCCCTGAGCTGAATGTGAACTGCTGGAATTGTAAAAGTTCACATCTTAATCGACGTGACCGGCTGAATTGTGAAGCGAAGAACTCATCTTCAGAACCCTCATCTTCTATCCTTTTTTTTTCTTTAATCGGTATAATCGAAACACGACTCCTAATCCACAGCCAGGGAGGAGAAGAAAAACATCAACTGCAGTCCAGCCACCGGCAGACCTGCAGTACTTTATGCTGTCATAAAAACATACTGCTTGTATCTAACTAAACAGACTTTATATTGTCAGAATTCTGTGAGAGCACACAGTTTAGATAGCATATTGATCTTTTTACAAACATAATTGCTTTGTTGGGGAGGCTGTGTACAGCATTAAATATAATCCACCTCATTTGACATGCAGTCAAATTCCACCAAAATGAGATGAATTATATTCAGTGCTGACATGAACTTTTTTAAAACAGGCTGAAACACATCCACAACTTTGTATAGTCTCTTTTGTAGGCAGAGTGACCTTTCCCCTCCGTTGTCCATGTGCAAGCCTCTCATCACATAGACTATACCATGGCACTACACAATTCAGTTGTTGAGGTGTTTTTGTTGTGTCTTTTTTTTGGGTGCCTTTTTTGTCAGTTTGGATTCTGAAATAAAGCTACTCTGGGTAAGACTGGAGGATTTGGAGAGGTATATGTGAAATGTGTATTTGTGTAAAATCTTTTAGCCTTAATTTTTTGTATTTTGATGAAAGCTTGACCTGTGATGGACAGGCAGTCTGTCCAGGGTGTTGTTGTCCTTTTGCCCAATAATCACTGGCATAGTCTCCAGCACCTCATGCGACATTAAGGAATAAGTAGGGTAGAAAAATGGATGAATGAATGAATGAATAAAGAAAAAATGAGTGAGTGAGTGAGGGAGTGAAGGAGTGAGTGAATGGAAGGTTAGATGTTAGATTTGACATGTGTATTTTGACTATGATTTGACTATGCATACTACAAAACATATATCTAATATAGTAAAAAAAAAGTGAGATTTGTTACAATTTCCGTGCACTGTATATGCCATCAGTATAAGAGGGAAGGTATTTGTTCACCAAGGTATAAGCAGTGTAAATATACCCCTAAATTTACAGTAATGTTGTTAAGGTCCATTTGTGCACCTTAAATTAGGTTTTCATATTTATAGTAGCTAATGATAGTGATCTTTGTGGCCATGTCTACAAAACAAACAGTCATTTTACCAGTAGTGATACATGTGCCTTCTTTATGTAATTGAATGTAATTCACAGGCTTTTTTGTGTGTGTAATGCTGATAATATTAAAAATGTTTTTTTTTTTTTGAGGGTTTCTGTCTTAGGTACCATTTTTAGTAACCATGAATAGGTTAACATACAGGCATAATAAACATAGCAACCAGGAGAACTCACTCACTCAAACTATAGTGGTGCCATTAAGGCACAATATTTAAAAGCAAATGTTATACTCCAGCAATAAAATATCTGAAAGTCATATAACTGTGATTGTAGTAGTACATTTTGGTGCACAGCACTTTTGTTATTTATTTAAGTCATTACATCCCAGTATTAAAATTCTGGTGGGATTTACATATCAAATAATAAGGTGTGTGCTTAGAGTCACCTGAAAATAACATGTGGAATGTGTGACTGCCTTTGGCCATGTGTAAACAGGTGAAACGTTTTTTAACCACTGTCTTTCCTTTTTGATCGCTTTGCCTTTAATAGGATAAGAATAGCACATTCCTGCAGCTGTTAACCAATTTGCTTGATTTCAAAGTTCAGCACTTCTATCAGTGCTTCTTTTCTTTTTATTTTACTATCCAGGTAATTGAATCACTACTGGAAGATGAGCAGAAATGGAAGATTACTTGGAGAGGAGCAGGAGTCCTGCAGTTAAAAGCTTTATTTCATTCTGTAACCTTTAATTTATTATACAGGGTTAGTTTTGTATTGAGATGTTTGGAAATGCCAGTTTTTGCAGGACCATCTGTAATGTTTAGGTTAGCATGTGATAAGACAAGAAAACAAGCTAAAACCTTTACTTCTGCCAATATTCCATTTATCCCAACCATCTGTCTTGCTGTCTTAAGTATATGCACTTGGAAATTTGTGGTCACCAGTCAGCACCACTGAAAGGTTTAGTGCAGTGCAATGGAAATAGCACACTACATATCAGCTTTATATTATCTACAAAGAACATGAATAAACAGTTCTCCCAGTTCATTCATATTTAAGAAACCTCTTTTGCACAGAACATACTGTATATCATTTCTACCGACATATTAATTCCCATAGGAATGATGTAATGATCTCCCTATAGCTTTTTAAAAGTAGGTACAAGGTGGTACCTCGAGACCACAGGAAAATGTCTAACATGGCTCACTGAGAAACGTTAAACTCCTCATGTAAAACTAATCCTGTCCAAACAGGGATTTAGTCACTTTGTATCCCTGTCCATAAGTCAGACTAATAGCTGTTGGTCATGATCAATCTCTGGCCAATCCAGTAGGTCCACTGACTAAAGACGAAGTTGGGCCATGATGGACATCCCAAATCAGTAAACTGTGGCAGAGCACTTACAGAAGCCTTAATATAGCGCATGGCTCTGTGTGTGAATCTTGTTCCAAGCACAGGGAACAGATGAGATAAAGGGCTTTGCTCTGCAGCAGATAGACCGCTCACCTCCTGGAGTCACTGTAACTGAGTACATAGGCTCATATCCACCATCTCTTCCAACCCAGGTCCAGAGCTATCACAACGCACACAGATGTGACTGTTTAAGGGAGAGAGATAGGACAGTATGTGTGTTGCTCACCAGGCCTGTCTTTTCAAACCAGCGTAAAGTGAGTCTGGTATAGCTTTACTTGAGTTTCACTGTAGATGCTTTGTAGATGCTCAACATGTCTTTAACTAACTAACTAGATAAATATTCATTAAATGCAAATGAGCATTACACTTCAATAATCTATATATAGAAATGTAGTGCAGAAACTTGTTTGAAGAAAGTCATATTAAATGTTTTAAATCAAATTTATCCAGCGAGTAAAGAGTCTTTCAGACTGGACTGTTTTATGAAGGAGGCACAGGAGACCATATAGCCAATCAAAATAGAGCTCTTTTACATATAACTGTCCCAAAGGCATAGGGATAAAGAGAGGGTGGAAAAATTTGTTATGACCGTGTCTATAACGGTGTGGGCTGACGTCGTGTTAAGGGATTTGTCGTAACAGTCTGCGTGCATGTTGTCCGGTGTCATACAGACATCTGCCAGTGGTGTTGGCACTAACTGTATGACACAAGAGGGATTTACTACTGGGCTGGATCAATCAGATACAGCAATAATGCCTGTCCATGCTTATGTTACATGAGCAACAGAGTGTGAATCTTGAATTGTTTGCATGTCTCACAATGTCAAACCTACCCACCGAGTTTCATTCCTGTCAGTTGATTCCTTCTGGGTGCAACTATTAGTGCAACTATACTTTTGATGATAAATGTATTAGATATTGTTCAGATACAACCAGCTAATAACTGGCTTATTGTTTACAATGTCCTGGAAGTGATTAGTAGGTAGTTCACACAAGTGCAAATGTTGAATGAAACTCAAGACATAACTCACAGCCTTTTGTGTGTCACTAGTGATAGGTTAGTTTACGCGCTGTTCGGATGTCGTAAGTGAACAGAACTGTTTTACCATCTGCACTGATCGGAGGCCAAAGCTGCATCACAGCTGTGTCTATGAACATTCTCTTTCTTGAATTTAACAGTAGTGCTGTGATGTGTGGTGGGGTATTTTCATTTATAATAACTACTGTGACTATACACAGAGCTTATAGAACAGCACCAAAATTAAAGCTGAGGTGAACAGCCAGGACCTCAAGGCAAGCTTACTAAGATAAGTGGGGTGTTCAGAGATCCAAAAGCCAAAATGTATCAGGACACCACCTTATTCAACAGGTCTTCCAAAATCAAGATAATTGGATTGTGGTGATTCTAGACTTCAGCTAATTGATTAATGAAGCACAAACAATGTGTCTTTTAAGAAAACCATCTCCATGAAAGTGATACTACTGTACTTTGACTAAATGTAATGTTTGTGGTAAAGGGGGATGATAATTTACTACAAAAGTTTACTCAGGGCTTTGCTTCTCAAACTGAGCTGTATATAAAAGGGCAGCCAAATAGCTTAGTGGTTCACACTAATACCCTGCACACAAGACACTGGGCTTAGAGGGTTTTCATAGAGGGTGCCTCTTTAAATTTTTTCTGTGCTCCAAAATGTGAGTGCATGTCATATGCAAACATTTAGGTGCTCCTTGTCAAATGACTATGGTGTTTGACTATTTTGGTAAGTTCACACATTCCATCCTGTACAGGAAATGCGTTTTTTGCAATTACAGTGTATATGCTGAATTTAACATATTAGAAATGAATAAATTAAAGCTAAAATAAAATGTGGCCTATGCAATAATTATGAGGGCAACCTTAACCAGGAAGTCTTTTACTTCTTGCCATTCTTAAAGAAACATTGCGAGTTCAGCCTCAAACTTCATCTCAACAATAACAGTGTCTCCAGTGCTGAAAAGCAGCACCAATGTAAACTCTTGTTTTGTTCATATCCCTTCTTTTGTTTGCTGCTGAACATGGTTTCTTGCTGGAAATGGGCACCAGTAGTAATAATGGCACCTGCTCCTAATTGATCCAACCAGGAGAAGGACCTTAAACATGGTTGACAAGAGGTTGGAATGTACAAGGTACAAAGTGGTATTAAGCTATGGGCCAGGGCTAGCTGGTTTACATGTCAGAGACAGTTATTGCTTCATGTTCTGTTGATGGGTTTAGTTCATTGTCACAGTCTTACATATTGCACCTTCAATATTGATTTTTCTCCCACAAAATATATAATATGAAAATCAGTAGAACTGTCCATTAAATATTTGCAGAAAGAATATTTAAGGTTGTTATTAAATGTAGAGAATATCTACATTCTTATTTAAACTTCCTACCTTAATACCATCTCAGCAGTCTTGAGTCACCTCCGAACATAATGGTGGGGATGCAGTCTTTTTCCCTGAAAGTCATATTGTTGTTGTTCCAACCAGTCAAATTGTTAATACTGCAGGTAAAGTAGCCTACCATTTCCACTTCAGCCCCTTCAGAGCAGGTCAGGATATGAATGCAGGCATGGTTGGAGCGAAATATACACACAAACTCATACACGCATGTAAACATGCACAGCACAAACCACACAATGGAGGAGTAGAAAAGAATACAGACAACCCTGGCAGTCTGATTCAAAGGAGATGAAATGAATGAAAACGTCAGTAGCGGTCCCTGTGTACTTATCCACTTTCTCTTTCATTGCAGCGCTTATCAGAAGCAATAAAGAACAACAGGCTGCTGTGCGCCTCTTACTCATTTCCTCTGCGTTGTTTCTTGATAAAGCATTGAACTGGAGACACAATGTCCCTGCCTGACTGTGAATCCTTGAGTATACATGCAGGAAAACGAGACAAACAAACTAAAAAGTTTTGCTTTGTTGTAGCACTCTCTGTTCTTTTGCATATAGCGGTGCAAATATAGGAGAGAATTCTGTTGTCACAGCTACACATACATTTATATTATCTAAAGTAGGAGTGCTAGATCAACACTAAAGCGATTCATATTTAATGAAGCTAATGTTAGAAGAGTATGTTCTTTAAAAAGGAGATGTTGCTGAAGTCAAGGTTTGCTTTATACTTTACCTTATGATAGTATTTGCCATTTTTTATGACTTGATCTTCAAAATGTGCATTTATTTTGTCAATAACCAGTTTTTCCTTCATGCAGAAGCACATTCACTTATGCCTTACAGCAGCACAAAACCCTGCTTCACAAATGTAGATAATTTAGTTTTTGTTTGGATTTTTTTCCGCAGAAATTGCAATTTCATGCTAAATGGACCAACAGAAATTGCTCAAAGTTGCTTGGACAAATGTCTAGTCTATAGACTTACATTATAATTAAATTAGGTTTTTGCCTACTCCTTTAAAGTTGCCAGTTTGGAGATTAACATACAGTTTGCAGATTTTATATTAATATACAGTGGCCCTAGCATGTATTTGGACAAAACTCTTTACAAAAAACAAAATGAGAGCGACTTAACGCCAATAAACATTTCACAAAGACCGTAGTTAAAATTAGAATCTACTTTTTTAGTTCCACCAGAGACACTGCAACGCATCTACAATTCACAGTTTAAAGGTAAGATATGGATTTCATGGCACACTGTACGACTGTGGTTCTGGGAGCAGTACAATAAAAATCACATAAGAATAAAAATAACACAGTTGGCAAATAACAACCTAAACTGCAAATTTGTACAGGCAGATCTGAATGAATAAAAAATACGAAATGTAGGCAAAATGGAAATGTACACTTCTGAAAATGGAACAGAATTACCCAAGAGCCCACAATTACTCAGGTAACCCACTTGTACAGTCAAAATCTCACACTTCTGGGTTTCCAGCCTTGATTTTAGCTCAGTGTGTGTCAATCAATTTACATGTAAGCTTTGTAAGCTTTATTTTGAATTTAAGTGATTTTAGGGCAGCAGATTTTATTACTATATTAGCAGATCATTTAGCTTATTTTGAGAAACATGCTTAAAACAAGTCAAATAATCTGACAATAAACTGAGAAATGTTGACTTACTGAAATCACCTAAAAGTGTCACTTAACAGCTGAATAATTGTTTTAGTTCTGCTTGGTGGAGCAGGTCAAGAAGGATGAACAAAGCTGTCAATCAAGCTTCTCATTAGCCATGTGAGTCTGATCGTTTAAAGATTTTATCATGTTTCTGCCTTTTATTTTTAATTCTAACTTTGCTGGATGCTTGATATAGTACTCAAATATTGTATTGAGTACATTCATTCATTAATAAGCAGAGTAACCTGCAGCGACAGCAGCTTAAGGCACATAATGCCTCAAAGTAAATGTTGGGCACAAAATAAATGTTACACAGAGAATTTTCTTTTGAGGTGTGCTGATGAATTTACTCAAGATGCATATAAACCTTATTTTTCTTTTCAATTTTACTTTTTTTTAATGAATGTAGCCCTTAATTATGCCCAGAGAAATGTTTTTAATTACAACATATTCTTTCACCTTACAAAAAGGGGGGGTGGGGCCGTTCTGGGTATTTAAGGTGCCAAAATCATAACTTGTTTCATAAAATGAACAGTGTTAAACATGAAACTATGGACATCTCTTTTCAAGCAGCAGTGACACATGTGCCCTCTTGATGTCCTCATGAAGTGAACAGGTCCATGATGGCTTTGCTGCCATAGCTGTAGGAAACCTGTTTAATCCAGTAATGTGCAGGTAATTAGCTCCTCAGAAAAAGGTGGCTCGCTTCCAGAATTTCAATTGAGTCACAAAGTAAGTCTGAGAGTTAGTAACATTTGAACAAATGGGCTTCATAAGCCTAAGGAGCTGGAAAGAGTTCAGTCTGCTATCTTAGTGACATCGCTGTCTCAGGACCTGCTGTGTATATAGATGGGTATTTAATACAGTAGTAAGTGAATAAGAATAAGTAATACAGGTGAGATCAGTACTTTGTCATGTCAGTAAAGTCAAAAGACAAAGTCAAGTTTATTTATACAATGCCTTTTATAACAGATGTTGTCCCAAACTAGCGGCCACTGTAAGGAGTTATCACAGTCAAAACACCAACTGCTGCTAGAAGACTACGATGATGGTCTATTAGAAGAATAAGAGAAGTGTTTAGTGTTTGGTGAGGCAGAGGAAAATTGATTAACCAGCAGGATCACTGGATGGGTCAGTGGGATGAGGGATTCATGGTTACGCCGGTCAGTTTCAGTGACAGATCAAATACTGATGAGATGGTAGTCCATGCATGTTCACCTTTTTAAAGAGTTTTGATTTGATGCATTTCTAATTTCATTTCCCCAGACTGCTGCTCGCTTGCAGGCAGATACTTGCACATGCCATGAGATGATGAATTTCGTTAAATCTTTGTTTTGTACAACATCTGTTGCAACAGCTTATATTTCATGTCTTCCCCTAAAGTCGAGTTTGGAATATGGTGCAACAGTCAGAGACCATCCAGCAATAGGCTGTTTTTAGTCACATGATTCTAATGATGACTGAAATCCAGTTGGAGGGCAGTCAGTGAAAACCAAAATGAGCAAAATGGTGATGAGGCTATACTACCGCGGAATAGCGATATACTACTCCAGTTTAAATAAGAGACATGTGCAAAATCGATACGTCTATTGATGCATACAAAGTGTACTGCATATAAAAACAGATATTGAGAACAACATTTATTTATTTATTATGAAGAGTGATTTCAAATTAACTGGACTGAAATGTTTGCTGCTATTGAGGCAGCAGATGTAAGAACTACCTTCTCCTTCAGACATCCTTCTACAACTGACACATACAACTTGGTGTTTGGTAGTGGTTGGGTTGACCTCGGTACCAAGGACCTCCATAATGACGGTTATTTGGTTATTTGGTTTAGTTATAGTTTAGTTAGTGCTGGCACTGAAAATGATTTGTTTAACTAATACATGAAGTGTGATGGAAGAAAGAAACACATGAAAAATGAGTGAATTGGACGGTGACTGTTATGTTATGTAATGCAGTGATGAAAGCTGGTGGGATTTGGCCTAACTCTCTGCCTAAACACTTTTGGTACATGATAAAAGCTCCTCATGGTTTTTCGGTTAAACTCTTTGTGAACATCTGTAAACAGCACAACCCACCGGCATTTTGAAAGCTTGTGATGGCACTCCCCATGTAGAAAATCACTTCCTGCCCTCTGTCTGCAGTTCATGCCATAACAATGCAGTGAAATGATGTCATTAGCAAGCAACAGTGAGCAGCAACTCAGTACACCTCCTTTGTTCACACTGTTTGTTCCTTTTGTGTACCTTGTGGTTCTACAGTTACAGACTGTAATCATTCTATGTCTCTGCATACCTTGTCAATCCCCTAATTGCTCTGTCTTCAGTGGTCAGGGCCCCCACAAGACCACCTCAGAGCAGGTATTATTAGGGTGGTGAATCATACTCAGCCTTGCAGTAACACTGACGGCTTATTTTTCTCAAAACCTTTAGGTACTGTTTATCTAACAGTGATGGTTCTGGTGGTCTTGTACAATTGGTAAGAGATCTATGTTCTCTATAGACTGAAGTATAAATCAAACAGACTGAGTATGTATCAAAACACATACTGAGTGAGATTTGTGAGGTTCTGTTTTCTGTCTGTGTGTTTCCTTGCTGAGGGCAGAGTAAAGTGTGATGAAACAAGCCCATAGCAGTGAAAGACCATGTGTTCTGTGCCAGTCTTCAGAACCGTGGTATAATTTCATCCGTCTGCCTTCAGAGATGGTTGTTCTCACTTCAGAGAAGTTGGACTGTCTGCTTAAGGCAACAGACACCAGGAGTCTTCGAAGCACATAAACAGGAAATACTGGAATAAACAAAGATATTAAAATTGTGTGAATGTGCTACAGAGGTGTGGTTTTTGAATGGTTTGCGTTTATTTCTAGCGTTTTAAGTGTGTCTGTGTTATATACGCATGCATTGCTTTCTGAATTAGTTCAGCATGTCACTGCTGTCATGAGCTTCACGTAATCTTCACAGTGATGACTTTACAGCAGAAGGGAAAACATGCTCAGACTTGTAGAGAGTGTTGTTACTCGGCACGTTTGGTTCTTATAGACAGAATGCCAGAGTAATTACTCTCGTATTTCAGTGTCTTAGTATGGGTACGGATGCTACCTCTGAACCACGGTGCACACCAAATACACACCAAGACCTCCTGATTAGGATGGTTAGAAGTGTGACCGCAAAGCAGCCCAAGGACAAACCCAGACTGGACATTGACCTGAACTTCAGACCACAATCTATTTGCCCACCACATAGCCATGGGGGACTGTGATGCAGTCTCGCTTTCTAGTAATGTTCTCATATATAAGTATTATTTTTTATATTTAAATATAGGGGTTTAAACATTTAGCTATTACCGTCTCAATTACTGTCTCAATTAATGCCTAGGGTGCAAATAAATTATAACTTAATAGTCCATGTAAATATTATGTAAACGTATGAAAATTGTTTTTTGTTTTTTTTACCTGGGACTAACGGTTTGAATTAATTTGGTGGAATGATCCACAAAGCACCTCACAGATCAATTATTAATGTGGCAAGTTTCCAGCATTTTAAAAAAGAGCAGCCATTTAAGCCTGATTGCACCTTACTTCCCACTGTGGGGAAGATAGGGTAACGCACAGCTTCTCATGGCTTACAGTAAAACAAGACATTTATAAACTCACAGGTCATTCAAGCCAGAGTACACAGTGGTCCAGAAAGTGTTTTGTAGATTACCCCAGCGATTGTTACCAAATGTACCAAGGTAAAATAACTGCGTAATCTGTGACGCTTGTTGGTTCTTTATTTTGTCATGTCAGGTATGCACTATGTGTTTAAAAGCATGTGGGCCTGGCCATCACACCCTACCTGTAAAAGCTTGCTGGATATCCCATTCCAAAACCATGCGCATTGATATGGTGTTTGCCCCAACCAGTCATGACATTGTCATGCTGGAACTGGAAAGAGCCTCCCCTCTGTTGCCACAAAGCTACTTAGATGCTTCCATGTGCTGGGATTTGTTTTAATAAGCTCTGTTACTTTCCTTGTGATTACATTTACATTTGAGGCATTTAGCAGACTCTCTTATCCAGAGTGACTTATAACCGTGCTTAGTGTTCCGTTGGATAATATTCCAGCTAGTAGGAAGTTTAGAGCCTAAAACTCACCACGAGCTCAGACACTGCCCGAACAGGGGGCCAATGCTGGTACCTAGAGATTAATACACAGACATAGAGCAAGTAAAGCACTACCTGGCAACCCCAGCCCAGTGCTCATTCCTATAGAGGAGAAAAGGTCATTATAATTATCATTATTAATGCTGATGCCAATGCCTATTGCTGACAGTCCAAAATGGCCTGTACAACCACCACCCCTAGGACAGGAATTGGTCTTTTAGGTGCAGAACACACATTTTATGACAGTTAATGAGGTTGTGATGGGACAGAATGGAGCAGAGGCTTGCGATAAAATTGAGGGTCAATACTTTTAATGTTAAATGATAAATATTCATATTTATGCATCAGAATCAAATGCCAGGCTTGTTATTTAGGTAATGATATTATATGATATTTTGATATTTACGTTTACGTTTTCAGTCTAAATTGAATGTGTTTTTATTATCTGTGTACATCATGAGTAGAAATGCATCTGAGCTCTGAATAGCAGATGAGAGGATAAACAAGTAGGTAAAAGACTGTGCATATGTGTGACTGGAATTCCTAAAAGTGTTCAAACAATGCTTTTTAGACTCCTGTTTGAAAAAAAATTAAACGAAAGAGTTGAATTAGTGGTTTTACAGGGAGGAGTTACAATAAGATCTCATCTGATGTCTAAATGGAATCCAGCCAAGTATATCCAGATACAATCCTGGATTTTAATGAGAGGTGTACCTACAGTACCTCACAAAAGTGAGTACACAACATACTCAGAGGTGCCCATAGACCTTTTGGGCACAAACCTTGACCATATTGAGGCTCACAGTTAAACACCTCACCTATTTTACCATGGCTATCCACCTCTCACTTTTAACATTATACTGACCTTGTCTTGATTACACTCACACAATGCGTCTAGATGTGGCCGAATATCTTTGTGGAAAAGAATTGTGTGGTCCTGATCGCTAGTGTTCCCTGTGTGAAATCTTGCCAGTGTCTTGCCATACCTCAGAAGTTTCTTGATTCATAATGAAGTAAAAAAAAAAACTTTTTATTTGAAACCAAAAGAATTCTAGCTCAGTGTGACATTGGTGCCGGGAAAGAGAACTGACAGGTCTGTGTTAAAACACCAAAGAGCATTAAACACAACTGACTGAGTTTAAATAGAATATTTTAGAACAGGCTCTGTCAGTTTTTCACATTCAGTGCCCTTTGCTGCCTTTTATAACCAACATTTCACTACTAGTTCCAGGCACATCAGGAAGGTTAAGACTTATAATGAAACCCCACTAGTTTCTAGTTTCCTGTTTCTGTAATGTAACAAGAAGGACCATATTCTCCATAGCTCTTGGCACAAGAGAAAATAACAGATTTAGATTGACTAGATTTTAGCCTAACCCTGCGCATAGCCCCATCCACTCACACACGTCGATGAACTCCCTATTCATTCGGTTATTCTTTTGATCCCCATGGGAGCAAAAAATCCCCCTTTTACTGTCCAAGTGTATTTCCTTTTCCATTCATCTCCTCTCCTCAACTCTAATCCGCATTTACCATTTGCTTCTCAGCTCTTTTCACTCTTATGCCAGTCTTGGCTGGGTCCCCTAAAAGCACTTTACCACAAAAACCTTACTGAAATGGCAGAGCACATATTCATTTTAACACTCCGTCTGAAAGCCATTGTGAATTTAGGGTGCAGGAAATTTCAAACAGTGCTCCATAACTTTGACACATTGCATGGATATAATTTAAAGTCACAGTCTGACAGTTTTATTGCATTCATATTGCATTTGTAGAAATTTCTTTACTCCTGTACAGACAAACAGTTCATACTTGTGTCTAAGCAAAAAAAAAAAAAAAGCATCCCAAAAATGGGATGGCCTCCGCACACTCAGTTGGACATTCCAAGCTAGCTTTTGCATGCTAGTTTAATGCTAGCAGAAGCAGAAATAAAAAAGTAAGCAATATTAAATGAGCATCATAGTAGGACTTTCCAAGGACTTCTTTGTTGTGTAATGAAGAGGCATACAAGGCAGATGAGGAGGGGGAATGCATGTGCGATTGAGGTTTATTACTGTCTAGGTTGACATTAGGACCTAAATGGCAGACAGAGATAGCAAAGGCTGGGATATCCATAACAACAAACAAACCAAAGTAGCAAAACGGAAAATAAATACAGACACAAAACAGTGCATACGTGCTAAAAGAAACATGCAGCAAACAGTGGGGACAGGGGGAAACAATGCACTTCCTGGCCATCACATCACTGATAGCTTTTCCATTCTGTAGGATCCTTTGAATGTGGCTGAGAAATGCATTCTTCCCTTCAGTTCTGAAAATTCAAAGGCCTCAACAGGGGTACATTTAATCTTGAATCATTGTGCACCATTTTGCTACGGTTTCTGCGTTTAACAATACATTTCGAATGTTATGTGCAAGATTTCTGCAAAATAAATGCAAATCAAGTCATATATGCATTCGCTATAGTAATGCAAGGAAATGTTAGATGGTGTAGGCTACCATGATTACAGGCTGCATTAAAACGAGGAAGGTGGAGATATTTAACTAAGACAGTAATGTCTGCAGCTCAAAGATGCCGGCCATGCTGGACGAATTGTGGCCATCTAATCAGGGTTGAAATCTCTGTGCCACCCCAACTGTTGTCTGTGAACACAAAGACAATTCTGGGAGCACGTTCTGCAGTGCCACTTTTTAAGTAAGCTCTATATTCAGCATTCCAGAATGATAAATGCCACCTTCAAAAAGCTGTTCACCATGATTTGATCTGTAGGGCCAGTCAATTCCAATCACCGGCCACTCATACCCACTAAAAATGGAATCACCACTGTGTTATACAGACTGGTCACTTGTACAAAGTGTATCGTCATGGGCATAACATTTGTCATAAGCCTAAGAACAGTACACTGTTGTGTATACGCCGTATGGCCAGCAAAAAGATCAGGTACAACAGAGTCATATGTGTCATGGCTTGATATGTCATTGTTCATTTGATAAACCCTTTTTCACCTTTCGATTGTAGTGAAATTTTAACGTTTCCGTCTTGTCCTTGCATAAAACTCCATTTGTGACATTTGTGGCTTTTCTATTCAAAATTCACAAACAACTGCTGAATGGAAAAACTGCTTTAGTGGCGTTACCTGACCAGCAGACATATGCATATAAACCTGGCCATGTTAAAAGAGCAACACAAACAACATATTCTAATAAAGGCCTCTACAAATGCAGCCACTGCAGCTTGGTGTAATTGTTACGGGTCCCAGGCGTGAGACCCGTGGGACAGATAAAACTCCTGTAAAACAGGGTTGAAATGATGAGACAGAGCGACGTGGCTTGCTTTCACGAATGCCTCTCTGGTCTGAGTTTATTTAGAAAATTATTCTTTTCATAAAGGAATCTTTTGGCTTTGTTCTTTGTTGTCCATTGCCACAATATCTTTAATACAAAATAATATACAAATATGTAAATATATATCCACAGCAAATCCATCAGTATCAAAAGAAAAAGTGCAATAATACAATTAACTTCACATAAGCTTCTCTCTCACAGAGTACGATACCAACTGAACGTCTCTCTATCCCAGCTACATGACTGCATGCTCTACAGTCCCATTCAGGCACTCCTGTCCTAGGCTACAGCGGCTAACAGTGTCATGAGTTCACATTTTGTTTTCAGTAAGAAGAAATACATTGCACAACTGAATATCTAAAATAATAAAATTACTGAGGATAAGGTATGTAATCTTTAGCTATGCATTCATCAATTATCACGTTTACCAGAGACCAACATACAGAGGAGGCTAGCTTGCTAACAGCTGAACTCAATGAGGGAAACTTAATTTTGTAGTGCTTCTAAATGCTTTTCAACAATCACTTTACATCAGAGATAAATGCTCTTAACACTGTAAACAAATAAAACAATATCTTTTGTTTTAAAACTAAGTATTACTGTACAACAAGGAGCTTGGTTAAACAATATTAAAGAAACACATCCAGAGCGACCGCCATTTTACAAACTCACATCTGCACGTCCACCGTTTCACACCGTAATCAACCTCTACTCAATGCACACGCAAACAGGAATGAACAACTATGTATTCATAGACTATTGGGAACACTTTCGTCTCATTTTTGTGTGTTCTAAACACCAAACTCAGCTGCAAAACAGGGTTGAAATGATGAGACAGAGCGACGTGGCTTTCCTCTGAGAGGAATTTCGAGACTACCATAGATAACCACGGCGAAGCCAACGCTAGATTGCCCCCTACTGGTAGAAGAAGAGAACAACAGGCTTGTTTTAGCCAGCGCATTGAGGAGAAGGTGAAATGGCGGAATTAATTACATTACAATCTTTTTAATAAAATAAAAAAAGAAACTTAAGCACAAATATGACCACACTTTGTGAGCGTCACATAATCAATAACTGAAGATGTTAAAAGACACGTTTGTTATAATTGTTTTATTGCAAAGACAAATTCTGTTTAGGTAAATGTTTTGCAAAGTTTTGGTGAGGCTGAATGCAGTCCTGTCATATCCTTTTGAGACATTCCGCACAAAATCGTTTAAAAATTACCAAAGGAAAAAAAAAGCAGTGTTTCATCCCCAGATACTGTAAATAAATGTCATGACCTGTTCATTGTAATATACTGTTACCATTAAACATTGGTTTGGTCAGTAAGGTGTGACTAGGGTTGCCTGTCCAGGAAAAAATAACTAATTTGATTAGTTCAGATTAGCTTTAATGCAGGGATAATAGTTCAGGAAAGAAAGACTGTTAGTGATGTATTCAGGTACTAGGCAACCATGCAACCCTTAGCAAGCAAAACTGACATTTTTTTTGTTTTCTAAAGTTTCTAAAGTTACTAATAAAAGATAAACCTACTAATCCGGTCTCCAGGAATTTTATAGGGCTGAAGTAGCAATTCTAGCCATGACGTGTTGGTACAGCCTACTCAGGCCATTTCAGTTATCCATGACATGGAACTTTCCCTATACCAGTGCTAGCAAAATATGTCTCCTACCTCTGCTGCAGACACGCACACACACACACACACACATATACACACCCACCCAGACACACACACAGCAGACTATGGCTGCATTACAAAAAGCTAAGCAGGCCAAAAGCTAGGCTGCAGTCTAAAAAGTGGCTCCTCTTTAGGGCTGCCTAATTTGAATTGTAAAGCCAACTGCCCCTCTTTATCATTGTGTAGTACAGTTTGTGTAGCACTCATGCTGTTAGGATTAGCAACCAAGCTTTTTTATTTAAATACAGGGGAATTTTGATTGTTTATCTTGCAGTCTAAACTGAGCTAAACCTTTCAAATATGGATAATATAAATAACTTACATTTAAACATATGGTTTAAGATGCTATGGTATCTGCCGCTCAGAGAAGACCATGCAAAATGTTGTACTGGTCCTCTTGAAACGTGGGGTGCATAGGAAAGAATCCTTCTGATTGTAGCAGCTTTTGATGCCACAACTTTTATCTTGTGGACGAGGGGTTCTTAAAGTAGTCCTCGGAGGTCCTCACACAGTCTGGATTTTAGCTCAATCCCTAGACAACAAATCTGGACTAACTGTAGGTCCCAGAGAAACAATTTGAGAGCCACTGACTTGAGACTACAGCCAATATTTGGAATGCAACTTATGCATTGAACCCAGACAACCCATAAGCATGGCGAAAGCATGACATGTATGTCTGTTTGTTTGCTTACTTGTTTGTTTGTTCAAACAGTATTCAGCCCTCCTACTTATTACGTTTTCAATTGGAAAAAGGAAATTGAAAATATGGGCACTGCAACCCATGTAATTGGCAGAGTGCCTGTAAAGGCCTGTATGTTTAATGAAATATTGATCAGAGGTAAAACACTTCATTCAGTTCGGTGCCAGCACACGTGAGCACCAGCACACAGCATCCGTCTCATGCACACTACATAGTAGCTGCCACACGTGCACTGATTGCTGTGCTTTTCGAGGCCTTTACAGAAGAGAAGCTGCCTGTCTCTTGCCTGCTATCGGCATTTGTCATTGTCAGTTGAAGACACTGTGCTTTTGGCTCGGTCATTCAGCTGTGGATGCCTCATGTCTCACTTCAGTAACTGAAAAGGGCTATAAAATGGAGCAGCTGCTTTGATTGATGACTAGGCTCACCCAAAATCTAAATTAAGGATGAGAATTATTGGTTTTTAAGAGTGTGGACTCCATGCTGCCACGATGAGGAGGGTGTCATTCAGAGAGCTGCTCATGAGTCGTTCCCTGCTGATAAATATGAGAGCTGAGTGAAAGCTTCTCTGATGGGAAGGTTTATGTGACAAACTCAACATCAAATATAAAAGCTCAGTGGAGCTTAGCATCTGTGTGAAAGAGGCCTTTTGACATTTCTTCCAACATATGATTTCAGCAAGGAATTATTATTTTTTATTATTATTATTATTTACAAAGAAATAGAATCCTCACGGAGGCGCTGAAAAAAAAAACCAAATGTTTTTACACTGTCAAAATATCTTTTCTCTAAAGGTAAGTTATGTTTCTTGTATTTCAGATGGAATACTGTTCCGCAATATCATGGTCTGATGATAAAAGTACAGGCCTGTCTTCCTGCATCACTGTGTCCTGTATTTTCACCCCAAAAACATCCTCCCATCTCATTGTCTGTTCTTTCTGAAACATTTGGACACTTCAGGCTGTGCAGTTCTGTTTTCTTCCCCAAGATGGGAGCAGTATGTGGTCGCTTCCAAATGTTCCACGTGCTCGTTACAAGCCATAATGGGTTCACCCTGAGTCTGGAGAACTGGGCCATCTGTCCACATTCATTTACGCCGTGCATCCAGGTCCGCTTTTATAGAGGGACCTGCTGCGGAGCACTAAATCCACAACATTTTAATGAATACTTCCACTCACTAAGACATCGCAAAGTGCAATTGCAGGGGCGCAACCCTATATAGCATTATAATAATAGCAGCACATATGACCGCAGATGACTCCATTGGTTGAATGTGGGCAAAGCTCTATTGAATAAGGCAACTGCAGTGATGGGTGGTATGTTCAGAGAGGATCTTTGCAGGTGACAAGGATTTACAGTACTGTGAAAAACCCAGTGACCCCTTCGTTTATGTCATTTGCTGGTGAAAATGGCCGCTAAGTACAAGCAAATCTTTTTTCAGCAACAGGAAACATATCAACCGCAGCATTTCATGCCAATTGTATCAGTCTTTGCCTTCATTTCATGTTTTTTAAAAGAATTGCCTTCAGTTTTTCAAAGAAATCAGGGATATTATTCCACAGGTCCAAAGTCCAGTCTTAGCTGTTGGTTGGATGTCAAACAGGCACTGAAGTGAGTCCATTGTTCTAAGAGAACCAGCAGCTTCTTTATATGGTTAGTAAATTTTCTTCCTTGTTTATTTTCTGCTCTCGGTAAGGGCTTTTTGACATGTACACATCCTTTCAGACTCATAGTGCTGAGTTTTCTTCTCACAGTGGAAGGATGGACAGGACTAGGTGTGGATTTTTTCAGATCGGCCGCAAGAGTGGAGTTTGAAGTGCAGCTTTGCCAAATCAGACCATGCCTTCAACATGAGGCAGTTGTAAAAGGGGAAAAGCTGACAGAGGAAGGGGAGAGTACTTGAGCTGGAGTTCTGGGCTACTTCTGGCTGTACCCAGAGGGCCTAATCCTCCATCCCTTCAAAAACACTGTCATGGTAACAGAAGGTGAGGATGTGATGTTATAAGATGTGATGGGAAGATGGAGGGGTTTCAGTCATGGTGCTCCTCCCAGGCTTCAGCCTTTATATCGCTCCACTGTGTGTGATAGTGAGAGTTTTGGAGGTTGTTAGGTCAGCAGTCTCATTTTCATTTCATCTTTTAAACATGTATCGAATTCCAGTTTTGGAATCTCCTGTTTTCATTGGCTTACACTTTTCTTTGGTTTTCCTTTTCCTTATGTAACTCAGTTCTTTACAATCTTATTTTTAGACTCCAGTGATCTAGTTAGGTTGGCTACCTTAACTAATTCATCCAAGTGACACAAAGACATCCAATATTAATGAGACACAGAGACAGCACTTTAGGGATCATAATTGACTGGAACTGGCTGACTGTTCATATAGAGTAAAATTATTATCCTGGCTACTGTGATGTTTGGCAGAAACATAATTGTAATTCCAGTGTCATATTGTCGCTGTCCAAAGACAAACATGAAACTCCAAAATGGCAACTTTACACCAGAAAAAGACAAAATCCTGATTTATTTTAAAGTAAGTTAATGGAACCAGACTTTGTTGGGCCATTTCCCACAATGCATAAAAGTAAAAATCAACAAAAACAGAAAAACATGTTTTTCTTTGGACAGTAATGATATGTATCCACTTCAGGTCTGTTTCAGGAAATCTGAAGTCAGGCTGTGGGGAAAAAAATCCCACAACCAGGTATGTAGTAGACAGTAAACCCATGTAAACAATGTTTAGGAATCATTTAAATTTTGAAATAGCTTTTGGGGTTTATGTTTCTACCCTCCATTTATAACTGTTACTAACTTATCTGTATTCACATATTGGAAGTTTTCTCAGAATTCTAAATCAATGTCTATTTGATAAACATGGCTTGCAGACAGCTCTGTTCTATTTCAAATGTTCTTCTCTTGTGCCATTACTTCCTCTCCCACCACCGCAGAGATCTATTCTCTAAATGTGAAAAGACCCAATGAGACAATTGCATATCTTTTTGCCATGAGCTCATGCTATACATTTCACAAACTCCTTTAAAGAAACCACATCAAGCCCATAAATGAGCGAGTCTTTTATACCAGCTTTTTTTGCACATTGGGAAAATAATATCACTGTAGACATGCACAGAATACTGGCATGATGACTTTCATTTACAAAAAGAAAAAGAGGCAAGTATATTGTGCACTTTTCTCAAACAAAATTTGGCTTTATTGAAGATGTGCACTCAGCCATGTTGCATCAGGAATTAATAAAAGTTGTAATGCTAGCTTCAGTATAAATGTGTATAGCAGATACCCATCATTACCCATGACTGAGACTCTAATAAATTAAAACGATCAGCTTCAGTGGCAGTGCAGTTACCAGTCATATTTCTCTGGCGAATGGTGCCACCCCAGGCCTCTCCTGACATCAGGCTGCCTTAGACATATAGGTACAACATTTTTAATGGACTTTAAACTTTGATATTTTATGACTGCCATTTATACAGTACAGGCAACCAAAATGCAAACTTTTATAAGTTTTAAAGGTTTCTATCAAGTTTTAATGCACATCTTTGTGTTGTGTTTCTTACTGTCAGTGTCAATCTTTATAATAAATTGTCTTTAAAAATGTTGGAACTTTGATATATAATGAAATTGTATGTGTTCTCCAGTTTTGCTGAAACAGAATGTATTTAATGCAGTTCTCACAAAAGCAAGACAGTAATTAATTAAATTACAAGAATGTGTTATATTTTATATATATTTTATAAGTTTAATCTAAAATACCTAGACTTATTAGATTTAAGGGATACTTTATGTGTATTAACTGGTTTGAGTAAAGATAACTGTGTGTCCGGAACATAAAATGAAGGTTCTCTGCTTATGCCTTTTTGTAAAACATTGGAATAAGTCCCATGTACCTAATCAATATGTGTTCTAAGGACATTTTCACACTGACGTTTGGTGTGGATCCATTTAACCTTCTCTTTCTGTTTCGACAGGCATTAACACTCCACTTATGCTCAGGTTTGCACCAAACAGCTAAACCATGGTCTTCCCAATCTTGTTTAACGTCCACATAAACCCTGGTTCAATTTACTGCAGGTAAGAGTGCGTATTTTTGATGTTGCATGTCAGTTCACGGTATCCTACATCACTTTAGCAATTGCACTGTAAAACCATCAGAACCAAATAAAACAAAATGTATGTCATAAAAACCCAATCTCCAATATGGACATTAGCAAACGAACTAGGTGTAAAAGATCTAAATCTATTCTGAATGTGTTCATTTATATAGTGTAATTAAATTAATCTTACTGAATACATTAACGGCAGTGTATTCAGAATTCAGAAACCAGCTAAAACATATCCTGTGAATGTACCACAGGCAGTCCACAGGACCTTTTGTGAATTCCACCATTTTTGTCCAGCTACTGTCTTTCACATGCCAGTTACTTCAGATTGGCTTTTATGTGACTGATAATGTATGACTAGTTAAAGGATTTGGGACAGAGTAATTACCTAATTTTATAGTTCTTCAACCATCGGTTGACACAATGATCTCATCTTCAATGTTCCCTCAGACAAGCTTCATTTGCATTTCAAGTAAGACAAAGCACACTATTCCTCTATTGACTGTTCATAGAGTCTACCCTCTCTGAAAGGTTGTCATTTAATTTTTGTATTTGACACATCCTTTGCTTATCTATCATCCTATTGTAGAGAGTTTTCCTTTGTTAGGTTTATTCCCTGAGTACCATACTCCCAGAACTCCCAAAGATACAGAGAACAGTGACTGTTTAATGCATGCGGCAATACGCTGATTTTAATCCAGCCTCTGAAAAGTATTAAAATAATGTGTTGGCCATATTTCAGTATGGATTTTATTATATTTCAGAGTTTGCTTGCAAGAAATTAAACCTTTTTCCATTTCATAATATTTTCTCTCAGTATCAAGTGATGCCAGAAAAGTATCGATTAACTCTTTACCTCTATGACATAAAGAAAGCTACTTCTGCCTTTTAATCTAGTCTTTCTCATTTAATAATGTGATGTAGAAGCTAGTCATTACAATACTGAGCAAGTTACCTTTCATTCATATGCTTTTAGAATAAGTTCCAAGAAATGTGCTGGCTATGAATGCCTACTTGCTCAGATGACCACCATGCATTCAACAATAAAGACAGCATCATGCTTCTTTCAAATAGCAATAGGAAGTATGTGAACATACACTCATCCCACTCTCTAGGGGCAGATTTAGTGAGTTAAAAGGATGCAGATTGCTCCATAAGGTTGGTTAGAGGTAACCAAACAAAACATATTTACTTAATGCAAATACTATATAGGGTTTAAAAACACAATTGAGAAGATCTAAACTGTTAGTCAAATAAGTTATTTAGCCATGAGTGAGATTGACACACAATACACAAGTACAGCAATACAATAATAGTCATAGCTGGCTTACATAAAAATGATTATGAAATGACAGGTCATAAAAATAGAAGTCAATTTACTATGTTAATTTTACCCATTTAAGGGCTGTTGTTAGGCAAAGCGAAGTTTTATACATACAGTTTTACTTGTAACTTCTGTTGTAGATTTACAGTGATGGATTTAAACTTCAAACCTAACACTAAACTGGAGTGTAGGTGCCTAGAAAGTCTAAACCTAGTTGTAAAGGAATCTGCTCCTTCTTATTTATGCTCTGATTAATGTGGGCTTTCTTCCTCTACATGCCAGTTCTTGTCAGAACCTTGCTAATCAGTAAGCAGTGCAATGAAAAACAGGCCATACTGAATATGAATCATATGAAGCCAACAGACATTATGATCAGGGCATTTGTATCTGCAGTGCAGTAACTTTTAAAACCATATAACGGAGCCAAAATATCTTCATCACCAACTTACTAAAGATAGACGCAGGACCGAAACCAAATAAGCCCTGCAAATAAAATGAAATACCAAAATAAAAATAACATTGCTTTTAATAGACTGCTGCAGGAGATTGCCAGTGTTGCAGGTCACGCACCACCAGCCCTGCCCATCTGTGTTCCCTCAGAGATTAAGGTGTGACCATTTGGTGACACTCCAGTAGTTTGAGAGCTGTAAACAGTTCCCTGCAGTTCCTTCATGCCTGCTTTGACCCGCTTAAAAAATATCAGAGGTATTGATCTGAGCCTATTTTTGAACATTTCTTTGCTGTATTCTGTCTTTCTTCAGGAAAGGGTCTTATGGATGGAGTACAACCCACCATTTTTGCATTATAAACCATTTCTTAAAGAAGGTAGTCATTCAGAGTGTTTGGAAGTGAAATTCTCCATTCTAGAGAAACTAAGAAAGACAGACATGTTCACAGTGGCCATCTGAAGAGTTTAACATCCCCTTAAAGCTAAATCACAAAGTTAGTGCACGTAATAGATACACTGCCTGATACCTAAAGTATTGTTTCGTTATAGTTTTAAAGGTATTGGCCTAAAACTTGGCTTGGGAGGCTTGGCTTGGCTTACATTCAAGCATTGCAGGGTCAAATATTCTCCACAGATTGTTTTCTAGACGTACCGCTTACATATGAAAAGGCAGAATCACTGATGGGCCTGGATAGTAAATGAAATGGCTACATTTTCAGTCAGTAAATGAATTTTCTTTATATTGTAAAACAGTGTCTTGGGCACCCGCTAATGTATTCAGAACCATTTATTGTAAGAACTGTTTGTGAGGGAGGTTTCAGAGGCATTTCATTTAAATTTTTTCATCAAAGCATCCTATTAATAAATCTCAACAATGGAGTTATGCAGAAATTTAAGTTGAGATGCAAAGTTCAGTTATGTTTCTGAGATGCATATTAAACCTTTTTAAATGTTGCTAAAGTAAGTCATCACTCCACAATTCAGGAGTGCCCAATATGATCTAGCACATTTGGCTCTAATATTCAGATTTGCCTGAAGGCATTCAGTACATGAATTAGGTGAAGCTAGACTAGGGTTGTAGTTAAACTCTACAAGGTGATACATTTACACGACCAAGATTGGGTATCCCAGCCATAATTGATGATCTGTACATGGCTCATGCTTTTGAAACTAATATAAAGCCATTGTTTTTATCCACCATTAATCTACAATGTCCCTAGCTTTTATTAAGCAATCATTCAGGAGCAAATTACCTCCTGCAATCAAAGTCACCTCAGAGCTCCCTCAGTAAAATAGTCCTGGTCAAAAAAGCCGAACCTTATGGTAATGTTATAAAACCTAACAGAGGACAGCAATATATAATGAATTTATATATATATATATATATATATATATATATATATATATATATATGCAATGTGTGGAAGAACATTGATTGGCATGTGTAGTGCTTTTTGTCTTTCAGATTCAAAGAAAATTCATTCAAAACTTGATAAAAAAAACATCAAGAGGATGTGAATGAATTATCTACATATCTTTATCAGCATAATGTACACCATATCTTTGTCAATGGATGTTGATTTTGGATTTGAGAGCTAACCATCAAATCAAGTGTGACAGATGTATGAAAAACGCCTACCAATCATCTGTCGATGATTTCAGGCTTTTACAGAATGACTTGCTGCAGCACAAGCATTATATTTTGTCAGTAATGCTAAAAATCTTTTCCTTTTATTCTAATATCATGCATAGTTTTTATAATTTTTTATAAGGACAATTTTATAAGGACCTCTCACAAGGCAATCTGATGTCTGTGTAGAGTGTTTAGTACTTTGTTCAAACAATGTTTTAATTACTGGGATTATTTTGAGCAGTGGCATTACTAAAACCGTACAGGCCTAAAGACAAAGAAAAATAAATGAATAAAAAAGTCAGTTGTCAAATGTCAGCTGGAATAGCATTGAGCTCATTCATTTGAATAAATATCACCCAACAAAAGTAAAATCACTCTGCCCTTTGAGATGCACTTCAGTGGTTGTCTATGTTTATTAGGCTATTAAATCAGCGAAAATGTACAACATTTATTACAGTAGAATAGCATCATTTTAATAGTTGTATTGGCAAAATAAAAAAACAACAACTAAAAAAAAGAAAACACTACTACTACTACCCCCCATTTCAAAACTTTGAGACGCTATGTAAAATGTAAATAAATGTAAATAAAAACAGAATGCAATGATATGCAAAACTCGTAGACCCATATTTTATTCACATTAGAATAGAGCAAATATCAGATGTTGAACTTGTGACATTTCACCATTTCATAAAGCTCTCAAAAAAAGGACAGGGCCATGCCTGCCATCTTTTTCTTTAACAGTGGTCTGTAAACATCTGCGAAGGGAGGAGACCAACTGGAGGAGTTTTGGAAGAGGAATGTTGTTCCACTCTTGTCTGAAGTAGGACTAAAACTGGTTTCATGGTGCACCAAATGTTTTCTATTGAAGAAAGGTCTGGACTGCAGGCAGGCCAGTTCAGCACCCAGACTTTCCTTCTGATAAGCCATGCTGATGTGATGGGTGCAGTATGTGGTTTACCATTGTCTTGCTGTAATACGCATGGCTTTCCCTGAAAGAGATGTTGTCTGTATGGGAGCATATGCTGTTGTAAAACCTCTACATGCTGTTCACCATTAATACTTTCCCGATGTGTAAGCTCCTCTCAGTATAGGCACTGACAAAAACCCATACCTTCAGCGATGCTTTTGAACTCTGAGCTAATAACAACCTGGATGGTCCCTCTTCTATCAGACACGGCATCCATGGTCCAAATCTGAGCTCAGTACAGTTTTTCAGTTTGCCTCAGTCCATTTTAAATAAGCTTTGGCCCAGAGAAGGTGGCAGCGTTTCTAGACTGTGTTTGCTTCTCCTTTGCATGATGCTACTTCAACTTGTATTTGTGGATTGCACGGCGAACTGTGTTCACAGACAATGATTCCTGGAAGTGTTCCTGAACACATGCAGAGATCTCCAGTACAGAAGCATGCCTGTTTTAATATTCAAAGAGTAAAATCAAAGAGTACATTTTTCAAAAGGTAAATGGCTTAGAAATCTGTCTCACTATTGTAAATAAAATATGACTCTATGAGATTTGCAATCATTGAATTTTGTTTTGGATTTGGGTTGTACTATAACCGAAGCAGCTCTGGGGTTGACAAATTATAGAAAATATATCTTTCCAAAATTATTACTTGTCAAAACTATGACATGGCAAAAGACATGCCAGATTCATACTGGACTATAATCACAAATCTAATAAGGGATCACTCAGTTTATAGCATCTGGGGAAATCATTTTTTGTTGTTGTTTTTTGCAACAAAATAAATGCCTTTGATGACTGAAAAATGAATGTAAAATGAAAGATTCATTTTTATGATAAAAGCTTATTGTATCCTTTAAAGAAACGATATGTAGAATCTGTAGTTTAAAACATTCCACAATTACATAAAATTATCCACTAAATGTAAACAAATAACTAACCAAAGATCATTTATGTGTTGTAGATAAATCTAATGAGATTAGCATGTTAACCTTCTACCTGTCCTCTCTGGTAATACCATGTTGTACTTCAAGGCAATAGTGAGTCAATGAAGCATTGAGTTGAATTAAATTAGCATGAGAGGATAAATAAGTAGCTCCGCTGCCCCGACAGCATTTTCTAACCTCTTTCCAATCGTGTTGCAGGATCTGCTCCCGGTTACATCATTTATTGACAGGCAGCCAATAAAAGAAAGGGTAAGCACAATGATAATTGAAGCTTTTGCCGTGTGACTGCCACTGCCTGCTCTCTGCAATAATCCATGTTCACCAGTACACAAAAGAAATGATATAAATGGCTGCTAAACAAGAGTTAGCCTTGGTGCGGCTTTCCACCGCTGGAGAGGGACCTGGCGAGTAAAGGAATGAAGGTAAACACTGAACTCTTTCAGTTTCTTCTATAGTGGTAAAAACTGAAAAGGAAGGAGGAGCAACTGTGGATTTTCTGGTGATATGTTGCCCCCTACTGTTTGGAGTATAAATTTGACCAGGCTGCATTAACTTGCAAATTACTCTTCTAAAAACACGTAAGTAGACAATACGCATGTGAATTAACTTCCCAACATTTACTCACATTTCTAAACACATTTATAGCCATCAATGAGAAAAATAAGAAACGTGTGCTGTTAATGAAAATGCTTGTGGCTGAAATGTGCTTTTTTTCTGCATGAAAACAATAGCAGTTAACAGACTGATGGGCTTTTATTACATTACCAGAACCCATATACTTCTGAAGAACTCTGGAGAGAAAGACACTGTTATATGTGATGCAGTGCAGCAGCAGGCAGTAATTCATAAACGCATGACCCTGAAGACCTTTAATTTAAGACTTCTTGTCAAACCTATAGGTGTCCTTAGCATCCTGTTATGCTGAGAGCATTATAACACTAGCAGTGTTAAAAAGCCAAGGTGTCAAAGCCTTGCAACAGAATAAGCGCCCACATTTGTATTCAAGCACGGTGCTCTAATGACCAGGAGTGAAGAGACTGCATCGGGGGATTTTGTGCTTGGAAAAGCCAATTAATCTCTCCTTATTCAGGCCATCGATTGTATAAAGTGATATGTTTGAAGAGCCAATTTCAGAAACTGATACTGACAGTAACCTTTACCTCATGCCTTAACACTGTTTAATGCTTTTTAAAATGCAGCATGAGGAAATTTGTCTGTATAAAACCATATTGTCTATAATCCGTATAATTATTTTAAAATGGTAATTCTTTATTGGGAGTCTACCTACACAGGCACTGCATAAACCTTTAAGGGGATTTCTGTCAGTGTTTTGGTCCCTGAGATGTAAAGATAAAAGTCAAGCAAAGAGTGTCTTGATGAAAATGGGGTAATATTGTTAAATGTTATATGTTATTTTGATAATGTTAAAGTAGCCATGCCTTGCATATATATATATATATATATATAGATATATAGATATATATATATATATATATATATATATATATATATAGATATATAGATATATATATATATATATTAATAAATAGCATAAAATTAAAAGGAAGAGGAAAATATTTTGTATTTTGTACAACTGCTGCAATAGCTGCTGCAATATTATTATGTTATTATAGTGTTATTTCATGCTTATGTATGTGTTATAATAGCCTTATGTAGGTAGTAGGGGTCAGACATTAAGCCTTATGTAGGTAGTAGGGGTCAGACATTAAGCCTTATGTAGGTAGTAGGGGTCAGACATTAAGCCTTATGTAGGTAGTAGGGGGTCAGACTTTACTGCTTAGTGCGATGCCTTAAACTTCATGTCGAATGGTCATTGATTGTGTGATTATAACACTAAACATGAACCCCCACAGAGAAAGCAACAGGTAAGGAGCCTGATATTGGGGTCCATATCTTCTGTTTCCTGAAAGATGTGATCCTGGGCTCATTGGTAACGGCACAACATGTTCTATTGACTTTTAGCATTAATCTAATATTCCTCTGTGATCCACAGTACTTCAAAGGCACTGAATGTGTTCACGCTGGTTGTTTCTGGATTCCCAAAGGCCCCAATAATAATAATATAAATAATAATAATATAAATAATAATAATAAAAAAAGAAGTGTTATGGGAGAGAGGGAATAATAACCCTCTAAGTTAAAACTCTTATTTTACTCTTATGTTACACTTATTTTAACAAAGTCACAGTACTCTAAATATCTCTTGCTCTGCAGACCTCCACCATGGGTCAGCATCTTAATAAGACCTCCTAAGAAGCACCTGGGTCATATATAAATTTGTGAGATTTCAGGGTTCATATCTCTGGTTACCTGAAGGCTAACAATGCAATGCAATTGAAAGGCCATGATACCATCTGAACTATGGAGTTTGGTTTTGCTGAAGATTTGTATAGTTGGTTGTTGCAAAGCTTTCCCTTCTCTTGCTGTTTTACTTCTGATGTCAGTAAAATCAGTGATAGTCCACTTTAATTTGACTTTCTTTAAATTACTCCTGTCGTGCACCTGATCTCATGCCACCCTTCGTATGTAGTAGCCCCAAATATGTAGCAGGTGTGAAATTCAGAAATGAGTATTATAGAATTAATGTAGTAATTCATCTTTACCTCATCAGTTTAACAGAATCTATTATCTCCAGTAATTTGCCCAGAGTACTTAAACAAACACTAGAGGCTCTTGTATCTTTGAGGTTTTACTGTTTTAGTTTTGAAACAAGTAGAGTTTCGTTTTTCTTTTTACCTTTCTGAACCTTTGCCTTTTCACCTGTTGCAAACTATTTTGTACTTGCATTGGACTCTGACCTCATGTGTTAAAAACACTGTCAAAAACATTCAGTAAACAAATTCAAAGATTAAATATTTGAAATGAAAAACGTTCCAGTAAGCATCCAGCTTCAAGTTTATGCCGGAAACATGGAGACCTGTTTGTGTATGCATTCTTTCAAGTCAACTGCTTTGCTCTGGTATTAAAGACGTTGGCCTTCCAGTGTGATTGAGAGGTGATATATGAAGGCAGTTTATGAAGAATGTCTTAATAAATAAATGAAGAGCTGATGATAGCGTGTCTTTCACTGGAAGAAGACTGACACTTTTCTATATGAAACACAATGATGAGTAGTTTCTTTATCATCAGTTAACTTGAGCGATAGATTGTAAACTGTGTCAAATGCACAAAAGGCAGCATCCCTGTGGATTCTCCATGATAAAAACACAAATAACAATGCCTCGTTTGCTTATGTGAGATTGCCATTGTTTTGGTTTCATTTGTCTGCTCATCATGCAATTCAAAAGGAAGTTGGAAAAAAATCATCAGGGCAAACAACAAGATATTTCCTCAGTCATTATAGACATGTTACTTCTGAAATGAAGGGCATTAATAATGAGTTTGCCCCACTTGCTGCAGTAACAGACTTTTTACTCTTCTGAGTGAACATTGCAGAAACATTGCTTTGATGATTTGACTCCATTCAGCTACAACAGCATATTAGTTGGTTCAGATACTAATGTTAAATTAGCATAATTAGCATAATCTGTTTACCATCACTATGTGCAATATTTCCTCTGATCCTAGTATTCTGGATTAAAATTGTTTTTGTATTTTATTTATATTTTTTCTGCATTTTTGTATGTTTAGATCTTATTTATTATTTCTATATTTCCTGATACTGCTGTTCCTTTTCTGTGCTGCTGTAACATTGTAAATTTCCCCACTGTGGGATTAATAATGGATTATCTTATCTTATTTTATCACAAACACCACACCAACCATCACGTGAGGTATTTGATGGAGCTCCATCATTTTGGAGAGCAAAGTTCTAAGGGGGCCTTATTCCACTGTAGTTGATGCTTGGCATTGGACATGTTGACCTTAGGCTCATTTGTGGCTGCTCCGGAGTGTCCCACTCTATTAGAAAGGCTTTTCTATGGGAATTTAACATATCGTATCTGAACAATTGAACACCTGTGCCAGTAATAGGCCGTTTTACAGTACACAGGGGAGTACCTCAAAGTACTTAGAACACATTGAGCATTGAACACATGGACAATTGTTTTCATTTTAAATGCCTCGAGCAGACACTTGGTGTCTCATTTCGAGATTATGCTCCCTGGCAAAGGTGCTCAGGCAAGTCTGGGGCAAACATAATGAGACACCAGGTTGTTGGGCTCAGACACATCATTTATATGCCAGAACAGAAATACCAGTACAGATCTTTTATGATCAACTACAACCAAGCTGCTTGTTTTGCAGATGTGTGGGAGAAAGACAACAGCAAAGATGGCATTACCAATGCAAAAGAAATGCAGCATAGGCCCATATCGCCTGGAGGAACTGAAAGTGCTATTACAGTTGAAAAGCAAAACAAAAGCATTACAGCATGACAACTAAATGATGGGAATGAGTGTGTACGGCCTCAATTGCATTTCTACTCCACAAAAGCAGAAGTGTATACTGTCTGTAATGAACAGTGCAGATGCTGCATAGGATTTCACACTAATGAGCAAAATAACTGCACTTTATGTAGCCTTCTAAATGGTTTGTGGCTTTCCTAGGAAACCAATGGCAACACTTCAGTATTTGAGAGCATTATAATGGCATTGTAATGCTCTTGTTAAGTCTTAACAAGCCAGTAGCAAGTGCCTTACTACTTTAAGCAATAACTCCAATTAAGCAATAACTTAAATAAGCTGAACTAAACATCCAGAGCATTTTTATTTCTCTGGCATACAACAAAAAGTTTTTTGCGCATCATTTATTGCCATGAGGACATCCAAATAGTGCTTTGCTAAGACTATCGACTAGAATCTTTGTTAATAAGCACAGATTATCCAGGCCCTATATTAAATATGGCTTAGAGCCCAAATCAGAATGTTTATAAACAGGAATTTTGGCTTCCAGTTAAGATCCAGTCAGCGGTACAAGCTCGTGTTAAATAGCCATGAATAGAAAAGGAATAAACTGAGCCAAGATATAGTCAATAATAGTGAAATATTGTTGTTGTTGAGGCTGTAATGTGAAATGTTCTGTGGGGAAAAAGGGTCCACATGCGCCATTTTTCTCCTTTTAGGGAGCAAGAAAGAGACGTCTGTTGGGGAGACTACCTCACCCCAGTTCTGGGTTATGTTAAAGTGGGTTTTACCTCACAGCAGCTAGCACTGCCTCCAAAAATCTTCTCCTCATCCCTATCTACAGGCAGGGACCTGCATTAGAAGTTATGCATATACACAAGCATGTAATGGTGCATTTCAGCATTAGTAGCACAAAGGTATACAATATCAGCAACTACACTAAAAGTATTTACAGTATTTAATAATGAATATGTAGAAGTGTTCTGTGTACTCAAATATCTTGGTTAAGTAACTTTCAAATAAGTATTATATTTGGCATAAAAACATGATGTGCCAGTGCAGTGTTACCAACATTATCCACAATAAAGTGTTGTTGTACATTTTTGAATATTAGCTTGGTCTTATTAATACTTGAGATACTGAGAAGAATCAAAATAAAATGAGCTCATTAAAGACTCAATGCTTAAGATTCAAGATTCAAGAGTTTTATTGTCATATACACAGCATAACAAGCAGTTACATCGTACAATGAAATTCTTACTTTGCAGTTCCTCCATTCCTGACACTCTTAAAAAATAAATATCAATATAAAAGGAGAGAGAAAAATAAGAAGTATAATATATATATGTACACTAAGTACGACCAAGTAAAGAAAACACTAAGTAAAGAAACGGAGAGTACAGCACTGTATTGATGCAATTAAAGTGAAGTGCATATGCATGTGTAAAGTGCGCTGTGCAAAAACAAAAGTAAACAGTATGAAATAACAGTAGCAGCAGAATATGTATTGGGCTCATATTAATAGGTACATGTCAAAGTCAGAGTTGTTAAAGGTTGTGCACAAAAAATGATGTAATAATAATAATAATAATAATATATAATTAATATAATATGGAGAAGGTGAAAAATGCCTAATTAATTGTAGTTACTGCTTAATAAAGTACTACACTCTTTAAAAACAGGTACATTAAGAATGACACCTTTCATTCCCTAAAGAATGATGCTTGTTAGTGTGAAAAACCCTTTTAAGTTTTAAAGAATGTTTACATAACGTAAAGATTCTATATCAGGTTAATGGCTTGTTCTTCATCCCAGTAGTGCTTCTTTGTTGGACATTCACAAAGAACAGTTTTTATTGCCGTTATTGACGTCATAAAGTAGTTAACAGGTACTGCCTAGATAAGCCTTAGTAAGAGCATTATAAAGCTAAATACACTTAGATTAACCTTACAATGGGTTTATGAATTAGTTTATTAATTATTATTAATTAACACAAACACTTTCAATTAATTAATGCATCTATAAAAAGGCCAACAGAGGAGTCGACCATTAAACCTCGGATCTTCCTGGTAACTGATCTTAAATCGTCTTCTCTATCAGTCATCATTCATTATACCAGTCAGCCTCATTAGATATTCATATTCACCAGCTATAACAGGTCCCTGCTGCCATTTAGTTGTTATAAACGTTCATGAATGATATTTAAGATGTTAACAACCTTATCAATGAAAGATTTTTATAGATTTTTTATACTGGCATGTCAAACTTCTATGTGGTAGCAAACCTTTAGACTGTGTGGATGTTCTTTATATTTTTCAGATTCAGATTGTAAAAGGTTCTTGGGAACAAAATGTTTTTTTTTATGAGTGTAGACCACAAAGCAAAATGACTGAAATAGGATCAACTTAGAGAACTCTTGCTCTTTAAGGGGTAAGGAATTGAAATCAGAAGATCTCTGAGACACACTGTGTGAGGTTGCACTTGGTCCTGTAGGGTTCTTTTAAGGTTCTGTTGTTCTTTTGCTTTGACAGTTCCCAGCAAAGACAACACTGCCTGCTCCAGCACTATGCTCTGTGATGATGCTAGTATCTAATGTCTGCTTGGCACATACACCTGTACCTGGCTCCTAAATAGCAAACCAAGCCAATTTCTGTCTTTAATTGCCAAGAGAACTTCCAGCTTGCTGCATGGAGAAGGTGTGGCTCCGACTGAGCGATTCAATATGCTGCACTGTCTGATTGAAGAAGGTGTTCCACAGCGAATTCCAGCTGAACTCTACCTTCATTTAGAGCAGCAGTTTTTATTTGCAGCTATTGTTCTCATTCCCTGCCTGCGGCACATTCCCACACCTGGGCTTGTTAACTCTCGGACCAACACGCCTTTAGACATTTGGTTTTGGATCTTCTGTTTAGATCTGAGCTAATTAAATCTTTTTTTACTCCTTTGAATGCATAACCTGATTCAGAATAGCCTTCCCTGCTTGCTAAACCCTCATATTCCATGACTCTCTGCTTTCCCTCTGGTCCATTCACTCAATTCAAGCTTTAATGACATGTTGCGGTTAGACAGGTGTGCTGTGTGATAAATCCGAACGTTCCCAGTTCCTATCTTCGTAGGCTTTTCCCTTACTGTTGAATTTTGCAGGCCTAATTTCAAAAACAGTCACTGCGGAACTTTGTTGCTCAAAAATGTTACAATAAGAGCCTGCGGTAATTAAGGAGCTTTCAAGGATCAGTACAACCGAGTCAAAAATGACTCTTATGACTCATCTAAGCAAGTGCAAGGCTGGGGGAAGAAATGAAAAATAATTTGATACAATGGAAGCCCTGGTACGTTCATAATTTGTTGACAATGGCACGCTAGCCACTTCTGAAAGGTATATTACCAACCTCTCGAGAAAACCTTTTTACAGGCAGGTTAAATTGACCATAATAAAATCTGTTGACAAGCACTTTATTGGCCCACAGCGTATATTTCCTAGATTCCTGCGGAGGTGGTGGGGAGAAATGGAGGATGAGAGGCAGGAAGGTACTCTGCAGTTCATGGCAGAACTGAGTAGCTTTTAATCAGAAGAGAAAGCGCATTTCGAATTGGATAAAACGTTATCTGAGAGCAGAAAAGTAAAGGTGGAATTTATGGTACATCATGTTCCCGCAACAAAAAGGCCTGATCCGAAATTTAACCCACAAGACTCATTCATCACCCACTGCTCAAAGCATTGTCTCGTTTTTCTTTAGTCTACTGAGTCTACTGAGCTTTGGACATTCCCCAGTATGATCTGAGCAGTCGAGCCCAGCTTGAGATTAATTTCTTCATTACTTCCATTTCAATTAAGCTGTAAGTTTTTAATTAAGTAAAGTTTTTGACACACCATCAAATTATTCCTTATTATTTCTTCACAATCTGTTGATAATTATTTAGATGTTTTAAACTAAAAATCTTACAACTTTAATATCATCAGGAACATTTCTATGCCATCATAATGGGGGAAAGTTTTCATTTAGATTTCAGGAAGACAGTACGTGTATAAGTATTTCACTGTGTTCATGCATTCTCTTGTTAAACCCTGCAAACAGTCCAGCTTTTATATGGCCTCTTGAGGTATTTACAGCTAATGCAGTGTCAAGCTAAACACTGATGCTGTGAATGTCAGTAATGCATCAGACAGAAGATGCTGGAGAACTATAGATGAATTAATAAGCAGCAAACTAAGAAAAGCAGCAGCGAAGCAATACATACATCCAGATGAAGCTTGTCTTGTTCACTTATTTAGTTACAGCAAAATATTCTGTTTTTTAGACATTCTTACATGGAAAATTCATCTTTAGGTTCATACATCATGGTGCTGGTGAGGTCAGCTGCTTTATTCTTCTCTCTTTTTAACTTTACACCCTTTTTTTAAACCAAAGCTTGCATTAGCTATTAAATATGTCCTGCTTAATTGCTTAGCATTATGTTGCATATTCACTTTACACTCTAAAATGCTCATCCCCAAACTGCACACTACTGTCAAGTTTCTATGTATAGTTATACCATACTTGCATACCATTATTTACAGCTTATTCATAATATCCTGATATATCTGAACTTTCTATTTTCTATTCTTGTTTCTGTCATTCAGAATCAGAATCAGAAATACTTTATTGATCCCAGGGGGAAATTGCCATAATTCTATTTGTAAAAATTCTATTTTTACATTAGGGAAATTTGCCAAAGCATTTCAATGCTAGTTGTACCATGTATGACTACGTATAGGCTACAACAATTAAATTTAAAATTGATTAATTGAAATTTATTTGACTGAACATCATAAATCCACCTTGAGTAGTCATGGCTAACTGCACAAAATAACATAATTAATAACAGCTGGTTATTTGAATTGTTTGACAGTCCATTTAAAAGTAATGAATGAATGATATGCACCCATAACAAAATGCATATTTTAGTCAGGTTTGAACAAATATGACAATGCATCATGTTTAACTACACCACAGATTTTACAATTAATTTGTTCATTTTAATCAGCGACAGCCCGCCTCAGTGCATATACAGGTCATATTTAAAAGTATAGCAAATTGATTATTATAACTCTGGAGTTGTATGAGGTAAATCATCAGAGTTTTAGTGGTGGCCAATTTGCAGGTACTCCTGTCAGAGGGAACGGAGAACTCAGTGACTGTGCTGAGAAAAGCATGCAGTAATGCGACGTCTAGCCTGCCAACAGCTAACCTCTTATCGCTCGGAGCCTCCTTCTCAGCGAATGCCATTTCATTACAGCTTTTCACTGTGCTGCTAGCCTTTTCCCTCTCCTCTTCCGTAGTTTTACAGTTGTTTTATTTGCCTACTGTATTTTAACCAAGCTCTTTTTACCACGTTTTCAGAAACATAAGGTCACCTCTGCCTGAAGGCAACATAAAGTTGATAACTGCAGTTGGAACAAGATGTGGAACTGTGAAGTTTTGAGGAGACTTTTGTGAAATACAGATGAGCTTTTCTGCCAGCAAGACCCCCTACCCTGCTCCTGCCCCTGCACCCCCACAGACACACACTCCGCACCCTTGCACAAGCCACACACCTCCCTGCCTGCCTTATCTTTCCTTAACCTTGAGTCTGTAGATGGAATTCCTCAACTGAGGGCCTTGATTCTTCACTAAAGCATGGCTTTATAATCCATGTCTTGCACGTACGTGTCCATTTCCTCCATTCCCGCTATTCTTTCCTATACAAAGTAAATTCAGTTCAAAGCCAATGCTCTAAGAGGAACAAATTGATATGTTTCCCATTTTGGACAGTAGCATCAGACTCAGCTCAGAAAGCTATCACTTAATCTAATGTTAAAAAGTGTGTGGAACGGCTTGAAAGAGCAGGGGGTGGATGAAGAAGCTGAATCTTGATAGGATTCTTAGATCATTAAACCTGCAGGGTTTGATTGAGCGAGAGGAGCTAAAATCGTTTCCCTTTCATCTGCTATCCTCCCTCCATTTGATATGTGTAGATCTAAAATAGGCTCGTATATTTTAATGTTTAGGAATTGCCATTTAAACCTAGCACAAAATGCATATGGTGTCGAGTGTGGGTGACTGTGGAGCAGTGGTTCGTCGTACGTTCTTTGAAGACTAGTGGAACACTGAAATTAATAAATAAATAAACAAGCTCACCCTTTACATGGCTCGTAAGATGTTCTGCTGAATTCTTTGAATCCTTACGTTAAGGCTTCCGTAGGGACTTGGACAAATGATTCAGGTTTAACGCTCTGCTGAACATGTGATGTAAGCAAGGATGGGCCTTATTGCTGTATGTAATTGCTTATCCAACCGCGACGATTGCGGACATTCAGCAAGCAATGTTGGCCTTCATGAGTCATCCTGCCAGCACCAAAAGCAGACTGCTACACAACGCAGGACTACATGCACACAGACTGCCCCTAACACCACATCAAAGTTGCCAAAAACCGCAATGGTGTCGTGCCCGACTGTCATGGAGTGACTCAGAATGGCAGCAGGTCAACTTGAGTGACGAGTCCTGCATTTGTGTTGGTGGAGATGACAACGAATGACCCTCCTTTCCAGGTGACTTGGACGCTTGCTTTTAAAGGAATGGAAAAGGGGATGAGCTTATGTCTGTAGTTTTGAGATGTCATGAGCTGCTTTATGAGGTAAACAGTTTACATTTGCAGTGATGACTATTACAGCTAGGCCTTCATTTTGGCCCATTAATTTATTTATAATTAATAATCAATAATTAATAATTATAACATATTAGGTTATTAAATCTGAAAAATCTTTGTTGTGCCAATTGGGGCTCTCACAATATCTAGACAACAGACAAATGTGAATGGTCGTGTAACCTCAACTAGTAGCCATGTTTTCATCTCCGTCGGCTTGAAAGTGTATTTCTGAAGAGATAGTAAGCAGATGCCAAATGTGATAAACGATGTAGAAAGTTTTACTGAATAGATTTTTTATATCTATGAGAATTTGGTAAACCTAAACTTCAGTCTGACATTTAGCTTCCTATGTGGTATAGCTGTGTTTTGTCTGCTATGCTACTTGATGCTATGCGCCGCCGCACGGCCTTAAAATTCACACTACATTGTCAAAAATGGAACAACTCTACATCCCTTTAATACGAGCATATCAAATCCCAAAGCTTCGATGTTGGCAAAACATGCTTTATATTACCCAGCAATGAAACAGAGAGGCTAAAACAGGGTGTTAAAATGATCGTTTAGCCACAGGCTTCTCTATGTTTAATGACATAATGCAAAAACCCCCCATAAAGAAATAAAATGCACACTTGTACGTTTTTGCAGCAGGGTTGACTTCCATCAGTTATATTCTGTGTCAGTCTGACTTTATGGATGAATCCATTACAATCTGCAATATGATCCAGATTCGAATTGACTGGCTGGCTGCCAGTGGCATGTGTGCATGAGCTGACGGCAGATCACACAGTAATAGCTTGTACGTTTTTACTGATCTCGACAGAGATAACACAGAGCGTTATGGCAGCTGCACTGTTTGTTCTTCAGTCTTGAGAGTCACACGGACTCTGAGTTGCTAGTGTTTCACATCCTATATACACATATTATATTGTTTGCACTACATATACCTACAGTCTTTATTTCTCAGCCAATAAAATTAATTGGTAAATTAAAAATATATACAATTGAATGTGTAAATTTAGTCTACTGCGGGAACAAGACGTGTATTCAAATGACACTGCATTTTTTTTGGAGGTCTCAAACATTTGAGAACAAAACTGTTCAGTTCTAAGGGAACATTAATCTGCACAGAGAGTGAATAATGGCCTTTACTACGCAGGAAGCTAGGAAGGCAGTTTGCCCATCATTCATTGCTACGGGTGTAATTGGTTTGAGTCCACTAAACCTGTAATTTCATGACATTCAATCATTCTTTAGTACTTAACATATACTGTAATTATATTAAAAGCCACACATGCCATTACATAGCCGTGTTTAATAGAACTAGTCATCAGTGCGATAATGCTAATGTATTTATGCTATACGAGATATTTCTACTGGTCTACATGTCTTTTGCAGGGCATTTGAGTGAATGGATGTAATCAGCTAAGTCTTCTTTTACCAACATCACATTATCAGTCTGTAGAGAACAGGGCTGTGCCTGAATGGAGGCCCTCCAAATTCCTCAGAAATAAATATATTTTGATCTTGTATTTTTTTCTCTTGTTTTATACAAATTATAAATAAATTAACAATATTAACAAAACTGCATGTTTCCATATCAGCTTTTAAGTTCTATTTATCTCCCTGTTATTTCTTTTATCCCCCAAAACTGACATGAAAGGAGTGGAGAGAGACATAAAGAAGACAACACAGGGCAGCTGCGTTATCGAGGTTAGCTAACTTGTGATTAGCTTCATTTACAGTTATTTGTAACAAGCACAAGCTTATAGACTCAAAAGAATAAAGAAAATAACTTGAAAATAGTTGTACAAATAGTTGCACCCAGAAGGAATCCACCGACAGGAATGAAACTCGGTGGAAACATTATGAAACAAATGATTCAAGTTTCATGCTCTGCTGCACATGTGACATAAGGACGGGCCTTATTGCTGTATCTGACTGACCCAACGGTTGCGACTGCAGACATTCAGCAAGCAGTGATGCCCTCCATGAGTCATCCTGCAAGTGCCAGCACCATTGCAGATGGCTGCACAACTATATGCAAGCAGACCATTATGATGATTGCCCTTAACACCACGTCATCGCCACCCAAACCTGCAACAGTGTCTTGTCAGACTGTCATGGAGTGACTCAGAATGGCATCGGGTCATGATGAGTGATGAGTCACATTTGGTGAGAGTTTTGGTGAGGACGACAAACAAATCCGTGTAAAGGCACCATGGTCGTGTCACACACCACACGTCCAGAAGGCCTGGTGTCACTGCACCTCCACCACTACCACAAAATCTGCAGGAACCGCATAAGAATTTATGCAACCTGCATGGGAGGGATTATCGCATGACACCATTCGAAACCTCTACAACTCCATGCCGAGGCGTCTGGCATGTTGCGTTAGCAAACACTGTGGCCCGGTGCCATAGTGAGAGACACCATGTCTGTATGTGAAGCTCAATGAGTATCTCCAATCTCCTTCCGAGTCTCAATTACATACTAGTGCTTCCACCTGTGCCTTTAGCAGTTTAGTGTTGCCTTTAGTATAAGAAGCCCTCATGTTTCTCTGTCTCTTCATCTGCTTAGTTCGACTGAAGAAGCTCCAAAAAAGAGAGAAATTGCATTTCATGGCCCCTGTGAAAGGAGTTAATAAACTGTTCACCTCACTCTTATAAACTGCCTTTATTTAGGGCACTAGGGCACCTTGTTTTAAGAGAGAGCTTTAAACATAGGATGTACTGAAATAGTTAAACAGCTTTATGTGACACCATACTAAATACTGTTTAATAAATACTATAATAATCGACATTAACAAAGGTGCATTTATCAAAGAAATTGTGAAACCTGGAATAATCATATTGATAATGTAATCGGGGGTATAGACAGACAACAATAACCGATACAGCAGCCTGTAATAACAAGTGTGTAAGGCACAGAAAACGTGAACATCTAATGTAGAATTTGAAACTGTGCAAATTAAACACCCTTTAGCAGTTCCTGGTGAAAGTTAGTCAAGGAAGGGAAAGGACTGCATTCTGGTACCTGTAACTGATGCACAATTTCAAGCAGAACATAAAAATTTAAATAAGAAGCCTGCGAATTGGAGGCTAACAGAAAAGGTGTGTGTGTGTGTGTGGAGGGTGCTAGGTAAAAATTGACCTAAGGGATGGAATCTCACTTTTAAATGTTCCTAGTTAATCTTTTAATCAAAACTGGTTAAGGTTTAAATGCAAACAATGATCCTGGTTGCAAATTGAAATCTTGAGGCAATGGCACTAAGCAGTGATGGGAGAAAATTAGGTGGGGCTCTTAAAAAATTTGGCTATTAGAGGCTTTGATTTAATCATAAGTCTGCATGTTAACACACAGTATTTTAAGTAGTATTGTAATGTTCTATTTTTATTATTTTATATGTAAAATTTGATATACAGTTGAACAATAGCACTGCACCACCGTTCATGCTCCCACTATATGCATATAAAAGTTGTATTATATGATGAAGTTGAACATGGGCACTATCTTGTCAGTCGTGTGAGAATCACAGCCAAATAGTCTTGAACACATTCACTCCTCTTTAGTGCAGAGTATAGATGATACGTCTGTCCAGTGTTTTAAATGCTGGTTTATATGGTGCTATGTGTGCCACAGTGTTTATCACGCAGTGTTGGTTAAATCAGACAGTCAGTCAGGCCTTTAAATTCATTTTTAAGTTTAGTGCCACAATGTTTTAGATATGCACAATTTCAGAGAGTAATGAACAAATGTAAACTGAGTGCCACTCAAACATGTAGGCACTTTATGTAGACTTTACGGGTGCCCAGCACTTTTATCTCCTGTAATAAAGTTCCTCTTAAAGCAAAATGAAAATGACAATCACATTAAGGAGCTCTGCTCATGTCAGGGCCACAAAGTGCCCAGTAAAGCCCTGGCATTTAATTATCCATTAAAGTGCTTTTCAGTTCAAATGACCCTTATTGGGAGAAAGGAGGAGAAGGAGAGTGAGATAATTTAGCTTTTTGCTTCCTCATTTTTGCCTCACCAAAAGTGCTTCTATAACACTCTTTTAATGTAGAGGAAAATGAGAGAAGTGTCCTTCTAACTACAGTGTCCATCTCTGTGCATGAGTTTAGTATGCGCAGGATGATGGGGAATAAAGCCAGACACAGTTACAGAAAATTAACTGCAACAACCACCAGCTTTGTTTCTGTGGCACAGAAATGCATTTTTAAATGCCCTACTGAGGTTTCAGAATGCTGCCTAGTAAGGGGACTGAATCCCCTTGTCACATCTTGCATCAGTCTGTCATTTACACAATATACAATTTAGACATTAAAATCATATCTTTTTTTTTTGTCCATAGTAAATAATTCACCTGCATTCCCAGAAGACATGTCTTTTACTAAACCTTGAGTCCTCCTTGAATATTCCTGCCCTAAGGGTGGTCGGAAGCACAACCAATGTTACAAAATATTCTTCAGCGCTCTGATTGCAATAACACATTTTCACAGGTAAGGTTTTAAACACAGCCGTATTCTATTCTATTCTATTTTATTCTATTCTATTCTATCCAGTATTCTATCTATCATTCTATATATGTGTTAAGATATTATCTCCAAGATGGTTACAAACCGGATTCCAAAAAAGTTAGAAGTAGAGTTTTACGGCCTTGACCCTTACGCACAGCGATTGTTCCAGATTCTCTGAATCTTTTGATGATGTTATGCACGGTTGATTATGATAACTTAAAAGTCTTTGCTATTTTACGCTGGGTAACACCATTCTGGTATTGCTGCACTATCTTTCTGCGCAACAATGGTGGAATTGGTGATCCTCTTACCATCTTGGCTTCAGAGAGACACTGACACTCTGAGAAGCTCTTTTTATACCCAATCATGTTGCCAATTGACCTAATTAGTGTTAATTGGTCTTCCAGCTGTTCGTTATATGCTCAATTTCCTTTTTTTTCATCCACTTATTGCTACTTGTCCCAACTTTTTTGGGATTTGTTGACGCCATGAAATTTTGAAACAACATATTTTTCCCTTAAAATGATACATTCTCTCAGTTTAAACTTTTGATTTTTTGTGATCAAAAAATTTGTGATTTGTTGTTGGCACCTTCACATCATTGCATTCAGTTTTTATTCAAAATTTGTTTTGTGTCCCAACTTTTTTGGAATCCGGTTTGTAAATAAATTGCATAACAACTTCTATAGCTAGCCCAACATGCTAGCACAACTACTGACACACAAGCACCGACAACCAGATCTGTGATGTTAATGCTGTTCCTTCTATGTTTCGTTGCTTACTCATGGAAGCATCTGCATTCTGATCGTATCAATACTGCACTGAATAAACATACATCAGGACTGTACTTCCAGCAACACTCACCTACTGCTTTCCATCCCACCATCTGATACTCAGGTTTCCAGTCGGATCTCGGCATGATGGACTAACATCTAGTCATAAGTGACAGCTCACCACCTGAAGTTCAATCCTTGCACAACAGAGCTGTTGCCCATCACTGGGACAACAAGGTCTTCACCATGAGCTTACCATCTCAAACTCCTTGATCGTTAAGTCTGAAGATGCAGGACGATCTGGTGCAATCCTAAGCGACCAGTTCTGGTTCCCAGCTTATATTGAGAACCTGACACGGTCATCTACATTTCTCCTCTGGGGAGGCCATCCGGGTGCTAGTTCAATCCTGTGTTATTCCAGGACTTGATTATGGCAACTCACTCCTGGCTGGTCTTCATCTGAGGGACATCAGACCCTTGCAACTAATCAATCATCCCCAGTTCGCTTATGCCACATGCTTAACCATAAAGCTATGAATGAACCAAGCCCTTCCTACCTCTCTGTTACTCAAGCTTATCCAGCTTCAAGTACATCCTCACTTCACCCACTATCCCTTAAGATGCATAGAAGGCTAGTATTAAGGATTCAGGGAGACTTTATTGTCATTCGCATCACATGTGGTACATGGGGTGGAACGAAATTGTAGTACTCAAGGACCCAGTTACACCCAAACAGCAGTACTTAAAATAATATAAAATATATATAAATATATAAAAAATATAGAAAGAGAGCAGGGAAATTTGGAAAGGTAGCAGTAGAGCATGTTTAAAGTGACTTTGTGTCCTCAAGTGTAAGACTCCTCTCTGTCCTGGCAGCAAAGTAGTACAATGAACATCCAGCAGTTTTCCAAACAGCAGACTCTCTTGTAGTCTTTAAATGTAAACTGAAGACCCATCTCTTTGTGAAGAGGCTGAGTGAGAACTGATCTAAGTACCCAATGAAATGCATTGTATTGTTTTTATGCTGTGTTTTTCTTTCTAGGTAACAGCACCTGGCACTAATCCTGCCAGTGTTTGAGCCCAGGGGAAGCTTGGACGCTAATGTGTTTGTACTAGCTAGGATACATTCTCTGACTTGGCAGACAACACTTTAACAAGTCACTCTGGAAATAAGTGTCTGCTAAATGCTTTAAATGTAATATGAACTGTACTTCTGTGATGATGAGCAAGTCAGCACAGGGACTGCGGTTTGACAAATGAGGCGAAATAAGACCAAAATTAAATAAAGGGACTTCCAAGTTCATTGTGCATCCGATTTGAATTTATTCTCTGGTATATTGAAGGCCAACATAGAAGAAGGCAACGGGCGAGAACAGAGTGAGCAGCAAGCCGAGGTTCAGTCCCAGTCCCCAGTGCATACACTGCACTCTGCCTCCTTCATTGTGTCCTATCTCCTCCACCCATCACAATCCCATTAGTCTGCATTTATCTTTTTATAGCTCCCTCTCGCTTGGTCTTGGTGAGCTCTCACTGCTGTTTTCCCTCCAATGCCTTTTCCTCTTTAATCTACCAAACTGACAAACTCTGCAACCTGCCAGACCAACTATTCCCCCAGACTTCCTCAAAAACCTCTATCAATAATCTAACACCTGCAAGACCCTCACACTCAGACAGACAAACTGTGACCCATATAAAACTGCAATTGCCTTGTGCCACCACACTTTCGCCACCATATGTTGTCATTCTGATAAATTCTGTTACCTGGCTTAGTCCTTACCACTATACGGTGAGATGATCATTATTTCTTTTTGCAAAGGCAAACTGAACTGGATGGAGTAGATAGAGAATCTAATTGTCTAACTGGAGCCAGCTTAACTAAATAGGTAGCAAATTTGGAATTTGGTTTAGTTTAGTTTAGTTTAGTTTAGTTTAGTTTAGTTTAGTTTAGTTTAGTTTAGTTTAGTTTAGTTTACTTTAGTTACCATGTTCTCTACAAGTGGACGAGTCAAATGTCACACGCCAGATGGAGAAATGAAATGCCCAACCACACCCAAACTCCCCCTTTTAATTATTATTAAAATTAATTATTACTTGCCTTATAAATACATCTCTCCCCTCACCATTTGCACCCCACCACCAGCACAGCTCCTTCTTCTCTTCCTACTCATGCTCAGTCTGGGTAATGAGGAATCTTCAAGTCTCATCAGTTGAAGTCACCCAGAACTCTAGCCCAAGCAAAGAGTTCCCTTTGCTTGTCTCATTGCCTCAGCTCACAGAGGTGCAGTCTGCACTTTGCAAACAAGACTGCACAGGCCTCAGTGCTTGACCTCTGCTGTGAGAGGTCTGGTGCCTCTGTTAGACTATGGTGTGCATTTTGCTAACATGGTTTGGGTCCACTTGTAACTGAAAAGCAGAATAAAGTTGTTCTGGCTGATAACCTTTTTTCTCTGATTAACAATTCCATAATGGGGCCCCATTATCTCTTGCAGGATGATAATGCGCCCATGCACAGGGTGGACTGGCATCTGGACGGACAGAAGGACACTTTCTCTTATTGTTGTTATTGTTTTCTAACTCTCTCTACAATAGGTCTAAATCTCATAATCATATCTTTCTGATACAATCAGAATTATAGGCATAGTCAGAAACAATATCATAATGTAATTTATCACAATAACCTGTCATGATAATGATAGCATAGTGTCATAACACTGCATACACTGGAAGTCTTTCTTAGTTCCCAAAAGCCTTCAAAACCATGATTTCCTTAAAATAAATAGAGTTGATTATGCTGTGCTTGTCCCAGCACTTTGAGTGATATTTAAGCATTAGGGTGTACAGGCAGCAAAAGAGGAGCATCACATAGCAGACTGGAGATATCAACACAAGCCAGAAAGCTGCTTGGTTAACTAATGCAAGTTTATTAGTACGTTGTGAAAGATTGCGATTAGACTGATGGATCAGGTTTTGTAGGCTTTAGAAGGTGTTCAAAAGTTACTAAGTCCAAATCTCAAGGAAGCTTTTCTTTTGACAATTAATGATTTCTACTCTTAGTGGTTAACCCACTTAATTCACCACCACCCAGCACCAGGTGTCGGTGGTCGGACTGTGGGTAATTCATGCCTTTCTTAGTAAATCTGCTGTTAGTTCTCTAAAAAAGCTCTCAAAGGAAATGTCTTTAAAGAATAAAAAATAAGTTTGAGGAAGTATATATGATCCTTTCCCCTTAAAACTCCTTGGAACTCTAAGTTAAGAACTATTCAGGAACCTGAATGAACCTTTCAAGAGTGTAGAACACAGAGGAATTACAGGACAGGGAAAGTTTGGAAAGACCGGACACCAATAACTCAAAAGGAACTTCTCAGTGGCACACAAACAATGACCACAATCCACCAGTCCAACTCTTTTCAGACATCCACATCCATCCATTATTCATCTCTAAAGCTCATAATTTCCCAGCTGCTTGGCAGTTAGCTCAGGCCTCTAAAAACTTCCTACAACCAAAGGGCTGTTTAAGAAGACAGAGGGAAGAAGGAACAGGTGTGAGTGATCAGTCAATTATTTCAGCCAACTTCCCCACACCGTATCACAATTATCGTTGTCCAGAGGGTAAACTGTAATGAGTGTGTGAAAAAAAAATACCTTCTATTAAAAAGTAACTGTTGTCTGGTGCTCACTAAACCGCTTCCTGAGATCTGTAAAGTTGGGAACCCTCAGGGCCTTTTAGGCCTTCACAGGAGGCCTAATGGTTACTGTGAACTACAAAAATGCATGTATGTCATTTTAAGCTCATTTAAATATAATATAATCATCATTGCTGTGTGTAAACTCTACAGGGTTTGTAGTAATAATCGTATTGCATTGTTAGTTAGTTCTGTTCACAATCAATAATTCATACTTATTCTTATTATTATTCTTAAAATGCTAAATGGAAAATGACCCAGTATTTTTTTTTCCTATTGTATGTATTATCACAATTAAATTTATGAAGCACTATGGCAGGACTGAAAGAGTCACAATCATAGTTGATTAAGGAAAGTTCAGTACATAGAACTGACATGTCATGAACCTCAAACACTGTTGTCTCCTCCTTTAAATATGAATAAAAGTCAAATTCCGAAATCCTAGACTGTTGCATAGCAATGAAAATGGCAGGCTATATGGAGAAATCTATCATTCCAGATTGTCCAAATTATCAATGGCTATGGTTGGTCTTTTTATCTTTGATCGAGGCTGAAGTTGACTTCCTGTTCAGCATCTTCTTAAGCGGATGTTCCATTCCACCTTAAAAGCTAAACAGAAAATGTGCAAAGCAAGCTGCTGGCTTGGAACTGTCCAAAGAAGAACAAGTATCTCCAAAATGGTAACTGTACAGGAGAGGCAACATTGTCCCTTACTTCCAATGTACGTACGTTTAAATATTCCAACTTATATATGTTTTCTTTGGACACCAATGCTATTTAACAAGATCCTGAACAGCTTAAACTGAACAAGCTTCACTAAGCGTTTGACCCTAAAGGGACAAAAGACAGGGGCAGTTCAAACTTTATTAGCATCACAACCCCAACCAAAACCTGTAAGTAGCAGCCATGCTGTGTGACCTTATGACTGTTTGCTGGTTGAAGCAGCTTAAATCATCTTAAACTGAAAGTTTCATAGTGAATTCTAATCTTTAATTTACATGGATCAAAAGCAGGTAGCAAGAACAAGTACTGATAGCTACTAGCAGGCTTCAAGTAACTAACATCCATTTAGAAACTCCCTGTAGAAAGAGAAACCATGTCGACAGGTTCTTAAAAGACTGTAATGTTATGAAATGTCTGAATGTTATAAGCCTATTGATTGAATGGTGGCCTGTGCTAAAGTTATTGCAAATCAAATTCTAAATGTTTTAATTGTTTAATTTAGTTTCTAAAAGTTACAGTGAATTTATAGAAATTTGGCACTAATAGGTCTCTATAGAAGATGTTAACTTGTCATTTTGTCACTAGAGGTGAACAAACTGTTGCATACATCCACATTGCTCATATTCGCCTACAAAACAAAAGAATAAAATTATGAAAAGTACATGTAATCAGAATAACTGTTGGATTTTCATTTGAAGTGGAATTGTGCAAAATTCCATCACTTTAGCTCAAACTAAACGAGTTTGGTGGCTGTTTTTTGTTATAGTGGATATGAACAGGTTAATACCTTTCATGGTGACATTTTTTCTGTCAGTGGATGGAAAGGTAAGGTGTGTGTATTGCTTGGATACGGTCCTGCCAGGCTTGGAGAGCATGAGCTGGAGGATCTAACAGAGTGTGACCCTCAAGAGCTGTCTACATATGCCAGAGGAATCAAATCAAAGACACCACCAAACAACAGAAGCAGCTGTGTTGGTGTGGAGAATACCAGAGCAAGCAAGTGGATGTAAGATGAGAGATGAGGAAATAAATAAATAACGACTGCAAAACGGAACAGAATAATTTGGTGTTAAATCTTTGCAAATTAAATGCAAATGCCGGTCTCCCTCCCTCTCTCTCTCTCTCTCTCTCTCTCTCTCTCTCTCTCTCTCTCTCTCTCTCTCTCTGCCATCCTCAGTGTTGGACTTGTTTGCCGTGCAGGGATCATTTAAAAGTCTAATTTATTTCTAATGAAGTGGGGAGGCTTTGATATGACGCTGTGAGTTGGAAAGAGCTGACAGCAGAGAGAAAAGCCATGTTCCTATGTTAGAGGAGCCAAGTACAGCGGCCTAACAAACAGATTTTCTCTCGCCCTCGGGATACAGCCATATCTCTCTATGCTAAAACATGAAAAAGAGGGATAAATGCTGAATATATTATTCAGCACAAATAGATAGATTAAGAAATGTACAGCACTACAGTACAGAGTTGGATAAAATGATGAGACGTTTTTCTGTGCATTCATTTTACTTTTTTTTTTTTTTGCTGAAATGTCAACAGCCCATAATTAGATTGTATTGTTAATTCTGATTTAAATGGATGCACCTTTGTTGGTAAGCTGTATCATATGTTATTATATGAATCCCATTAGTGACATTGTAGAACTTTACTCAAAATAAAGGCGAGTTTTTCCAACATTCATTTTTCAGTATATATCTACGTAAGTAAAGGGTTAAGATGTAAACAAGGTAGAGATGGATTAAAGAGTGTTTTTGGGGCGGATACAGATCACTGATCACTCAATGGCAATAGTGGACTAATCTTTCCACACCTTATAGTGGTACGTGGCCAATGGCAGCAGTGAGCCATGCAAACATTGACTGGTGACAGCATTACTGGTGAAAATAGATGACTATCAGAGATCATCATCAGCGCAGATTTCTTTTTAAGGCATTCCAGTCACTGCTGCAGACTGTGGAGTGTTGTTACTTAAGAATTTTACTTAAGAGCCTGTACTTACAGAATTGTCCATTGCAGCTCCATTGAAAGCAATGTAATATCCAGTTGACCAGTGTCTGTCAACTTCAAAAATATAAGGCAACTGTGCGCTCCTCTGATACTCACTGTACGGGGTTGAACAATATACTCTCAAGTGTCGTGCTAGGTTTGCGGCGTGAACGCTCTTTTGCAGCTGTGTTCAGGTTACAAGCCTCATTGCTTAAATAAGATATTTTCCTCAGGTCCGATTTCACTAACTTGACGGTTTAAATTCGGATAGGTAAGTGACTCTCTGTTCTGCAATTTCCCCCTGGGATTAATAAAGTATTTCTGATTCTGATTCTGATTCTGACTCAGACCTTTCATTAATGTGAACAAACCGGCATCCTGAAACAACCTGCATATGCACACCCAACTCAGTAATGCCAAGTGACTGAACCAAGTGCGTCACAAACAGCAAACTCACCAGCACAACGAGCCTGTTCTACTAAGATAATTGGCACTGATCAGCAGTTCATTATTGGACCGGGATGGAGATAAATAAGGGTCAGGTGTGTTGCATTTCCAATTGTGTTGTTTACTGGCTCTAACTACTATCCGTGTCACATGCCTATCCGATCTAGAACTACATAAGAAAGTGACTCAAATTAGATGTTTAAAGATTAGATTTGATGTGGCTACACAGTCCTGAAAAAAATCTGATCTGTCACTTTAAGGCAAAAGGTCCGATTTGAGTCACATCAGACGCACAAGGCATACTTGGCCAAGTCAGATACAGTAAAAAATCTTAGCATTTTCATCAAGCATTTTTCTCTCAGTGTTGGCAATGAGCTATAGTGGCCAATACCATATTTGGGCTGAACATTTTGGGCTGATACTGATACATACCAATCAAGTAACCAGAATATAAGAATCAGATTTGTTCACAGTGGTGGTGATAGGAACCAGACGTCCGAATGGTTTAATGCCTCTAAAAGCTACCTACAAAGAACGCTATTACATGACTTAATTACAAGTACACTTCCTGAAGCCTGACACAATATTTTACAACAATTATGAGTCAAGATTCTGGATCAAAACATACTTTTAAACCAGTCAATCTTGGTGGAGGGGTACATATAGGCTGCTGTAAGACTTTAGTTTACATATGAAAACATATGCACATGTTATTTTGGATTGACATGTGCAATAAGTGAAGTGAATCTCCCAGCTTTTACCACATCCTGTGTTGGGGTGCAAATAAGTGTGGAGAGATTGTGGCACTTTCACTTCACATGCTGTGCTCACAAATCCTGTAGCGCTTACAGGCGGGTCCTCTGGATGCTTATTCAACTTTTACTAGGCTACTGAATCACTGAGGTAAGACACATGAGCATAATGCCTGATAGAGTTCTGTTGCATGCACATTTGCTGAACTTACTCATTTCAGTTCACCTCCCATGGTATCACAAATTTCACACCATCCTTCAAAGAGCATTCATGAGATGCAGGCAGCTTAATATGACAAAGACACTGGTTAATTAAAGTTATTGTGTCAGCAATGTGAAAATTTAAATATGTTGTGCCTTTGAGGCACAGTTCATTATCATCTGTCAGAGGCGAACAATAGGAGATTCACTAAAGTAAACCGAAGCTTACAAGCAAAGAAGAATCCCGTTAAAAGAGTCATCAAGACATCATGAGCTGTAGTGGCCTTTTCTACTCTGCTGTGTGCTGTGAGATGTTGTTATATGTGCTGGTTATTAGACAATAAGATGACGTGTAAAGCAGTGATTAGTAAATTCTGTTTTAAAATGAAAACAGTACAAAAATACAATATTTAATGTGTCACCCTAGAAGCTTTATTGGTATTACCCTACACTGTTTTATTTAGTTACTTTTGTTTATTTGTTTTATTTATTTATTTGTTTATTTGTTTGTTTATTTGGTATTAAAAAGAGGCGGCATGACAAGCAGTAAGTAACATCATCATTGCAAAATCGATAATGTCAGTATATGTCAAAGGGAGTTTACCTAAATGGCTGAGTCAGCGGTCTTCCAGCAATTTGTCTTCTTTATTACTCTTCTTACTAAATTATCTTCTCTATACATTATTATATGTAAATGCATGTTTTATTGTATGGTTTTTGGTGGATATGACAGTTTTTATGAAAATGAAATATAGAAAAAATCAGAATTTATAGGCTAAATCTTAGGTAGAGTTAGTGTGCGTTATTGGTAGGCTACATGAGCTTTTCAGGATCAGGTACATTATTTGGAAGGGAAATACAGGTATTATATATCCCTTGTTTTGGGAATATACATTTGTTATAATTGTGATGCCTGCAACACGTTGGAACAGGAACATGTTTACTCTGTTCCTTGTACCTTACGTTACGTGGTACCTTTTATTGCATTGGTTTTTTTATTGTACATGTCTTACCAGCTTATAAAGGCATGCTGTTGTAACCTGTGCAGAATGTCGCTTGATTCGTTGTCATGTTGTAAGCAGCCGCTGATAAAGCCCTCATCTAGAAGTCATTGGTGTTAATACACCTCATACTATGACAGACTTGGGCTTGTGGACTTTATGCTGGTAACAGTCTGGACTGCCTGTTTGTTCTTTGGCCTGAAGAACATGACATCCTTTATTTATCTGAAAAGTTGACTCTTTGGAACACAATATATTTTCCTATTGATGATTATCAGTTCACTTCGGAGCAGCTTGGGTGCAGAGTTTTTTTAAACCCATGCAGTGATAGTCATCCCCGAAACATTGTGTATTTAATGCAGTGGCATATAAGGTAAAATTGCTGGTATTTAGTTGCAGATTTTAGCCTTGCCCTTTATGGACAAAGATTTATCCAGATTCCCTAAATATTCTATTGATACATTGTTGCAAGCACAATGTATTACTGTAATGCTCTCCTTACTGTGGTTCCTAAGAAAACAGTGCATCCTGTACAAGCATACAGATCTAAAGATCTAATTTCGATGTTTTTGTGGTTAAAAAAACGAACAATGGATCACTTTATAGGACATTCTAGAAATTAATGTTTGTGGATAATGTCTGTTTAAGGCACCTCAATGACAGTAAGGTAAATAGAAAATGAGGAACAAGGAAACAAAGGACTGCCCTTGTTTTAACTGTTACTCAATTAATCACAATGGGAATGGATGTGTGATCACTAGACTAATAGAACAGCTCTAAAATTATTTGAAATAAAATCTTGTTACATTACGGTTACATAAAGTACACAATGTCTTATAATGTTACCAATTAGACAGTGTTCTGGGTGGTTGATATGATGTTCTCCCTGAACAGACCGACAAGATGAAATTCTGTTGCTTCCTGAGATTGGTCCTTCTGGTGGCTGTGGTGATATCTTCATCTCTGAGGACATTAAACTCAGTGGAGGAGCTAGAGAAGACTGGCTTTGGCACACCACCCCCTAGACATGGTCTTGTGTTGCTTGTGTGGTATGTGAATAATTGCATTGACAACAACATGGTGGCTCTCTGTAACCCTGTGGAAGGCGATTTCGGCTTCCACGAATTCAAGAACAGAGGGCCAGTCAGTCTGCTTCCTAAGCTGAAGGATAAGAAGATGTATAGCTACTTCACATTGGGAAACCTTCATTCCAAGCATGCCACCGACCTGCCCTACGAGGTCAGGAAATACTATAATCCACATAATCCAAAGAGCAATATGGACAGAGTGATTGTCAAGTATAATAAAAATAAGAACACAATTGAGGATGTGTACATATCAGAGCATTATAAGAAATCAAAGACGTATCTTGTTGGCCCACCTCTCATTAATGAATTAAGAGAACGGGCAGCTTTTCATACTGTTCCTAAAGCATTTAGCGAGACATTATGAACACTTATATGAATGTTTTGTACTTCATTTTCTGGTCAGCATCTTTTTCAAAGACTACTTACATATGGACATCATGACACATGCATAAGCATTGAATAACATATTTATGAAGTAGTACATTGCTTTGTCTTGGTCAACAGCTTATGGTAGCGATTGTACAATACCCTGAGCTGTAGTGACTGCACTCATATAGAATTATGGATAATACTTTACTTGAGGGGTATCTGCATAATCTACACATGGAAGACTATGTCATTTTACTGAGAGGAAAAAAAAATGTAAAAACAGAAGTCTCATCTATTTCATTAAAAAACTTTATTATTTTTAATGGTATGCTTTATTTCTGCACAAGCAAATTAATAATGACCTAATACTGCTTTTCTAAATGAGCTGTTGAATGAACACCCAGGCACAATAAAAGTTTAAAGAAGGTAAAGAGTAGAAAAGAGAAATCCTGACAAAGTGCAAAATAAGTTGAAAGCCTAAAGCACTTCCTGTCCAGAAGGGTAAAGCCAGGTCATTTTATCCTTTCTATCCAGAAAAGAGACCCTACACTGAAAATATATATTTTTTAATAAATATCTTTTAGACATACTCCATATTAATATCATGTAATACGTGAACACTTTATGAATGTTGATTTAAACATTTATGAATGTGGTATTATCTGTTATGGTTATGAATCTGTTGTAGACATCCTGTAAGTAAACTGTTACAAATCATGCAGGAGTAGCATAAACTTCTAAACTAAAGGTTCCTTCTTTGTCCCGTTACCTGGGGAATGATGCTTCATGATAGTGTTATAAATGTAACAAATGTCAATCACTTTAGTTAAAGGTCCCTATTGTCAATGAAATGTAATTTTCTTCATAGAGCATCTTGTCATGTTGTGGTTACTAACATATACTAGTTATAGAAATGTTGCTTTATGTATATGTTATTTGTATATGTTGTCCATATGTGGGTGCCCTCCATATAAAATAGGATCCTATCTACATAGAAACACATGCATAATAATTAAATAACATGTCTGTTCAACAGTAGTTGAATATTTGTAACAGTTTACGACAGTATTTATATAGTATATTTATAAACAGTTTTCCAAAGTTGCCGATATATGTTATGCAGTAAATTTTGTTGTATTGACATATGAGCCCTTATGCTATGAAAGATTTTGATAACCCCTAAAATAACAATTTTGTTTTTGATATAACTTTAAACAGACTTCCTATGTAATTTACTATATGTATGTAAAAATGTGTATATGTATTAATATTGAAAAAAACATTATTCACGCAAAAATAAAATTCCCTTGTATTTCTACAGAAAGTAGCAAAATACAGAATTGCTTGCTGTTAAATTTGAACATCACAATGAAAAAATTCTGCAGTTATGTTGTCCCATTTCCGGGGTCCCCCGGAACTCAACTTCTCAGAGTGCATCACCCAATGATGTCACACCCACATGTCTCTATTCTCCCAATCATTCCCGCTCTAGGTCTCCTGAGTACTAACTCATGTCTTTAATCACTGATCTGCATATAAGCCCCACACACTCATTGCGAAATTTTACCGAACCTAGTTTGCGATTCTGAGCATTTTCTCCTGTGTTTTCTTGACTCCGGTCCTGACGCTTTTTCATTTATTGACTACCCATCGCTTCCTTGTCCCTGTTGGCTTGACGTTCTGATCTACTCTCTGGCTTTTGACCTTCTTGTGCTCTTTTGGTATTTTGGTGCTGTGTTTAGATGGCCAACGTTAATAAAGCTCATCTTACTTTTAGCTCTGCACATGCTGGTCCAAGTTCTTTGTTTCTGACATATGTATTTCTGTATTAGTCTATCATGTTGCTTTATTATAGCTCTATACATGAAAACAAATGACCCCTTATGTCAATGCAAAGGTAATGTCATTCACTGTTGTGGTCACATGATTAATGGAAGAAGATGTTTGTTAATTTGGAAGTAATGCGTTATAACTATGTAATTCACACCATATACATGTGTTATGACAGCCTTGTACAGGTAGCCTTCAAATGCAGTAATACCACTTCCTGTAACAAGGCTGTCCACCTTGACATAAGCTGTTAGTTTCTATTTGCCGTGATTATGTGTAACCCAGCTTTCGATTCCCATTATCACATCTGTTCACCCATATTTAGCCACTTCTCTTTTTTACTCACGCCTCCCAAACTAATAGCTCACAAGCTGATCACAGGCAGCTGAACACTTCAGAGCTAAAGATGGGGAAATTTCTGCATTTCTACATTTCTACTAATGCTGCTGCACTTTTCCATGATGGGTGTTCCGCACGGATTGCTCCAGTCAATTGTCAACTAATTATGGTGGTAATGATGACGCTTAAGTATGGAATGAGAGTTGTTCTTTGGAAAACAGGAATAAGAATGTAAACAAATCCACTAAAAAGACAAAAAGCTTGCACCATATGTGCAGAAGTCACACTAGAAAACACAAAGCAAAGTATATGATTAATGATTACCAATGGGTGACAAATGCACATATAATAACACAAACTGAGACAAAGTGGCCAAACATCCTGCACAAATGTTGAAGCTGACAAAAGAAATGCCATTTGTGTTTTGAAGAAAAAGCTTTGCCTCAACAGCCAGCCATTAATATTGTCAAAATATGAATTATTAGATCAAGTACAGCTTTGGCACAGAAGGTGCAAAATCTGCACAGTTCATTCCAGATGACAGGCAGACTAAAGGCTCTTGCTTGTAAATAAAAAAAAAACAGCTAGCTGTGTAATCTGTGTGTAGTAAGACCCGGCCACCCACAGCTCCAAAACAATGATCATATGTGAATACGAGGTCACATGTAACAAATGGGGCTGCAAGAATCTGGTTTCAACCTGCAGGACTCATGTAAATCATGTAAATTACAATAGTCAGTGGCTGACAGAAATCCTTAGCAAATGACACATAAAAATGAGCTTGTTAGATTTATGTTAATGTTGAGTTAAAAATCAAAAGAGTTTGAATCATATGATTAACAGATGTGTTTGTATTCCCTCTATTGTGAATTCCCAGCTAACAACAACAACAACATACATAGTAATTACTCAGCAATGTTGTTGCAAAGATGTAGCACTGTGATGATGTTGTTACAGAGCTAGTTTGGTAATAAAGCTCATCTGTAGACTGTAAATAGGATCCCATACTTTTGCATACCTAAACCACTTAGTGATAGTAAAAGGTGCTGTTTCAGCCCTTCTTTAATTACTACTGATGATATATCAGCTTTATTTAGCTACTAGCAACCCACAAGCTAAAAAAAAACCTTCACTGCCCATAAGAATATGTTCATGTATATTTTTTTGCCCATCAGCATCACAGTGGCCCACAGGTTGAAAATCATTGATTTAGTAAACTGTATATGTAATCATCACATCTATCTTCCAGGGAATTCCACTTCTCTGAAACACTAGCATGTGTAAAATGACTTTTGGGTTAACACCAGTGCTGGATACTCAAGGTTACATATTTGCTCTTATTTATCAAAGTGGTATATGGTTAAATCTGACTATTTGAGCATATGCATTTTTTAGCACATGTGTATGAACAAACTCATGTTTGGTAGGAGCGTGGACTAATTTAAAAAGTAATAGTTTAATAACCTGGAAAAAAATAATGCAAAAATGCAACTAGCCAAAACTATTTTTAATATCATCTGTAATAATAATAATAATAATAATAATAACAATTTGACGATCCACTGCGAAAGCAAAAATACTTACAAGCACTTTGGTAATCTCATACATTGGCATTTTCAAATTCTGAATTAATAAATAAATAGGTACATTAATAAACCAACACAGAAGAAATGGCTACAAGACACACAAACATGATCTTATTGTACGTAAAGCATTGATAAACATGCGTTCATTCATTCATGTATTATGTAAGTTGCTTATTCTCCTGGGTTGTGGGGGGTTCTGGAGGACAGTTCTCATTGGACTGAAGGCAGGAAACATCCTGGACAGGCTGCCATCACACACATGGGCACCCAGACATACACATTCAACCACACATGGCTAGGGGCAATTTAATAGCTTCATGCTGACACTAGAGGAAAACAATGGCACATCACGCAGAAGGCACCCTGGTCTTTCTTGCTGTGACAGTGCTACCCGCTGTGCTACTGTGTGTACGGTTTTCCTTTTTCTTCATGATTGTTAATTTTCAAGGATGAACATCTTGGGTAGATATCTGGAGGGTCACTTTCACTCTTACTGGAGCAGTTCCCTGCTGGTATGTCTCTATACTGACCTGGTGAAAGCTTATGGGCCCCCTTCTTTCCCACCACTTTGCTTTAGTCTCATTTTTCTTTCAGCAGCACAAATGGAAATGACATGAAACTAAATTACAAAGTGAACTTGTTAGAGCACAGATCTGATGTTTCACTCTCGTTCTCTCTTGCCTATGGACAGCTTTTTTCTCTCCTTCACCTGCCTTTTTTCTCCTTCAATGGAGCTACGGAGGCTAGTCAGGAGTGCTTTGACAGAATTCTAAAGCAGCAGAATGAACAGATGTCTCTGGATGATTAATGTGCTTCTTTCTCGCACACGCGTCTCTCCAGCAGTGTGCCAGTACTTCTCTTCTCCTCCTCCTCCTCCTCCTCCTCCTCCTCATCTCTCCTCCTCACAGTTACTGTGTGGAGTATTCATCCTCCCAAGTCCGTGAACCCCCCCACACATACTGCCCTCATGCTGCCCCTCACTGCGCCGTGAAGCGAAGGGACGATGAGATAGTCTTGAGGAAAATTCTGTCGAAGCTGAGCATTTGAACAGGTGCGTGGCGAGAGTGGCAGCCAGTGAAAGTTCCTATTAGGCTTTATTTCTCAGAGATGTCTCTAAATGGAGAACAAGGCAGCAGTGCCCCCTAGTGATGAAGCTAATATCCAGAATAGTCCAGCTAATTAACAAACTAAATAAGTCAACAAATAAATACTGGGAACTTGAGTTGACCCTTTGAATACACTCTAAACCATTCAGCACAATGCTCTGAAGATATGGTGACCCCCACTCTAGAAACAAACAACACACTATATTCATGTGTCCCTCGGAGTCTTATAGGTCAACGTGCTTGGAATAGTGCTCTCCACATGGCAGGTAAGTGCTTGAGTAAGGCTTGTAACATTCACTTCTCTTTGCAACATGATTAAAATTCTAATGCTATCATTGCTAAATTCTCCAACGCTTCATTTACTCTGTAACACTCATGCTTCCATTCCTCACAGTATAACCTAAGAATACATGGTTTGCTTGTTTTTAATGCAGTAGTATGTGAATAATAATACTACTATACTCTACTATACTATTATAATAATACTACTACAAAAATAATAATAATTAATAATAAGTATGTGATGTAATGCACTGGGGAGTTTAAAAAAGACCTACTCTATTCATTTTTCAGTTTTCCCAAAACAGTATATTTCTCATAGTGTACATCTGTATTCACCTGCTGTGTTAGAGATTCTGTGTCTTTAAGACCCACCTCCTCATTAGCCCTGATATGCCTTGAATAGCCAGCTCACCAACTCTGCTCCAATTGGCAAACTGCCAGAGCAGCATCCCGCTGTAAGTTTCACCCCCACACCGCTGAAAGTCAAATAGAACAAGTTGGTAGACCTGACCCATTCTCACAAGTTAGACTGGAACAGGATGTTTCAGAGTGAGTTGTTTTTTTCTGTTTTAGCTCTCTGTGTGTTGTGGCTGGGCATATCAAGCTAGCCAGTAGGTGGGCAGTAAGGACTGTGTTACGAGGTGATGTCACTGTGTAATGGAGAAAAGGCCTGGGAACTTTACAGATCATTTACATGCTCAAAACACATTTACATGTATCCACTAATGAAGCCTACAACGGTTTAGCTCTGCACAATTATACTGTATAAGATATAACAAGTGAATGAGGTGCAATGCAGGATACCAAGCTGCCTAACATTAACTTTTTTAATTCTACACGGTAACAAAAAAAACAAAACTGGGTCACTGGAAAGTGATCTTAGTCCCTGGGCTGCCCTAAAATTGTTGATAATATGTTTATTGGCTCAGAAAAACTCACATACATGTTTCATTAACACAGTAACATTAATATTTGCAAATTAATTAATTAAGGCTATTAATTAATACTTCTGAGGCACCCTAAACACTGCCTTTTCTAAGATTCATTTTAAGTACGGGGGTAAAACCAGGCTGGAAAATGGGCAAGCATAAATAAATTCATACTGTTATTTGTCCTACAAAAAATGTAGAACAAAATGTATTGGCAATGTTAGTGCAATTTTCTAAACTGGCAGGTCTATAAAAATGACAAATTGAAATAATGTCTTAATGATTCTTAATTACTGGGAAATCACAATTGCATCAATAACAAATATTTCAGAACAAAAGAAAACATAAATTAATAAATATTACAGGGCTATGCTGATAGCAGGAATACCAGGCATACTTGTAGGATAATGAAAACTTAGTCTTCAAAAGTAGGCAAGTAGGAAGAGATGTGATTTCTATTGCTAATAGCTGCTAACGTACAGGACACGTTGACCATGGGCAGTCTACAGGCCCACTGAAAAACACTGCACAGGAGTTATAACACTACTCTATTCTCAGCAGTGGGCTTTGTACAGATGTTGAGATAAAGCCTCTTTGGCCCATAAAACTCTCTCTGATGTTCTCAGATTTGTGAGGTTGAGTTGATGTTCTCACCTCTCATGGGCTAGTTGGCTTAAGACTTACCGTTTTTCATCTTTAGGAGAACCGCGCTGACTTTAGATAGGGTGTTCTCAAGTGTAAGTGCTCAGTGGTTAGAAGGCCTGTTGTATGTTCAGAGGATTACCTGCTAAATCCCAGCATTAGTGAGGGGTACAAAGATGTACACAGGCCAAGAGTGACTGCTCCCTGAATGAAAGCTGCTGTTATGGTCCATGTTTAGACAGTGTTATCCTGCCCCCTGCTGACAACAAGTAAGCACTACAGCTTCAGCTTTCAAGGAAGACCTTATTCAAGTTATCATATAAAAACTAGCAAAGGATTTAAGGGCCTATATAACCCAAACTTTTAAAAACCACTGGTGCATACCAGTGTGTAGTCAAGATATGGAAAGTACCTTGCCAAAACGGGCTGTTTTAAATTGCTTTGATGTCACAAAAATCACTTGACATATCTACAGACATACCTACAGCAGTTTAGCTACCCCCCAGAAAACCGTTTTTTAGAAACTGCAGTATGAGCCCACTTATCATTCCCTCAAAAAGAGCCTACTAAAATCCACAGCCATATGCTAATGAATACCTGTCCATGTTAAAGGGCTCCTATGAAATATTAAAATGCTTTTAAATATTTTATATAGTCAATTTGTATTTAAATTGGATTTAATACTTTATATAAATACATTTCCAAGTGAAGAATGCTTCTCTTAAACATCAGTCCAGACGGCGTCCTTATGCTAGACTACAGGTGCAAAGCATTTTCATTCTCATTCTGCTCACTTGTGTTGTTTTAAATAAAGCTTCCTATAATGCTTCTCCTGCTAACAGCACTAAATAAATTCAGTAGAAGGAAAATGTTAGCACAACAGAATGGAGAGAAGTCTGTTTCATATCATCAGAATAAGAAGCCAGGCTTTGTTATTGATTTAACAAACCTTATTTGCTTTTGCAGTGGCTGATTTTCCTACTCTGTTTTGTTTATTTTGTTATATAGATGGTTCCTCTCAGAAACACATAACTGAAGCAATGTGAGGAAAATGAAGGCTTCAAACCCAGCCTGGTTTTACCCTCCTGACTGTCAATTGCATCTATGTGCTCACAAAGTACATATTATCCTAACCATACAAAAAACTAGGAAACACATTTTAAGGCACCTGAAGGTAATGAACTGAACCATCCTTTTTTCCTTGATAGCACAGTTTGGGTTTTCAGTGCTATGGGGAACCTTTAAAGGGTATATTGTCCAATTCATACTCCAAACAATAGGGGACAACACAACACCTTAAAGAGGCTATGTCTACCCCTATCATAAGAAACAAGGAAAAGCACAGTCCTTCCTCCTGTAACACCTCCCTAACGCCTCCTCCAATCTTAATATTAACGCCTGTTAACATAAACAATCTCACAGCAATAGGCTTTGTTAAAGGAGCTGTTTGTAGGATAATGCAACCTGTCAAATTTATACTCCACATGGAAAGGAGTAACTTACCACCAGAAACTACACAACGACTCTTCTCCAAAGTTTTACCAGCCTAGAAGAAATGTTGTTGAGTTGAGTTTACTTGCAATAAGCATTTTCCAGTGGTGAAAAACAATGCCAACTTTAACTCCAGTTTTTTTTTCCAACTTCAGTTGTAAAGCATCCTTGGGTATGTAATAGGTGCTATATAAGTGTAACCAATTATTATTATTATTATTATTATTATTATTATTAGTTTTGCTTCTATTTATATCACTTCTTTTATTTGGTTCCAAACGTGTATTGCTGTTGAGAGCAGTATCTGAGGGTCAATGGCTATTTCGTCATCCTCTCGTGTTGGACTGATGGCACTAGGATCCAAAGTGATTTAAGGGGTAAATCCAAACATAATAATACATTTATATCACAGCATGGGTGAAGTATTAAACCTGATTTTAAAACTGAGTAAAACTGATTTTTTAAATTTGTAATGTCCATCTCATATATTTGAGGAGTTTAACGCCTTTAAAAGCTGCATCTCGGTTATCACAAGTCATTTTGAAAGATAAATAAAATGACTATTTGCCATTTATATATCAGATATTATATACAGGGGTTGGACAATGAAACTGAAACACCAGTCATTTTAGTGTGGGAGGTCTCATGGCTAAATTGGACCAGCCTGGTGGCCAATCTTCATTAATTGCACATTGCACCAGTAAGAGCAGAGTGTGAAGGTTCAGTTAGCAGGTAAGAGCACAGTTCTGCTCAAAATACTGCAATGCACACAACATTATGGGTGACATACCAGAGTTCAAAAGAGGACAAACTGTTGGTGCACGTCTTGCTGGCGCATCTGTGACCAAGACAGCAAGTCTTTGTGATGTATCAAGAGCCACGGTATCCAGGATAATGTCAGCATACCACCAAGAAGGACGAACCTCCACCAGCATCACGTAGTGACCTGGCCACTATCCTGCAAGAAGAATGGCTTAAACTCCCTCTGACCACTGTGCAGGACTGGAATATGTCATTCCCAAGAGGAACTGATGCTGTATTGGCCGCAAAAGGAGGCCCTGCACCAGTTTCAGTTTCATTGTCCAACCCCTGTAGTTATCCAGTATTCAATAACAGATTGCGAATACCACTATCTGTTATTCAACAATTTTGAAAATGTAAAAATAGGTGGAATTGCCCTTTTAATTCCCAGGACCCTCTGACAGGTTCAGTTTGTATTTCTTCCCACATAAGAATAATAAGGTTTAGTGCAATCAGTACACTTTGTTTGGAACACCTCCTTGTATCCTCGACTTATCATCTATTTTACCAGTAGATGTAGATGTATTGTTCAATTGCTTCTCCACTGCTTTGTGTTGGTCATCCTGTAGTCTTTTATCAGTGGTCACAGGATACTACCAGCTGGATAGTTTTGGTTGACGGACTATTCTCAGTCCAGCAGTGACACTAAAGTGCTTAAACACTCCAGCAGCACTGCTGTGTCTGATACACTTACACCCACACAACACACACCATCACACCACCACCTTGTCAGTGTCACTACAGTGCTGAGAATGTTCCACCTCCCACACAGTACCTGCTCTTACCATTGGAGAACAGGGTGAAAGGGGGTTAACAAAGTAAGCAGAGAATCAGATGGACTACAAAGCGGACCTATATGGTAAGTAAAGCTGATACAATGGACAATGAATGTAGAAGGGTTATATAATTAGGTGCTCAGTAAGTGTATATATAATAAGGTTCATGTCACAAATCTCATGTCCTTTGATATTTTAATAAACACCTTGCAGGTCTAAATGAAAAGGTAGAGAGTAAAAAAGCACTTACTGTCTTTTGCAAATGTGTTGAAGTAAAAGTATTAAGTATCAGATATGTAAAATATACACTTGAGTCATGTTCAATCAGTCAGGTATATTCAACTGTTAAACACTGCTGTGAGGATTGTATTGCATTCAGGCACAAGAGCATTAGGTACCAATGATGGATGATTAGTTACTGATGGTTCGCTGCAAGTTGTACAATCCATCACTGTGTATGTGACAAATAACCTTTGAATTTGATTTGATGGGTCACAAACTCCAATCCAGCTCATCCCAAAGGCATTGGATGGAGCTTCATCATTTCAAAGAACACTGTTCCACTACTTCAGAGCCTAGTGTTGGGGGTCTTGGTATCTCAAATTGTTGAGGTGCTGGTGAAGAAAATCAGTCCCAAGAAGAGGCAGTCAAGAGTCACATATAAGTCAGGGACAGAGGTATCAGGCTCGTGGATGGCTTTTCTCTTTCATAAATAGCCTCCTCTGGTCCTCAGTGTGACAGCAGCAGGCCTGAGGCAACAAGCCCAGAGAGCAGATGATGGATAGGGCCTGCCAGCCTTGAATGTCTTCCGCCAAAGCATTTCAGCAGATAGAAGAGTGTGAGTAAAAGAGATGACTTCCAGAGAGATTGTCAGCTTCTGTGTCTAATAGGTCTCATTTTTTCTCACATGTGCCGCTTCATTTTTCTCCATTGCCTTCACCTCACATAAATGCAGCACATAGAAAATCACATCAGTGACACTAATTCCTTAAACCCAATACCACACCGGACTGAATCTCCAATAACTTTCAAGCTGTGGTCAGGGGTCGCTGCTTGAGTATCTTCTCAGTGACAATAAGAGTGACAGTAAGGCTGAAATTCTTAAAGCTGCAGATAAAGGCATCAAAGTCTGGCCATAAGTCTGAAAATAATTTTGAATTATTGGTAAAAAAAAAATTCTATGAAATATTTGTCTTTTAGACTCTGCAGTGGTGTAAAATGCAGATGAAACTGCTTAAAGGTTTCCAATATGCAAGCAAGATATGGGCATTGCTGTTCAGTTGGCCTTCAATTTGACTGGCCAAAAGCAGATTTTTTACATTTATCATTAATAGTCATTTTGTCATATTTCTACATGTCTGTCAGTTGATCGGCATGTCATCAACTGGGAGGCTGGGAGACTGCAATGACTAACCTCGTCTGTGCCGTACCAGTGATTTAGCAAATCAGCCTGATTCAAATAGCAATTCTAGTATTTCTAGACTGGTATAATTTTTAACAGCATGAGGCTCTGTATCCTGCATACCCTGCATTAATGGGCTTTTTATTAGCTGTGTGTAGATACATCAGATCGTCTGCGGCCCGGCACTAATATCTCACATAAATTTAATCTGCCATGAAACTGTAAAATAGTTTGAATATTTTACTGCATGTTATGGGTCACTATCACTGTGATGTAAGCATCCAAAGCATTAAGCTGGACTGCAGAAAGAGGCTGGTTAAATACAGCCAAAGAAAAGAAGTCAGAATGGCATTTTTCAAGATGGTTTTGAGCACCAGAAAATAATATTTATATAAAAATATATTTAACAGAAAGTTACACAGAAACTCTTAGCAACCAAATCTGATTTCATTTGGTTTGGTGTTCATTCTTTACCTTTATTACAGCTCGTTTTTTTTCCCAGACTTTTCAGTTCAGTGTTACATCAGTCATTATCTGCTTCACACAATCCACATAATCCCAAACATATTCTGCGATGCTGCGTTGTGAGTTCTGGTCTTTTCTTAGTAATGACTTTTTGACAGCTACACATCTTTTCAGACTTATAGTGTTGAGCTGTCTTCTTACAGTGGAAGGATGGGCAGAAACAGCTGTGGATTGAAAGCAAATCTGGAGCTAGATTTTATTATTTCTCTCAAAGATAAAAGCTCTAAGTACTGTTTATCTGATGGAGACAGTTTGGGTGTTCCAATTGTTAGGAGTCATTTTCTCTCATTTCTCTCTAACTATTAATGATTCCCTTGTCAAACTACATTTTGAGAAAGTCCTGTTTTCCACTTCCACTTGACTTTCTCCAAGTATATTTCTTATAAAAGTGAATTATTTAACTTTTAATTCCCTCAAAAATATTTCCCTAAATAAATCATGGCTGTTTAAATTGGAAATTAAATAAATGAAGGGTGGTCTCTGACTCTTGTACAGTACAATATGAATGACATTAACATAATGTACATCAAACCCAGCACTGTTAACCACTCGTCATTATAATGAACTTTGAACTAACTATGTAACTACATTATTTAAGGAATAAATATTACAACAGTTGTAATGCTGTGTAAAATATAAGTAAATGTTAATAAAAAACAGTATGCAATGATTTCCACATCCCATAGACCCATATTTTATTTACAAAAGAACATAGAGCACATATCAGATGCTGAAAGTGAGATATTTTACCATTTCATGAAAATTATTACCTGATTTAGAGCTTGATGGCAGCAACACATCTCAGAAAAGTTGGGACAGGAAAAATAAAAGGCTGGTAAAGTCAGTGGTAGTAAAAGTAATTTGCAACTAAACCACAAAAGAACATTTCAGAGATGTCTCTCATTAATCTATGAAAAATAGTCCATCTACGGTACACAATATCATTAAAAGATTTAGAGACTTTGGAGAAATCACTGTGCACACGGGACAAGGGCAGTGGTCAATATTGAACAGTATATAGAGGTTTTAGAACAACATATGCTCCCATCCAGTCAACGTCTCTTTTAGAGAAGGTCTTTCATACTTCACAGACAAAGAGTCTGGGTGCTGAACTGGCCAGCCTGCAGTCCAGACCTTTCACCTATAGAAAACATTTGATGCACAAAACAACAGTCCTTTCCCAAAACTCTAGCAATTGGTTTCCTCACTTCCCAGACGTTTAGAGACTTTTTGTTGGCAGATGTGTTGCTGCCATCAAGTTCTATATTAGGCAATAGGTTTCATACAATGTCTCACCTTTACCATCTGATATGTGTTCTGTGTTCTATTGTGAATAAAATGAAGGTCTATGAGATTTATCAATCATTGCATTCAGTTTTTACTGACATTTATTTACATTTTACACAGTGTTCCAACGTTTGAAATTGGGGTTGTAATATACAGAGTAAAATTTAATCTGAATGTTCAGAATTCAATAGTTAACATGTTACTGAATCCTTTGCTATATTACCTATAACTTGCTCAGACAATTTGCTATATGATTTCAAATTTTTGTTGAAGCATTAGCTGCTATTAGACAGACTGGGTGGTTACACTTTGAGAGAACCAGCTAATTGGACCACATGGGTCACTGACTCAGGTGATCAGTGTTGATTGATAGTTTAAAAGTTCCCTTTCCAGAGATCTTTCTTTTCTTACAACAGTAACAATATGCACATAAACAGGCTCTTTCCTGAACACACAAACCCGGAGGAGGCAATGGAGAGGCTGTTCAGCACTGAGCACACCAAGCATCCCAATGTCAAACAGACAGGAGAGGGCACTGCCTTCATTAAGGCGCGTGGGGTCTGGTGGGTGGATGAGATGGTGTATATTTACATAAGAAACGTGGAGAATAAAAAGGGAGTGACGCCCCAGCATTCACATCCTAATCACTCATCCAGTTATCTCATTCAGACAGCATCGGAAGGAGCTACGATGGCACCAGGGTCACAATTAGAACTCATTAAGTATTCATTTGATGCGAGATGAGCATAAACCAAGTTTCAAATTTTTCCCTGTTTGGGATACCACAAGATGGGCTAATGGTACAGAAATTATGGCTTGCTTTGACTGCCTCCTGAAGGGTCACATCTTTATCATGCATTTTTTTTAAATAAATTATATCCAGTGTTGCATTCATTTAAATCTTATTTATTTTTCTTTCACACTGCGTACGCACTAATATCCACTATGCCATAGTTGATATGTTTATTTAACACTTCTGCCTGTCACCATAATGACTCAGAAAGAGTGGAGGTCGCCAATGAAGATTTATGTGTGAAACAACACTGCCCCCAAGGGAACTCGCCATGAACAAGTTCCAAAAAATGATTTCTAAGTCTGCTGTTCTGTGGAAGACAGATATTCATTAGAATGAGATTCATTATCAGTCAATGATCCATACTTCACGTCTGAACCACCACCTGTCTCCCATTATAAAATCTTGTTACAAAAGCAAATTCATTATACTGGCAAGTGGTTAACAGTGATACTTTAACCCAAGAAATGCATTTATTGTATCATTAACAGTCATATTGATGAAAAGCTGTTTTGCCTTTTTGTAAATTCACCAGAATAACAGTTGTTGATGATCCGTCAGGGTGCAAACCATGTCTAATCTTTAGACTCCACCAATCCACAGTCAGAAAGGCTGTGTACAAAGATCATGCCAAGAGTAAGAAGTCTAATAGCCAGTGAGGTCACAAAAGGAATCCAAGGTCATTTCTAAGCAACTAAAAGCCTTTTTCACATTGGCTAATGTTAGAGTCCACAATCAGGAGAACACTGAACCAACAACGGTGTGCATGGCAGGGTTAGAGAAAGGAGAAAGCTGCTGCACCCGTCTGTAGTTTGCATTCAAGCATAAAAACCTAATTCCACCTGTGAAACATGGTGGTGGTAGTGTTATGGTTCTGAATTCTGAATTATCAGGTCATCTCAAGAGAATGTGGGCCATGCAGCAAGACTATGACCCTAAGTACATTCTACCAAAGAACAGAAGTCAAAGAAGAATAAAGCTAATGTTTTGAAATGACCATAATCCAATAGAAATGTTGTGGAGGGCCCTGATGCAAGAAGTTAATGGGAGGAAATCCAAAAACATAACAGAGTTGAAGCTGTTTTGTACTGAGGAATGGAATAAAATTTCTCCAAGCCAAGGCACGGGACTATTAAACAGTTGCCCAAAACATTTAGCAGTTACTGCTGCACAAGGGCATCACGCCAAATATCGAAAGCAAAGGTTCACATACTTTTGCCGCTCACAGATATGAAGTACTGGATCAAAATCAATAAATAACTGACCAAGTCTAATATTTTGGTCTCATTTGTTCAATTTGTTTTTCATTATATACTTTTCTCAAATGAGTTTTCAAATGTATGTATTAAATTCTGAAGTTTTCACAAACTTTTAGGCACCACTGTCGTAAACACAAACCATTCTAGGACAGCTGTGAGGAATTAGTGCCAAACTGAAACCCAGTCAGACAATGAGCATGTAACATGCACATGGTGCTTTTCCATAGTAACACACTGAATGTGCGTGCCCTTGAGCAAGGTACCCAACTACTCTGCTCTGGGCAAGTGTGCTTACTGCCCCCTAGTGTGTGGGTTCACTGGGTGTGTGTGTGTGTGTGTGTGTGTGTGTGTGTCTGTTTCAGACTGTTTACAGTGGTGGGGAACCAGGGGTTGTGATGTGTACAACAGAAATATGGATAACCAGAACATAGCAGTGAACACACATGTGTCTTCTGGGTTTTCTTTGAGGACTATTTTGCTCTCTGACACCCTTCATGTATCCCTCCACCATAAACTGACTAATGTAATTGGATTAAAATACATTTTAAGACAAAAGATTATCACAAAACTACCGTAAAACAATGTTTCAGACATTAAGACGCATATTTTTATAACTATTTTATGTAATATCTTTATGTGACTGAGCTTTTTTAGCGCCGGGGACAGTTGCAGAGTCGGACGGTAGGGGGCGGAATGTAACCGCTGGGGGAAAAAAGCATCCGCAGAAGAAGAAGCTCCACTCGGTCCCGCTCTGAGCCGCGGGAGTCACCATAACAATCACAAACACAATACGGGACATATGAGATGACAGTACAGGACTGTATTCAGTTTAAAACCTTCTTTTCACTTGTGACAGAAGAGCGTTAAAGCTTCGTAAGACCGGTGGTGTCTGTTGTTTGGTCGTCGATGCAGTAATATGATTAGATGAACTTTATCTGCAGTGAGAGTGGCAGTAAACCAAGTTCAGCCCCAGTTTATTCATCAGACAGCAATTATACGGCGGCCTCAGTGCGGATCAGTACCTAGAACCAGGTAAATATGTTAAGGCTGTTCAGTTACTGAATTGTTTAGCTAGAGGACCATCTATTTTCCATCATGGTGTATACAACGTTAGTCTTGTGTCGCTGCTTAGAGTTTGTTTGTTTATAGCTGGAGAGTCGGTTTACACGACTGAAAGGCAGGTTATCTTAAAGAAAAAGAATAACTAAACCAGAGACTCTGCCCTAGTCTGTTGAAGCTGTACTGTAGGTTACTGAACTGTAGGTCAAGCTTAGCTTAAATAACATAGCAGGTAAGCTCATTAAAGAAGTGTGCTAATGTGCTCTTTACTTCTTTCAGCATGTAACGACATTAGCTAAGCTAGCTAGTGCTGGAAGACATGGCCTACCGAATGACAAAAGAGGAGCTGGACCAGCAGTTTGAACAGTTTCTAAAAGAGGTGAGCGCATCAGGTGATACTTGCACTGAAGGCTGTTAAGGTCAATGCAAACTGTCCATGTCCTCTCATGTCCATGTATATGAGTATGCCAGAGGGATAAAACAGTCCCCTGTCAGATGGAGCATCATTTGTGTCCTACTTAGATTACATATACAAAAGTGACTCAAACGTCCTTCTGAACAGCCTGTGTTTAGGTCAATCATTGTATAAACAGCGTTAGTAACATCTATCTTCAGCACTTGCAAATTGTATGGCTTTCCTAGCTCAATATACAGGCACTGTGCCTTGACATTTAATCATATAATACTTAATCTGTTCATCTCATGCCTTCTAACAAGCCTTTTTATGAGTTGTCCCTCAGATATTCCACAATAGGGCTGCATGATATCGAAAAAACTGAGAGTGCAGTCATTGTTTCTGCATTGTATGTCGAAATAAATGACATATTCAGGCTTCAGTCAAAACAAATGAGAACCCTGCTCCTTTTATATCAACAAGCACAAAAGTTTTAGTATGACGTGTTTGATTTCTTTTGCCTTACTTGACGTTGCATTGACTGTTTCACATCCACAAGTTGGGATGATGCTGCTGAAAGGATATAATGTGCAGCCAGTTCCAGAGTGCTCCACAAGTCAATGTTCAACATTTTGCAATTTCCAGTTTATGCATATTAGCATGTCCTCCTGCCGTTAGAAATTGTTAGTTAATCACTATATATATTTGCTAGTTAAGTGCTAATTTAACCCTGTTGTTTTACACCCTTTTATTTATTTAGGCTATTATCAGCATAGAGTTTTAAAAAATCAGTAACATGAACCATTTTCCAATTGATTTATTTATTAAAAAAAATTTCAGTTTTGAAAGGTAAAATTGTAAGAATTATGCATAAATCAACAAAAAATGTGTCTGTTTAGCTTGTTCAAAGTCTGTTCAATATAAATCCATGACACACACATCACACAACACTGTACTTACCGTCTCAGACTGATGCTTCTTCTTGTACTCCACTTATGAGCCATAACTTTATCTGTTTATGTATCCGGACTGCTGCACTCAGCATATAAATATACAACTCATTGTAAAGTGTGTAATTGTTTAAGTGTGCAAGTGTGTGTGTGTCCATGCGTCCATTATACTGTGTGTAATGATGTCACTCTTTGTGCACTGAGAGTTAATGTAACCAAACACAAATTCCTTGTAGGTGTAAACATACTTGGCCATTAAAGCTTGATTCTGATTCTGATTGTGCTCAAATACATCATTACATAATCATGGCAGCAACTCAGTCCTCTCTTTGCACTTTCTTTCCACAGTCAGTCTCTGATGACTCTGTTGAACTAGGCAGCTCTGCACGTCCCAGTGTTTTGGACCAATTGGGAAAGATTCCTCAGAAGCAGGTGAAGAAAAGTCATGTGTCTGTGCCCTGGTGGCAGGAGGATGATGATGATGAAGGTGACGAGGCTCTGAGGAAAGGTTGGTTCTGCAGCTAGTCATAGTATCTTAAAATGTGCTATAATTTAAGCTCTCCAGCCAGTATGTTGACTTTATTAGGTGACTGTGAATGTTAAATTAAGTATGCTTTTGCTTGGCAAACTAATTCATGTTGAAACCTTCTGAAAGTTCATGATATTAAATGTTCCTTTTTAAGTAAAGGTCTTGCACTGAAATATATGCACTACATGGCCAAACTATATCAGTGGCTATACAAGTTCACAGAATGCTGAAACTCAGAGAATAAAAAATTTCGAAAAAGTACATCTGGAAGCAATATTGGAACTATTGACTGTTGGGCCTCAAAATCCTTAAGCCTAAAATCACCATGCGTAGTGCCAGGTGTCAGTTGGAGTGGTGTAAAGTGGACTGCCACTAGACTCTGGTAAAGGGAAAACATATTCTCTGGAGTGATGAATCACGCTTTAGCATCTGGCAATCTGTTTTATTTGAGCCAACTGAAAGCCAGACCTTCTCATCCAATATCAATGCCTGATCACTAACGCTCTTGTGCCTGAATAGAAGCTAGTCCCCACAGCCATTTTCTACAATCTAGAGGACTGGAGGTTGTTTTTTTTCAGCAGGTTAAGGTCTGTTATTTTGAAGTAAGATATTCGACATGTGGCACAATGTTACAGTGAGAAGCGCTGTCGCCTCACAGCAAGAAGGGCCTGGGTTTGATTTCAGACTGGGGCAACCAAAGTTCTTTCTGCATGTAGTTCGCATGTTCTTCAGTGTCTGCATGGGTTTCCTCTGGGTGCTCTGGTTTCCTGCCACAGTCCAAAGACTTGGTGGTATAGAAACCAAATTGCCCTCTAGGTCTGTGTGAATGTGTATGTCTGTGTGTCTGCCCTGTGATGGACTGGTGGCCTGCCCAGGGTGTTGCCTGCCACCCAGTGAGCACTGGGATAGGCTCCAGCACCCCCTGCGACCCAAAAGCATGCGACCCGAAGCGGTTTAGAAGATGAATGAATTAATGAATGGTCGCCGTGTACATATATATGATGTTCTGGTGTCAGCCAGGTGGGGGCGCTAGAATGCAAAAGTTGATGGTTTGGTCTTGTAATCTTTAAGCTTCTGAAATGTAACATGAAACATGGTTGTTTTGTGTGCTTCAACTCTCATTTGTGTGTTACTGTATATGCTATATATTTTACAGACTAACATATAGAACATATCAACTAAGTGGAACATTGCAAGTAAGTAGGCCATCTACATTTAGAGATAAATGTTGGGCAGCTATTGATATTAAACACTTGAGTCACTTCAGTTCAGGCTAAATTGCCTTGGAAGGTAGGACATGTCATTAAATAAAAGAATATAGAGTACATGAAAGCGCATTTAGCCATACATTTTGATTTGAAGGGTGAATTAACTTTTATGTAATATTTATTGTTCAGAAAATAATTAGTGCCAATTTGTGCATTCAGATGTAGCATACTATTCTATAGTCAAGATTTACTTGCTTTTGCAGAGAGTGACTTGAAATTTGATATTAGAAATATGGTCATCTTGTCTTCTTGTCCGTGCCAGCTAATGGCAGGATATTTGCATTTTATTATAGATTTTTTTTTTGGTTTTTTTTTTTTTTTTGGAAGGGAGCTAGAGCCCTGACCGTGCACTCTAATGAATGGTCAAGGATTGTCATTCTGCATTAAAGCCTCAGATTTTTCTGTAATGAGTGTCTGTCATTTGTGTTTCTTGAACCCGCAGACCTTTCACATTAACAGGGGCTTTGCTGTGCAGCACCCTGATGTATGTCCCTGATGAGGCACAGAAAGGGACTTTGTGAAACAGTGTAGCTAATTGCATGCACATTGCGCATACGTTTCAAATGTTTGTTATTCATTTTAGTTGAGTCAAGTGTTTTGTTTATAATTGATAAGCCATAATATAGCAGACATTGTAAGTAGTGCTTGATACAGTACCTCACCAAAATGAATACACCCCTCACCTTTTTTAAAAATATTTTATTATATCTTTTAATGGGACAACACTGAAGATATGACACTTTAATACACTTACTTTTGTTGTCAGCGGTTTAGACATTAATGGCTGTGTGTTGAGCTATTTTGAGTTATACAAGCTGTACACTGACTACTTTACATTGTATCAATATCATATCTTCAGTGTTGTCCTATGTAAAGATATAATAAAACATTTACAAAAATGTGAGGGGTGTATTCACTTTTATTAAGATGTGCAAACAGTAGAAATCACACTTATGTTAGCTCCTTTGGGCTGGTTTGGGGTTTTACTAGTGCATTGCATCCAAAGCAGTCCATTTGTTTTCAAGGCAAAGGACATAAAGGAATGGGGTTAGTCTTATCATAACATGGTCACATCTCCTCTTGTAAAATATGAGGAGCTACGTGACTTGGTCAGTTGTGTCAGACGAAGTCGCAGTTGTGCATGGAACAAGCCTTGGACCATCTGGTGCTGAATAGTGAGTCACATGTGTTTTGCAGGAGTGTCTGACAGTGCCAAACATAAGTAGCTGCAGGTGTGAGTTAAATGACATGAGAATTTATATTTCATATTTCAGATTCACTCCCATTCCATCTTCAGTGGTACAGCACTTATATTCCGAGGATCGTACAAGTGCCAGAATATGGCTGCTTCTCCGTTTGAAGTTTGAGTAGAAGAATTTCAACCTAAAGCTGCCAAATGAGAAACCATGTAGAAATTAAGATTTTAATTCAGCCATGTTTTTGATGGCCCTGCACTGATGCTGTTACAAAAGCACTAATTAAAAAGTGGATGGTTATCTGCTAAGGGATAACACTAATCTAAAACAGGTTTACCTGGGCACCTACATGTGTTTATATGTACTGTTCAATGTCTTGTTGAAAAGTACTGAATAGATTTTTAAAGTTCTCTTGTTTATCATATTTGTGAGCTAGCTCAAGCATTTCATGCCAAAGAAAAATACTTTCTACACCACTAATGCTGTCAGTATTAAGATACAGATTTATCTGAGAGGCAAGAAAGAAGTAATCTGTCCCAACAAGGAAGTTGTGAAATCATTTCTGCCTCTGATAGTAGGCCTGCCATGGTAGTTTTACCTGTTAAGATTTACCTGAAAAATGGTAATTTCTGAAAATGTTTCAGCATTTCAAACATCAAGTCTGGTCTGGTCAATTAGCCTCTGGTGGCAAACACAAAACTAATAGAAAATATTGAATTCTGTAGAACTAGTGAGGCTAAGGGATGTAGTGCTGCACTACAGAATATTACACGACATAACACATAACATTAAATACGTGTGGTAGGCCAGAATGCATCTTTACTCCTTTGCTGGATTACTCCACTTGGTTTATTGTTGTGTGTAACGTGACCTACTTAGCCATGTTTAACTTTTTCTCTCTTGCCATGTTTGCAGTTCAGTTCTGCCAAAAGGAAAACGTTCTGTTTTCCCAAAACTGCAGAGTGAATGTTGCGTGGGCTAAACTTGTTAAGCTTCTGATCTGCCACAGCAGATGTAGATATTACCACAGTTTGTGGGAAATCTGCCATTGTTAATGACACTTTTAATTACTCATACCTTCTATTGTCTTGCACTTATGCCTTATACACTTACATTTAAACCTTTAGAACAAAATGTCAAAGATGGATGGATGGATGGATGGATGGATAGATAACTGTAACTATATACATACCCTTACCCCTTTTTCCTTTGTGGCAATTTGGTTTCTATACCTTTGATATGCTGCGAACCATACAATACAGATTTAACACCAATTTAACTACTATTAAATATTTAACTACTGGGCTCATTTTGAGTCTCCCAAACTGATTAGGTTTATACATAAAAAGTTTGTAATAGCAGTCATAAGTGTATTTATGAGACTGCATTTCTTCTGCTCTAGTTTGGTGAAGTTTCTGCCATTCTGGCAGATAAAACATCTAGCTGCTCCTCCTTCTGTCACGCTGTGGCTGTTACGTTTGTTTACGAGCTCTGCTCAGAGGGAGAGCTGTGTAATGTGATTAGAGCGTCACATTAGGTGAGTAAAAACAGAGCTACTGTGCGTGTCTAATGAATCTCAGGAAAAACTGCAACATGTTTGACTAAACTGCACTGACTGTATTTGAAAGTGTCCCTGAAAACATCACTGTGCCTGTTTACTATGCCGGTATGCCAAATTGTTGAACAGTGGCAGTTTTTTTTCTTCACTTAGAATTTCTCCAAAGGTTAAGAGACATACTTTAGTGTGGGTTAGAGGTGTAATGATACACATACAGATTAATGATGCAGTTGTTGTGTATGGTACAAAGTTTAATTCATAGGAGACAAAAAAAAAAAAAAAAAACAATCTTTTTTTTTCCAAGCCATTTTGGACAGTTTCTACTGGTGCTTCAATCTTGACATTTGCATACAATGTGAGCATGCAAAGAGCAGCTATTATTATTTTCATATTTTTTATATATATAGAAGCTTACAAAACTGTAAATGCAAAGAATTAGTGTGACAATGATGACACACACTGTTGTCTTTATGTATCTTTTCTCCTTTTTACTTTTTGTGTGCATTAGGAAGTGATGCTGAAGGTAAATCCCTAGTGAGTGTGTGTCTGTACCTTTCTTGCATAATTAGTAATCAGCCACAGGGCTTGCACTGAACTGTTTCTGCAATTGCCAGAATCAGCAAGTATTTGCATTATCCATTTTATTTCTACAGAAGACTTCTTTCCCTTTCATTACATTGGAGCATTTTGATAATCATATGCTCTTTGTGAACACAGATTAATTATTAACCCCTTCTCTTTCCACTGTATTTTGTATGCAGGTGATTTCATTTTGATCATATCTCTTTTTCTTAACTCAGATGAAGCTGCTAAATGTAGGTTCATCAAGAGTAAAAACATTCAGTCTGTGGACATTCAGGGAGAGAGCGGGCAGAGACAGACTACTTCTCTGGGTACAGCTGATTATTAACCTTAGGCCTTTCCAGTAGACGTCATTAGAAATACCTCTATGTAAATAGCATTAAACATATTCCCCAGTTCCCCCTTTTTAGCCACCAGTATAACTTGCCAATGCCCATTTGTAACTGAGTGTTGTGCTGTGTTGTGGCAACCTTTCAGATACAGTCCTGTCTCTATGGCTACATTTTTTGTTTCTATATTTAACTTTTTTGTGTCTTTCTTGTGTCTCCTGCCCTTTCTTTTTTTTGTCCATAGTCCCCACTAAACCTATTCCTAAACCTCGCAGCAAAGTCCTCGACAGGGCCAGCCGTCTGGACGAGATCAGTCTGCCCAATCAGGAATCTCCCCTCAGCACAGACAGGCATAGGGGCTCTGAACAAATTGCAACAAAGCCAAAGAGCCATTCGTCCAAGGAGTACACTTATTCAGAAGAAAGGAGCACCTCAAAAGATGGGTTCCTCACAGAGTCAAGTGGTCCATTTATACCTGCGAGCTTCAGTCCATCAGGACAGACTAGTGACATTCTGACAGAATCTGATAATGCTCCCACAGTGAGCAGTGACAGTGATTCATCCAGTAGTGACAATGGTAAAAAATGTGAGATGTCACCTCAGTGTTGTCACTGACCTCAGTATAGTTGGCAGTTTAATTCCTCATGGATGAATCCCTTATTTATTTATTTATTTATTTAAGAGCTTATCCTCTTTTCTGTTATTTTGCACCGCCATTTCAATCTCCAAAGCTACAGTGAGGAAAATAAGTATTTGAACACCCTGCAGTGTTGCAAGTTCTCCCACTTAGAAATCATGGAGGGGTCTGAAATTTTCATCTTAGGTGCATGTCCACTGTGAGAGACATAATCTAAAAAAAATCTGGAAATCACTATGTATGATTTTTAATAATGTATTTGTGTGTTACTGCTGCAAATAAGTATTTGAACACCTGTGAAAATCAATGTTAATATTTGGTACAGTAGCCTTTGTTTACAATTACAGAGGTCCCGTAGTTTTTCACCAGGTGTGCACACACTGCAGCAGGGATTTTGGCCCATTCCTCCACACAGATCTTCTCCAGATCAGCCAGGTTTCTGGGCTGTCACTGAGAAACACGGAGTTTGAGCTTCCTCCAAAGATTTTCTATAGGGTTTAGGTCTGGAGACTGGCTAGGCCACTCCAGAACCTTGATATGCTTCTTAGGAGCCACTCCTTGGTTATCCTGGCTGTGTGCTTTGGGTCATTGTCATGCTGGAAGACCCAGCCACGACCCATCTTCAATGCTCTAACTGAGGGAGGGAGGTTGTTCCCCAAAATCTCACAATACATGGCCCCGGTCATCCTCTCCTTAATACAGTGCAGTCGTCCTGTCCCATGTGCAGAAAAACACCCCCAAAGCATGATGCTTCCACCCCCATGCTTCACAGTAGGGATGGTGTATTTGAGATGGTACTCATCAGGGCAATTGCCCTGTAGCCCTTTCCAGCCTTGTGGAGTTCAACAATTTTGTCTCTGGTGTCTTTGGACAGCTCTTTGGTCTTAGCCATAGTAGTTGGAGTCTTACTGATTGTGTGGGGTGGACAGGTGTCTTTATGCAGCTAACAACCTCAAACAGGTGCTTCTAATTTAGAATAATAAGTAGAGTGGAGGTGGAGTTTTTAGAGGTGGACTAACAGGTCTTTGAGGGCCAGAATTTTTGCTGATTGGCAGGTGTTCAAATACTTATTTGCAGCAGTAACACACAAATAAATTATTTAAAAAAAATTTTTTAGATTATGTCTCTCACAGTGGACATGCACCAAAGATGAAAATTTCCGACCCCTCCATGATTTCTAAGTGGGAGAACTTGCAAAGTCGCAGGGTGTTCAAATACTTATTTTTCTCACTGTATGTAGGCCTAACGTTGATTCTTTAAAATGGATGTACATGTAACTTCATTTGAAAAAATTCTAGCGCAGTATTGACTCGGGACAAAACCCGCTGGTGGTTAGACTTCTATCCATTTAGCTTTTTATGTCACTTTTCTCCCACGCACCACTGCTAGTAAAAGAAATGAATTCTTCATATTTCTTTAGATGCCAGCATCAACACAGCAGTGGTGGTTAAGGCCGATTTTTTTTTTTTCATCTATCATTTTCAGCAAAAATGTATGGGCTATATATACTGTAAGGAGTTTATTCCAGATTTTCTGGTATTTTACACTATAATGGCAATCCAATAGTGCAACCAGGGGCATTCCTTTCTGTGTATCTGGTTGTCTTGAGAGTTTCTGTGTAAGGGTTTTATCCTTTTTATCTTTTGTGTTCATCTGTTTTTAGCCTGGCGAATCAACTCAAGGCTAAAACAGCATTTTTAGACTGCTGAACTCGTTTGAAAATAGCAAACAGGTACTAAGCATGTCAGGAACACTAGATTACTGTGCCCAGGTTAGAAAGCTCTTTTTCTAACTTCTTTTCTAACTCTTTTTTTCTCACTTTTTTTTAAATATATAAAATGTTTCTGTGAAAATGCCCAGTAAGTACACATTTTTCAGTGTCATTAAAATAAATGAAGTAAGAGATATTTCACAGGAAATTGCACATTAGCCTTTTCAGTTTTTCAAAGAATCTGTAGGGTTATTTTTCCACACCTTCAAAATTCCGTTTTGGTTAAGTAATTCCAAACATGCTCAATGATGTTGAAGCCTGGTTATTTGGATGGTCAGTCCATTGTTCTGAAAAGACCAGCATCTTCTTTCCTTGATTTTCTAGTTTTCTTTTTAGTCATCTATTTTTCCTTTTCTCTGTAACAGCTTTGTGACAGCTGCACATCCTTTCAGACTCATAGTGGTGTTGCTTTCTCCCAGTGGAAGGACATACATAAACATTTGGATGTTTTCAGCAAGAGTGAAGCTGGATTATTCTTCATATAATCTCTACAGTCTCTCAAAGACAAAAGCTTTACACACTGTTTATCTAAAGGCGGCGTTAGGAGTCCCAGTTTTATAAACTCCAGTTTTGACGTATTTTATTCCTTATCTTTTCACTTACTCATTCAAGCGATTTATCTGATATCTAGTCTCCTATGAAATTGCTAGAAAAAGGGAATGAAACAAACTTAATGGATATTTTTAACAGGAAATTAAAGAAATGAAGGGTGGTCCTTGAGTTTTGCACAGTTCTGTACATATTTAGATCAATATAATGGTTTATTATATTACTGAATGACGAGGAAAATTACTAGTGAAGGCTTTAAAACAAGTCACTGCTTGGTGCTATGCCGGGCAATTTATGTAATCAGATAATCTGCAGTAAATATGGGTGACTGATCAGCCGTATGGGTAAGCAGTAGATCGTGACCCAATTGTAAATAACTAAGTAGCACACAGCCAGGGTGTTTAAAGCACTGTTTCCTGTTCCTTCAGCTTTGTCTTGATTTGATTAAAAACAGTTTAACATGACAGCCTTTGATGTGTTAACCTTTATTGGGCTTTTGTTACTGGTAGGAGGGATGTCACCTGCGAAGACCTTCCGCAAATCGTTAAGAAAGTCTCAGCCCATCCAGGAGGTTGATGAAGAGCAGGTGAAGGAGCGCTTCTTTGAAAGCGAGTCCAGAGGGGACGCTCTCATCTTCAGTAGAGATAGTCTAGAGCCTGAGGGTTGGTGTCTTATCCATAATTCTTCTTCTTCTTCTTTTTATCCCCACCAGAATCACATACATCAGGGGTTTTTAGTTCTGGTCCTAGAAGCCCAATGATTTTTTGTCTGCGCAAATCTATTCATCGACAGGTTTAAAGGAATTTAAATTTTAAGGAAAATCAAATGTACTTCTTTTTCAGCTTGCCTAGTCAGTCACGCAGGACATTTTAGTGTCCAATTTTTTTTATCTTCAGTTTAGCGCTGAAGCTGCAGGTCTGACCTTGTTAACAAACAAACCCAAACATCACCCTCCACCTTTAACATCAATATGCATCCCCAAAACATCTCTCAGTCTGCTCAAACTGCATCCAGGTCTTGTTTAAGGCCTTGCAGGTTTTTGTGGGTTATGATGCGTTGTGACTTACTGTAAATGGCAGTCACTTTAGGTTTGTTTTTTTTGCTACTGTTTGTTTGGTGGATTGATGTAAACAGTTTTGATCATTTTAAATACAGTATGCCATACTTTGGGTGTTTGCAAGCACTTGGTGTAAGTTCAAAACTGTGTAAATCTGATATACACACAGTTAACAGTGAGATATTCAGATATTCCATAATAAGGAGTACAATGATATTAAGCAGGCACAGTATGTAACTGTAGATAAGCTTTTACTGTATGTACAAAGATAACAGTACTTCTAGATACACTGAGAAATACAGATTTCACAAGCTCATGCTATGCTGTCATTGTGATTTCATGCTTTGTGTAATGTACAGCTGTTTTCAGTGTTGAAGCAATCTTAAGGCATCATGGTAAATCAGAAGTGCTATGATTCCACACTGAATGTGATGTCTAAGGCAGTGTTGCCACCAGGGAAGTGATTTTTTACATAACTCAGTGTTAAGATACTGTGGGTTCTGTTGCAAGCTTAGGTAATTACTTAGATTTTTGTTTTGCCATGTGCCTAATTACAGAAATCACCAAACTGTCACTCACTGAATTATTAGTCCATCTCTTCAGTACTCAGCCCTTCTTTCCTCTCCCTCTTCCTCACAGATGTACTGATGGTGTCTGGATCTATGCGTAATGCATTAGGTCCTAATGAGGAGGAGGAAAAAGAGAGGTTTTTTGCCTACCTGGAGAAAGAAACACAGTCTCAGAGTCATGAACCCAAACTGAACAAAGAGAGAGAATCCAGCAGCTCCTCTATCAACTCGCCACAAAGGTGCCATCCTCCACGTAGCTGACAATGGACAGAGCAAACAATGTGCTGTTATGGGTTTATGATGCATTAAGTCTGCTGTAGTTTTCTTCAAGGTAAATAGCTGCACCCTATCCATGACTTCATTCGTGTGGGTGTCTTACAGGGATGGTGCTCTATCATTGACAAAGCAAAATCAACATGAAGACGATGAAAGAGTTTCTCTTAAAGACAGCTTGGGTAAGAGCCTAATAAAGCCTTGCTGAATTTGCATAAGTAATTATTCCCCTTCATGCATTAAAACACACCACCCCTACTACCGTAGAATGTGTGGTAGGTTTTCACAGTGCATTGTTGTGTGTTGAATTATGATAACGGGGTTAATTGTTTCCACAACAGCATCCCCTGCTTACAGTGAAGATTTTGAGGATGAGACAAGTCTAAAGGAATTTGAAACAAAGGTGAGAACATATTGTGGAATAGTGTTCCTCTTTAAGCGTCATTTGTCATTTTTTCCTCTTCTTCTCTCCAGGCCACAGTTGCACTAGCCATGTTTTTAGGGGGAATGTACATGGCACAAATGGATCACTCTCACACAATTGCTTTCTAGAGGACAACAGCTGTGACCCTACAACACAATTGCTTTTAGATATATGCACTATATGGACAAAAGTATTTAGACACACTCAAAGTGCTAGGCTTCTGCTAACTCAGTATCTGTAGAGTTCCAAACCCCATATGGCATCTACATCAGCACAAAAACTGTGCCCTGGGTTTCCATGGGCAAGCAGCTGCATGCAAGCCCTTACATCATCAAGACATGGTTGGATGAGTTTGGTGTGTAAAAATGGGACTGGCCCGCACAGAGCCCAGACCTCAACCCTATCAAATCCCACATTGTACTAAAACGAAGATTGCAAGCCAGGACCGTTTCAACAGTGACCTAACAAATGTTCTTCTGGATGTATAGGCAAACATTCCCACAGACACACTGCGAAATCTTGTAGAAAACCTTCCTTCAGCCTATAATTTTTTTCAGGGGAGAAAAACACCTACATGGCTGGAAAGGAACTATTCATAAGACCTCATGTGAATTTAAATAAAATAATGATGAAGAGATTATTGGGACATCTGTGAAAAACTAAAATCCTCTCTAAAAAACTCTAATGCTAATGTAGCTATAATCTACTTTCTGACAGTATATGAAATGCTACTATCTTTAAAAATGGACAAAAGTGCATAGTTAACATGTAACAATATGCTATGCAGTCTCGGACTGTGGCTTGACTGATTGACTTCCTGTGCAATAGTGGAGAAAATATAGAATATAACATTTATTTTTGTGATGACATGCCTGCTTTTTCATATTTTGTTCTGTTGGTGGTGTCGTACATACTTCATTCAGTGTTAATAAGAATGTTTGCTTGATGTTTTACTTTGTTTTAGAAACCTGAAAAGCGTGGCATGCTAGCTAAAGGTGAGTGCACATACACATGTATCTTAAATTTAGCATTCATTTAGAAACATATTGAAACATTGAACACATTGAGATTTTTTTTTCCCCTCTCTTTCTTTTTTACTTCCCCAAAAGTGTCATTGCATGACTCTCTAAACTCTACAGATGGAGCTCAGGTGCATGCTCTGGCAAATGATGTTGCAGAGAGATCAGAATGGATTCGATCCAGAGTGAGCAAGGCTGCAGTACCAGATGCTACACGTACGTTTCCCTATACAGATGTAGACAGTAAAATGTCTCTCTCTCTCTCTCTCTCTCTCTCTCTCTCTCTCTCTCTCTCTCTCTCTCTCTCTCTCTCTCTCTCTCTCTCTCTCTCTCTCTCTCTCTGCCCCTCTGTCTTTCTCTCTCTGCCCCTCTGTCTTTCTTTAATGCTGTCATTATGAACTCTAATTCACACAATTTTGCCTTTGGTCGCACCCAATAGGTCAGTCATATGGTCAGAGCGGGGCGAGTGAGATGGAAGCACTCCAGGAGGCATACAGGCAGGTCAGTCGCTCAGCGGTAGAGTGTGAAGAGGAGAAAGTTCAAGAGCCCAGCAGGAGTCCAGCCTCTCCTGCCACTCCAGAATGCCCCAGAGGAACCTTCAAGCATATCTCCACAGCAGAATCTGGTTAGTCTCGGTGACGGGAAACCAGAGCATAGAATCTGTGTGCTCATAATGAGCTTTTTAGTATGATTTGCCAGTTTATCCATCCGTGGTCTTATGTCATTCTTTCCATTTGTTTTAAATGCTGGTTGTCTAGTTGGGTCAGGTCATTGTGGTTTGTTGCTGGCTGCTTTCAGGAAATTTCTTAATTTCTTGATTGTGTGTTGAAGATTTACCCACTGCAGAGGAGCTAATGCGGGCAATCGTACCAGACTTTGGATCTACGTATGGCCTGGCTCCTCAGTCCCCAAGGTAAGCTACCCATGATGTTTGAGAAATTGGAATTGACATTAAGTGTCAAAATCATTACAAAAAAAAAATTCTAATACAGTGAAGCAGCGGGAGATGCTGACAGGAGGGCTTTGGAACACAGCATTGAGAGAGCTAGAGGTGAAGACTCTGCTGGTGAGATTGGAGGGGCAGATGGAGAGAGACCTGCAGTGAAGGAGCCACACATAGCCTCCTCCCAGAACAGACACAGCAGTATCGCTGAGGAGGTGAAAAGGCTCATGGAGGAGCAAGAGGTCTCTCTGGAACAAAACCCCATTTCCAGCAAAGACAAAAAGCAGAAGGTAAGACAGAACATGCTGTCTCTCAGCATCTCAATTATGTGCAATTTTCTACCTTGGAGCTAACAGGCTTGAAAAGAGAGTATAAATTGGTTCTGTGAAAGTCAGGGCTGGGCTATATAATAAAGCAAATGCTCTTTTTTTTCCCTTCTTTTCTTAGAGATAGTTGCAATTTCTCCTGCCTCATCATTTGCTCCTGCATTCCTGCAATTCTGTTAATCACAATTTACTGATAATCAGCTGATACTAACTGTTCTTTTAGGTTTCTAGCAGATCTGCCACCACAGCTTCTACTTCGTTTGCCGCTAGAAAAGTTCCAGTTCCATCTCAGAGGACCAAGAGAGCTGAGATCAGACCATTACCAAAGGCTTCTGCACCCAGCAGGGTCGGCCACGTAGCTAAACCTCTGTCTGTACTGGCTCAAAGAAAGAGTCGGAACAAGACTGCCGCAGAGGGACCTGCTATAAGCCAGACGCATACTGTCAAAGGTATAAACTCTCTGCTTTACAGTAGATGCGCATTATCAATCAGCAATTTCTGAGGCCCTAAGGTACCTTGATGTTGATGTGCTTGGGAAGGTCGAACCAATTAGTATTAATTAAAGGTATCTATCAGCAATACAGCATCCCTTTTGCTAAGCTGATGGCCTGCTGTACCAATGCAATCAGGGTGAATAACTTAAAATAGCACTCAGATGCAAGTGATGAAATGCAGTTGACACTTATTTTTAATAACTTCAGCTGACCTAAGAATCACACAATACCGCTAGTAAACATGGAGAATCAAAAACAAAGCTTAATGTCCACGATAATGAACTTGGTTTACTTTTTTTGTTTGTGTTGTTGTTATACTACCATTTATCAGTAGAGATATTCTAAACTGTTCACCTATAAATAAACTGTTTACCTATAAATACATAAATGTACAACAATATTTAAATTAAGACGGATTAAGATAAACAGTTGATTCGTTCAACTTGTTTATAACAAACATTTGGTGCTGTATTTTAAATTGGTTGGTGGGTTGATTTTAGGTTTTTCATGTAGTGACTGTATACACTTATTATCAAAAAAAAATTGTTGCCCCCAGAAGGAAGTGTGACTGGTATGAGCAATATTTATTATACTTTTATTGTATACATACAGAAGTAGTGTCTCTCAGTGTGGTGTACTCAACATGCCAGACACCTCAGCATGGAGTTGTAGAGGTTTCTGAAGATGTCCTGCGATAATGCATCTTCGGCAGCATGCATGTTCTCAAGCGGTTCCTGCAGATTGTGCAATAGGGGTGGAGGGGGAGTAATACCAGGCCTTCTGGACATGTGACGTGTGACAACAAACCATTCATCTTGGTACTGATCATGGTGCCTCCACACATAAATTTATTGGTTGTCTCTTCACTAACACAAAAGCAGGACATTGAAGATATTGTGCTGTCATTCTTAGTCACTCCCTGATGGTGTGGCACAACACTATTGCAGTCTTTGGTGAGGTTGACGTGCTGTTAAGGGCAGTCGTCATAATGGCCTGCATGCTTAAAGCCCTGCGTTGCGCAACTGTCTGTCATTCATGCTGGCACCTTACAGATTGGCTGTTTGGTCATCCAGGTACAGCGAAAAGACCAGTCGCATGCATGGCCAAAAATGAAACTTTAATCTTTTTTTCATAATGAGTGTATAAATATAGTGTTTGTTTCTGTTTTGGTCCAGATTCTGGTTTGAGGGTAAGCAGTGAGCTAATTGCCTCGGTCCAGTCCTTTGCTGACTTTTTACAGCACCAAATGAGTGGTCTGAGTACTGGCTGTACTGACCGTTCAGACAACAGCAACACACAGCCTGCAAGCAGAGTGAGTAAACAGATGCTTAATCACTATTTGCACAAAGTGAAAAATTCTTTCCTCCTTTGATCTAGCAATGTACATCATTTAATCTTTTCTCCCTGTGGTGTCTCTCTGTAACAGGCTGATTTGGTAAAAGAACTGCCTGTAGGCCTTGGTCAAGACCTGCACTCAGAGCGTTCCTCCCTGGAGCGTCTGTGTCTGCAACTGGCTCAGAAAGAGAGACAGCTGCTCCTCAGAGAGGAGGAGTTACAGCAAGAACACAGCAAGGAGATCAGTGTACTCAGACAAGAGAATTACATGTTACAGAGCAAGGTTAGTGCTCATACCTGCTCACTGGTGTTCATTTGTTTATAAGTACCAGAACACAGATCAGTGAATAACAATGTTTGTTTCTTAAGGTTAACATAAAACAGGTGTTTAAAGCTCAAGGTCTTTGATGCATTTGTTTATATTTGATTATGATAATTACTAATAACGGAAAATTGTTCATTGTTCGTAATTACTGCCATGCTATTTGTCTAACATAGCGTAGTATTACACAGAGACAGAATATTTGGTTAACTTTATACTTTTAACTTTTTGAAAGCTTTTAAAACCTTTAAGGAAATCTGATCTGCACATCAGTTTATGGTAGACATTTCTAAAAGGGTATTTATCTATTTAATATTATTCCTTTTTGGGGTCAAAGGTTTTTCTGTTCTGAAGGGCAGTTTTACTGATCTGGTAAATGTCATGCTTTCTGTACTGGTCAAGCATATGTGATAAAGGCAGAGGTGGTTAGATTTAGGAAGAAAGCCAGAAAATGAAAGCACTATAGGGGGCTGAGTGGCCGACAGGAAGACTGACTGAGTGTCCCTATATTAGTGATATACACACTAAGCATGTTTTTCCTTTTCTCTACCTATCTGCTATTGGCCATCCTTTTAGGGGTAGTTTTTTTCCCCCTCAGCGGTTGTCATGGTGTTCATTTCACCCACTGTGTTTTCATGTATGTGGGTAAGAATGAGTTCATATAATTTTTGCCTTAGAGCGAGCCCTAGAGCAGAAGGGCCTGCACTTCTGAAATGCATCATAACCTTTAAGTGGCTCTGTTCCTGCATACCTTAAGCTTTTCGCAATGCGGCCCCAAGTAACAGCCTATTTTGTGTTATTTTCTGTGCTCATTTGTCTGGTCACAAAGCTTTGATAATATCTGTTTCCCTTATAAATAAAATTGATCTGAAACCACGCATGGTATCAGGCCTTAATCAGCAGAAAAGGATTGATTTGGTTATCACAGGAGGAAAAGAATTTAGTTCCAGTCCTGTGACAGATCTGTCCTGAAATAGGACACACTAACACTGTAAGACGTGCTCACATTAGCTGTGCACTTCCTTCTTCCTTCTGTGGAGTAGTAAGGTAGTGAGTGGGTTGAGCCTACTTTTAGATGCTCATCTTACGTGATGTGCTTCAATAAAAAGCTGCACAGTGATATTGAATTCAGATTTGTATTTGCAAATATTTGCTTTAACACTGCTTAATGTAGTCTATATTTGAGGACATATGATAGCATAAGTTTGGGTAATGCTGGATGACTGAAATATGCCCACAAACATAATTTCAGTACATCCTTAATTATAAAGCTTAATAGCTTTTAAAAAACACATGACAATTTGTTGGGGTTCATCAGTACAAGGTTTTGATATTGGTATTGCTTTGAAACAAAAAAAAAAAGCAATTAAAGACGAGCTAGGACTCATAAATACTTGCATAAATAGAAGATGATGGAGAGGGGATGAAAGGGGGGGGATAAAAATAAATAAATACATTAATTAATTAATAAATAATAAATAAAGAAAGAAAGAAACCCTTGTTACATTGTTACACTACCTGCGTCCATGTCCTCGACAAAGGAAAAAAAGAAAAAAAAAAGGCTGCCAGATATCATAAAACTTCGTAGTGGACCACCTTAAAGTATATCTAATCTTTTCCAATTTGAGATGACACAGGACCTCTCTGATCCATTGACCGTATGTTGGCTGGCTAATGGCTTTCCGTTTAAACAGAATCAATCTCCTAGCAAGGAGAGAGCAGAAGGAAAACATGTTTTTGTCTCATCTGTTGAGGTATCCATCGGGACCACACTTAACCAAGCTATGAGTGGGGATGGTTCCACTATTTTCCCAGAGATCGTTGAGAAAGTCTTAAAAACAGAGAAAATGAGAAAATTCCTTGTATTATTTTGTGCCATGTTTTTTCTAGTATTATTTTGCCCAAATCTGTTTCCAATTTACTTTTAAGAAGTTCCCATAAATTATGTTAATTGTTCGCTTATGTTTCGCTTATATTTAAAGACTGACAAAGGGGTGGAAGTAATTGATGGAAAATGGCCTAAATTGTAGGATACAAAGTTCCAGAGCTGTAGATATCTGGATAAGTGTGATCTAGTAATGTTATATTTCTGTATTAGCTGGTCAAAGGAATCAAACTGCCATCAATGTAAAGATCAGAGACTGCGACTATCCGTATTTGAGTCCTAACTCGTCTTTTGCTGAAATAGTTTGACTAGAAGTTTTTTGCTGCAACTGATGGGCAAGTAACCGACCCGCTTTCATAGATCCCATGGCGTGATTTAGAGATCAGATATTTGACCTGCCATGTTGAGCGGAGATCGAATTCAGTTTGTAATGACATACGCTTTTCATAGTTTCTGCAGAGGGTGCAAGACTATTTAATCTATCCATCTCCAGCTTCTTGTCTGTTAGCTTTTTAAGGTGCACAGTTTCTGTTTTTTGATGTGTGCACAATATGAAATTATCTGGCCACGTGAATATGCCTTCAGCTACTTCGACACAATTAGAGAGGACATACCAGGGGTTTGATTAATTACAAGAAATTGTTTAACATCTGATGCAATAAAATTGCCAAAAGTTTCTTCTGCTATAAGTAATGGATTGAGCCTCCACTCTTTATTAGGAATACGTATCTTCACAGATAAGGGACCATGATCAGAAATAACTATAGCTTCATAATCACACTTGGTGATAAAGGTCAAGAGTCTTTTATCCACAAAGAAGTAATCAATGCGAGAATAGGTCCTGTGGACCGGAGAAAAAAATGAGTATCCTCTAGAGTTGGGATTACGAAACTACCATGCATCTGCTACACCATAAGATTCCAGAAATGACTGTATCGTATTTGCAGACTTCGATAAAGAATTTTTTTTAAGTGAACTGCGGTCCAAGACGGGAGAGTACACAATTCATGTCGCCCCCAAAAATAAGGTGATGAGTCTGCATATCTGGTAAGTGGGAGAAAAGATCTGAGAAAAATGTAGGATTATCTCAATTTGGCCCATTACTGGTAGTGGGTAAATGAGTCCCACAACAATAACATATCGCCCTGCTGAATCTGCCTCCACCTTTGACACTGTGAATGGTTTATTTTTTGTTCTGCGAACAGAAATTGGATATGTATGCGATTTCTAATTGTCCTGACATTGTCCTCTTTTGTTTAACTCTTATTGAATTCATTCGTCAGGTTGCATGTTGGCTGGTAATCGTGACTCACAACAGCTGTTACTTAAATAGTAACTGGACATTTTTTAATATCTGATTGAAATTCAGTATCCATGGCTTTATGTAGGAATGCTTGAATGTAAAAATGCCCTATAAATTACTTTCTGAGCATGCCTTTATTTTCAGCTGAGTATTTATATCAGTGGGGAAACCTCTCAGTTCAGGGCACCCTGATGCTTGTTTAGGGAAAGCATGTAATTATGAGCTGTTCTATGGGCTGTATGCTTGTAGCTGTGGGGATTGAGATGATGTTATTCAGTAAGTATTCATAAGTGTCCAAAGCGTTCATCTGAAATGAGTGATACTGGTGTTCCCATTTTCAGTTGCGTAGCGTAGAAGAGGCCAGTAGGAAGCAGCGATGGAGTTTTGGCGAAGCCTCAGACCCAGTAACAGAGGAGAAACTCAGACTGATTGAGAAAGAAGTGAAGGAACAGGAGACACTTATCCAGGGCTATCACCTTGTAAGCTTGTTTTCTATTCTACTCTCTACACCACAAAACAGCACACATGAATTAAAATACTGAATGTACGCTATTTGTGTTGGGTGGATTTGTTGTGTTCTCTCATAGCTTAAGAGTCATATACGTCCTTGCACTCCTGACATGTAGCTCTCAAATAATGCATTTAACTGTAAATCATGATATTTAATGTTTCATCTTCTTGACATTTTTTTAAACATGCTTATTTCAAATTTATGCCCTGTTCCAATAAAAGGCACTGTGCCGTGCTTACCAATGTGTCATTTATCCTTCCCTACAACTGTGCCTAATAATCAGTAGAGGTGAGAGCAAAATGATAATTTTATGATATCTAAAGACATTTTTACTATGTCATAGTATATATCGAGAGAGTTTAAGACCCTGATCAGTTGGAACTTAATTATACATTTTATATATATATATATATATATATATATATATATATATATATATATATATATATATATATATATATATATAACATATATATATGTGTGTATGTGTGTGTGTGTGTGTGTGTGTGTATATATGAAAAATATAAATTTTTATTTGGTATTTCAGTAAATACCAACAATGCAAATTATGTGTTCGGGAAAAAAAATATTGTGTTGTGTTGTACTGTGATAAAATGAATCAAGATAATAATATACATTGTCATATTACCCAGGACAAATCACTCTTGACCCAAACATGGTTCTGTTACCTGTAGATGTATTTTAAACCTTCCTATTGTTACATTGCCCCTGTCTTTTTTAGGGGATTTGAAGGTATAAAAACACAATGAGTTATTAAGGTGAAACATTAACAATCTTTTTACATTTTTTAAAAAAATATATACTTTCTGTTTTTATTTCCATTCCACATATATACCTATGTGTTTATTTATTTATTTTTTAGCTTTCAGTATTTAATTGAGTATAACTAATTTGAATAATTAGTAGTATGTTTTGAATAGTAGTTTTTGTGTTTTGAAATGGCTACTGTGATAACCATTTTAAAACATCAGAAAAGTGAAGGAAGCCTATGAATTTTCCCTTGGCATTAGTATTACGGCCTTGGGTCGTGCAGCTCTCAAGTAAATTCTTTCTGTCAACTGTGCAATCCTGTCCTTTGTGTACTTTATATAGTTTACAATGCAAAGTGTGCATGTAAGTGTGTCTTTGCATTGTGTTGCCAACAATCGATTTATTGCTTGTTCCTTAATTACGTGGTCTTTGTGTGATGTGGTTCTTGGTACTTTCCAGTGGTTAAATGGTTTTTGACTTTGTAGGAGAACGAAAAACTGTATATGCAGATGAAGACCCTCCAGGCACAAAGTAAACAAAATGAAGAGGCCATGTTTGCAGAAAACCAGCGGCTGCTCTCTGAATTAGCCTTCGCTAAGTGAGTCTTTCAAGTCACTTCTCCATTAAGGCTGTTGCCACACTGTGGGCCATCTGGGTGTCTTTGTCTGCACGGCTGTATTTCTAATTATATTTATGTAACGCCTTTAAAGATGTTGAGAGACAGGTCTGCATTAAATCTGTGTTGTACAACAGCCTTATTAGTGATATGAAATTGCAGGACGAGTCGTATGAATTTTTAGTGGTGAGTTTGATGTTGAGAAACAGTCTTCTAGTCTATGTGTGTTATCCAACTGAAATTGGCTCTTCAGAGCTTTGTCATATCAATGGTTCTGTATTCTATACACGCTTTAAAGTGTAATTGACATGTTAGTTTGTTGTCATAGCGATATTACTTTTTATAATCTTCTCACCACATCTGACATCTAAATAAGAGTGTTACCAGAGGAGAAAATTCAGTATAGATTTTACGCTTGAACTCAGTTATTGAAGTAATTAAGATGTTATTTGTTTCATTTTTCTCTCGCTTGTCTTATTCAGAAAAACATGGAACTATATTTAAATGCATAGAGAGTAAAACATGTCTCCTTTAACAGCTTAACACAGTTTGAGACATATGTGCAGTAATGTAGACACTCTGTTGGGAATTATTAGGAATTTTTACCTAATAGCTTTCTTGGAAATCTCAAGTGTGACCTCAAGTACATTTTGGTTGATTGATTACATTTGAGGAAAAGCATGTAAGTTGAGCCATTTAACATCCAACACTAATCCAAAATATATTTTAGAGAACAATTTAATAGGAGCAGTAAGCAGAAGACTGTGGGAAGTGCTGCTGCTTCAGACCAAGGATATGGTGTTACTGAGCTAATGGCTCAGGTGCAGTCTGCACAGGTAAGCTGCTCAGACGTGATTCTCAGCTGATTCTTTTAGCTCGTGTCTGTTTTTGTTTTGATATTAATCTGTATGTTTTGTAGAGGAGGGAAGCGCAGCTGCAGGAGGAAATCCACAAGCTAAAACAAGAGAAGCAAGCCCTGCAGGTGGACCTACAAATGATGAGAAAAGAAAGGGACATGGCAAAAGCGCAAGTCATCTACACTTCAGGTAGGGCAAGATCATGTTGGTGTTGGAGCCGGTGTATATCTGATTAAGCATTTGATGTTTTCACAGAGCTTGGCCATGATTATGCTTTTCAGGTGATAAGAGCTTTGAGTTGAAGCTTCTGGAGGAGAGGCATAAGGAGGAGGTGTCTGAGCTAAAAAAGAGGCTGCAGTGGTATGCTGAGAATCAGGAGCTTCTGGATAAAGATGCAGCTAGATTGAGAGCAGCTAATGCAGAGACGCAGAGGCTAACCGAGCAAGTAAGGCAGCCCACAGCACACAGTCACATTAACAAAAAATGATAAACTGCAGCCTCAGAAATTTTCTTCAAGTTCAAAAACTTGCCATTTTTTTCTTTTGTATTTATTGGCCTCAGTGTCTTGATCATCACATTCAGACAGTTTAAACAGAACTGAGTGAACTGCCTAACTGGCTTCAACTGTAGCCTACTTTATAAAAAACCCATCAGACTAAGTTTATTTTATGTACTCTCTTTTTATTGTTGGTCAAAGTAGTTGGTAGCGCTTTACTCAGATGTTGACTAACAAACTAGAAGTAATGCATTAGTTGACATGAAGTAATACTTTACCAATGGTTACAGCGCTTTGACTAATGAAAAAAAGAAAGCATGTAACAACTGTTAAATGTTTACTTAACATTAGTTAACCCTTGTTAATGTATTACTTAATGTTAACAAATGCATTTCTTTACGTTAGTTAGTTAGCACTGAATGTGAAGTCTTACCAATCAGTTTTGATACTTTAAAAGGTTATATGTATTAATACTTTTCTTTATTGCTTTGTTGTTTTACATCTTTTAAGTTTAATAATTGTAAGTTTTATTAACTGAATTTGTTGTGTATTTCAGTTTTCAGTTTAATTAACTGGGTTTAACTTTGGCAAAAAAACTTTATTCGTTCATCATGGAATGAATGTTCACCCAATGTAAAGAGAAACAGCGTTTTGGTGTAAACTACCTGAGGTATTGCATTCAATTTTTTTAACACAAATGTGTGTTTAAATTACAGACTGTTATATATGACTGTGCACAGGAATATAAAATATATCTATTTTACTTTGCCACAAAGAGGCAGCAGCTTCATTCATTAAAATTGGTGTAAAAAGGCAAATTTGATTATCATCATTTGATAGCAGAAGAAGCTGATTATTGAGCGCAGTGGTTTCCGACCCTGCTTTCATGCACCCCTAGTCAGCCAACATCTTTGTTTTCCTCAAGGACTCGGTTGGGAACTTCTGATCTAGCTGGATGTTCATGTGTAGGAGGCATGATAATCTTTTAAATGACCATTTCACATTTTGCCCGTTCCTGGGGAGCTAAAGTCCGCTCTCTCTGCTGTCTCAAAGCCTTGAAAAGCCTGTTATTGTGCCGCTAAGATCAACTGCTAGAAAGAAAATATGCGTCTTTGGCGTACCCTGTCTCCTAGTGTCAGTTTTCAAATATCTCATTCTTTTAACCACTTAACTGAGTAACATGTCTTTATCTTCAATTGTGGCCTCCCCCCACCCCACCCTGTCTTTGCACAGAGGGAATACTGACTCCACATAACTGAAATTGTAATCACAGGTTTACTTTCCTGAAAACAGCCATTTATATATATATATATATATATATATATATATATATATATATATATATATATATATACATACATACATACATACATAAAAGGATTGTGTTTTTTGAATAATACTTTTGAATAATAGTTTTACATATCTATTACTTAAATACTGAATGCTTATATTAATCTTAGTTAATCTTACTTATTTTTGAAGTAGGGCTTGATTTTAAATAACATTTATCATAATTTGCTACTAAATATTACATGTGTATCTGTATTGTATACTGATGAAGACATGCTGTACTGTGCAAAAGTCATAAACCACCCACATTCTCTTAACTTTATACAAGTTATTCTTTTACCAGCGTATGGAGAGAAAAACAGAGAACATGTTTAAAAAAAAAAAACCACAGAGGCCTCAGTGAGTAGCTATATATTGTTTTCTGGGTTTAATATATCAGCTGTTTTCTCTTATTACAGCTTCCATGTTTTTCTGTAGACTTGCATTTAATTTTCTCCCAGTAAACTGCTAGGCTGTTTTTCCATGCTTCCAAAGTTCAATCTTAGCAGTTGCTATAATTTTCTGCTTCTCATGAACCAGATAATCCCAATTCTGAAGGTAAACTCTATCCACACCATTTTATTCCACACTCCGTGTGTCTGAAGTTTCAGTGTTGTCCTTTTGTCAGTGAGAGCTTCAAGACAGCTGCATATTTGTTTAGATCTGATGCAAGAGTGGAGCTTGATTTTCTCCCCTCTGTCAAAGATGAAAGTTTTAAGTACAGTTTATCTGATAGGAGTCCCATATTCTCTATATGAAATGCATGTGTAATGCTTAATCTATTGTCCTTTGATGTTCCCCTTCATTATCCAAGTGGGTTGTCTTGCATCTGATCTCTCTTGAAATCTCTGGAGAAATGTACAACATTCGTGATTGTTGTAGATTGTTGTAAGTGTCTGCTGAGGGTTTCCTAAGGTCCAATATGCACATTGAGCTCACAGAAAAAAATTCTGTGCATTATCAGTACATCAGTATCTGTTGTATTATGTATTATGTTGTCTTATGAAAATAAAAGACTATATATATATATATATATATATATATATATATATATATATATATATATATATATATATATATATATATACTATAGACTATAGACTATATTTATAAGAAAATATAAATATTATTATGGTTCATAATAAAAATAAAACAATATTTAAAAAAAAAAGGTGTACCTTAAAATTACAACTGAGCATTGCGTTTTAATTCACAATTTGATCTTGCATTTCTTTACAACACGAGTCTCTGCTGGTTAGACCCAGTATAAGAGAATATTTTCCACAATGTTCTTAAAAAAGTCACTCTCTGCACACATTCCTATGCAGGGAGTTAATTATTTTACCTGTTTAAAACTTTCTGAGAAAAGTAGGTAAACGGTAGGTAAAAGGTCAACTCTATCCACACCATTTTATTCCACACTCCGTGTGTCTGAAGTTTCAGTGTTGTCCTTTTCTCAGTGAGGGCTTCATGACAGCTGCATATTTGTTGAGATCTGAAGCAAGAGTGGAGCTTGATTTTCTCCCCTCTGTCAAAGATGAAAGTTTTAAGTACAGTTTATCTGATAGGAGTCCCATATTCTCTATATGAAATGCATGTGTAATGCTTAATCTATTGTCCTTTGATGTTTCCCTTCATTATCCAAGTGGGTTGTCTTGCATCTGATCTCTCTTGAAATCTCTGGAGAAATGTACAACATTCGTGATTGGAAACTAATTAAATGGGTTCTGACTTTTGCACAGTGCTATAGCTACCAGTCAACTGCTTTATGATTACTACCCATATTAATTTGTATGTAATTTCATCATTTATTTTTAGTATTATGTAGGTCCTTTTGACTATCCAATAATTTACATACTGGTATAAAACATGCTGAAATATTTATATTATGTAATAATTAAATAATTTATGTGGGAAACTTAATACTTGCTTTGGCATTCCTTTGGCAAGCTTGTTTTCAGTGACCTCCCACGGTTTGAAGTCTCTGAATACTTCTTTACACAGTAGGCTTTAAAGGACAAGCTCTCATTTGTACAAGATGGCCATTCTGCTGTGCCTAATTAGACAGACAGACAGATTTGAGGCCTCTGATCCTTAAATAACGCCTACATGCTAGCTAGTTTAAAGTGTGGGAGAGTGTAAAAGCACCATTATAAAATATTACATAATATTTTGCATTTTTGTTCCAAATCTACACTGCAGGTTGTATCATCAGCAATGTCTTGTATCAGATTTTCTAGATGGAATGTGGAGAAGGGGTAGTTTGGTTTAAAGTTTTAATCTGGAGATTACTTGCAGGTGCTTGATGACCCATCAATCAGCTCTTTCCTCAGAGCAATAAAGCAATGTAATCTAGTAGTTTGATAAGTAAACCAGTGATGATATTTCTCCTTACTGCCGATGGAGAACTAAAGAAGACTGATTGAATTATTATCAATTGTAACAGTAAAAGAGATTAAAAGAATAGATTATTGTAGGACAGTAATTGTGTTATTGAAGCATTAATATTGCAGGGCATTAAGCATTTGAACTGTTAAGTGTCTGCTGAGGGTTTCCTAAGGTCCAGTATGCACATTGAGCTCACAAGAAAATTCTGTGCATTATCAGTACATCAGTATCTGTTGTATTATGTATTATGTTGTCTTATGAAAATAACAGACTTAAATACTATTATGATTCATAATAAAAATAAGACTAATCTATGTTGTTCTGTAGGTGGAGAAGCTTAAGATGGAGGTAGCCAAGCGAGCCAACCTGCAGCAGAAGAAGGCTCAGGAAAGAGCTGGAGAGGCCAAGAAAATTCAGGACCTTCAGCGGCAGGTTAGAAACAAGCTGTGGAGAATCACTGTGTATACTCTGGTCTCCTGACCTGAGTTTACTCATTCAGAACACATCTCTGCTTTCTACTCTGTCTCCGCAATGCCACAAACATTAAGCCACACACCCTCTGATCTGCTCCTGGCTTTCTTTCTCTCTCTGAGTTTTGTGCTTTCCTTGCTGAGTGCCTGCCTTTACAGGCATGTGTTTAAAATGTACAGCACTGTGCATTGGCACACATTTAGGTGCTATTAAACTCCCATAAAAAGTATATGGATCGTGAAAATGTCTTCCGTCCACACCTAATTCAAAGTGCTCTGTCTCTTAGGTGAAAGAGATGGAGGACATACTGCGCCGTAGGCACCCAAACTCTCTGCCAGCTTTGATTTATGCTGCAGCAGCCGCAGGTGGTGAGGAAGAAGAAACCAGCCGTCAACACACAGTTCCTCAGTCCTCACAGACAGCAGCCCTGCTGGAAAGACGCATCCACAGATTGGAGGCCGAGCTTGAGGGCCGCGATGAGGAAGCCAAGCGGTCTCTCAGAGCTATGGAGCAGCAGTTCCAAAGAATCAAGGTATATGACACAATGTAGACTGAGCCTTTTACATTTCACAGTGTAGACTGAGCCTTTTACATTTCACAGTGTAGACTGAGCCTTTTACATTTCACAGTGTAGACTGAGCCTTTTACATTTCACAGTGTAGACTGAGCCTTTTACATTTCAGTGTAAACTGAGACTTTACATTTCACAGTGTAGACTGAGCCTTTTACATTTCACAGTGTAGACTGAGACTTTCACATTTCACAGTGTAGACTGAGACTTTACATTTCACAGTGTAGACTGAGCCTTTTACATTTCACAGTGTAGACTGAGACTTTACATTTCACAGTGTAGACTGAGCCTTTTACATTTCACAGTGTAGACTGAGACTTTACATTTCACAGTGTAGACTGAGACTTTTACATTTCACAGTGTAGACTGAGACTTTTACATTTCACATTGTAGACGGAGCCTTTTACATTTCACATTGTAGACGGAGCCTTTTACATTTCACAGTGTAGACAGAGCCTTTTACATTTCACAGTGTAGACTGAGCCTTTTACATTTCACAGTGTAGACTAAGCCTTTTACATTTTACAGTGTAGACTGAGCCTTTTACATTTCACAGTGTAGACGGAGCCTTTTACATTTCACAGTGTAGACTGAGCCTTTTACATTTCACAGTGTAGACGGAGCCTTTTACATTTCACAGTGCAGACTGAGCCTTTTACATTTCACAGTGTAGACTGAGCCTTTTACATTTCACAGTGTAGACTGAGGCTTTTACATTTCACAGTGTAGACTGAGGCTTTCACAGTGTGGACAGGGTCTTTTATATTTCACAATGTAGGCTGGGCCTTTTGAATTTCTCAATGTAGACTGACTTTTTTCATTTGGTCTCTATTCCCCATTTTTCCAGTTATAGTCCTGTACATTTTTCATTTCAAGGTTTAATTATTTAAGCGACACTGCCTGGTCAATACAAGTCACCATTTGGATGTAATTAAGTAAATACTTAAGAGTGTTTTGATTGGATAATTGCTGCAGTTTTAGCTGGTAACAATTCTTTTACCCCAAACTGATACAGTGAGTAGCTCATTGTTTGACTCATTGCTTAAACAACCATGTGGAAAGATGTTACTGTTGACCTGTATCCAGCAGAAAGCAAAACAAGGCAAAGCTGAAAGGACTGGAATTATGTGAAAAACTGAGCAATGCATTATGAAAACCTGTTGTTGATGAAAAGCTTGAAAGAACGTGGTTACTTAAACAAAATTGAAATTGAATCGTAAAAAAAATTCACTAAAACACACAGCTACGTTTGAAAGTAAGAGCATTTCTACATTTGCACAATGTAACGAGAGCTCACAGGCTTGGGACTAAACAGCTGTGTGGCCATAAGAAAGCAACTTGTTAGTGAGTCTAATCAGAGAGGAATAAGATTCTGAGATTACAGTCTGGAGCAGAAGGTCATGTTGTCTGATGAATGCTATGATCTGGGTGTGCTTCTATTGATCAGATAGAGGCTCGATGACATCCAATTAGCTATGTATCATATGTCATAGTCTGTTTTTGAAAGAGTGGTTTAAGGAAAACACATTTTCCCATAAACTCATCATCCAAGGAAATGAATGATAAATTTATGATAATTTATTCTTCCTGGTAACCTTTATCTTCCTTCCCAATAGCATTGCAATCCAATACTTCCTTCTTGGTGCAACTGTTCTTGGATGATGAGTGTATAAACTGGCCACTACAAAGTTCTGACCTTAACCCCATGGAAAATCTCTGGACATTGTAGACGGAGCCTTTTACATTTCACAGTGTAGACGGAGCCTTTTACATTTCACAGTGTAGACTGAGCCTTTTACATTTCACAGTATAGACTGAGCTTTTACATTTCACAGTATAGACTGAGCTTTTACATTTCACAGTGTAGACTGAGCCTTTTACATTTCATAGTATAGACTGAGGCTTTTACATTTTACAGTATAGACTGAGCTTTTACATTTCACAGTATAGACTGAGCTTTTGCATTTCACAGTGTAGACTGACCCTTTTACATTTCATAGTATAGACTGAGGCTTTTACATTTTACAGTGTAGACTGTGAATATGCTGGAGAAGGCAATAAATGTTATGATGTTACCTAAGGTTAATAATCGTAACTGAAGCTTTAGAGAAAGCAGGCAATGTTCTGGTGTTTCTGAAGGGGTGTACGAGGGGGTTCAGCATGGCCTCTTTTTTGAAAAATTAACGACCCACGTAATTTGTTTAACATGTAGTCTGTGTATAGAAAATTGGTGCGTCTTGAATTGATTCATAGCTAGACAGGTAAACTAACGGAGGCTGAAAAAGTGAGTAACAGCCTTTCTAGCGGCGCTGTGATGTCTCCACATAGCCATGATAGAGGAGCACATACTGTTTTTCATATTAAATGTGAGCCATCATGCAAACAGTCACCTTACATGTTTTTTTCAGCGGTTCATGATTCAAACCTCAGTGATCCTTTAAAAAGGCAGCTTGTTGCCATAGAAACTGAAAGTTTATTATATGACACATAGCATTTCCTGAATGTGTCCCCGGTCCTCCATAGACACATACGTGTTTTTTTTTTTTTTTTTTGGGATGAAGCAGGAGCTGTGCTTGTGAAACGTCTCTGCACTTGCAAGGCTGGTGATTCAGAAATGGGAGTAGATACATGTGACTTAAAATAGATATCTCAGTTCTCAACAGTATTATAATACTAAACAGGTAAGCTACAGTAAACTGTAAGCTAAACAGTACAAGTGTATCATGTGTTCAGTATAAAAAATTTAAATTGCTTTTGAAAGTCCGGACAACAGGAGCACCTGACTATGAAAGAGCAACACCCAGAATGTTCAGAATAGAGAATCCAGGTCAGCAGTGCTATCATAGTGGATTGTATCGTAGCTTTGACATGAACAGAATAAAAAGGACTAAATATTTTAGGCATTTGGACGTAGGTGAAATGGATTACCATGCATTTATGTTAAAGCGTAATGGAGAGTAAATAGGAAGTATAATAACAAGCAAGGACATCTGTCTGTATATTTCTGTTCATGAATTTCTACATGCAGTAGCACTGATATTAGTTATGTTAGTCACCATTCTCAGAATCCTGCCATATGTTTACAGAAATAAATGTCTCTTGTGTGATTTCTTTCCCTTAAGTTTTGAAAAACAGTATTTTCCGTCTTCTGGTTGTGAAATTGGAGAACTTAATTGACTTTTTAGGGCAGAAATTGTTATCAGGTTGTCAGCGTTTGGCAGTTCCAGAGTAAATTTTAAACCTAAAATGAAGAGGGGGAAAAAAGGCTAAATATTAAGTTAGTTATGCCTGCAGGGTAAGGCTCTAAAATATCTCAAATCTCAAAAGCCATTATGAAACAGCAGTTGAGGAGATCTCTGGGTCAAGGTTGAGTCAACACAGGAGTGATGGTGCAACATTCTACTGTGCAGCTTTGTTGGTACAAATATGATCTGCATGTATAAGTGCCTTATCAGAAAACCTTACCCTGCAACCTTATAAAGTGAGCATGAGAATTTAAATGTGCTAAAAAAAAGTTTGTATAAAAGGGGCAGTATTTGATAAACTGCGAACTGAGTAGATCTGTTTTGCTTTGGAACCAGGTGCAGTGAAAACATTTAAATGTCATTGTGGATAGATACTGTGCATACCAGACAGCCCAATAATGTAACAGACCTAAGAAAGCATTCCTGGCGTTTGAATACTGTGACACCTGTCAACGGCTGTGCCACTAAGTACTTACTCAATAGGGTGTCTGAACTAGAGACTGATCGAGGGGGCAGGTGGAGTGTTCACATGAATGTGTTTGATGCCCTCACGATTAGAGAAATCTGAAAAGAACTTTAGCAGTGTATGTCTTTTTTATTTAAGGTGGAGATTGGAAGGAGGATACTCTGTACTCTTTTGTATTTGTTGTATAATACAGAGATTTTCTGCAAAAGAGAGATTTGGTGTCCATATCTATTAAAAACACCCAACACCCAATATGTCCCACAATTATCTGCAACAACAAAAATAGCAAAAATGTAACTGTAAATAAAGCATTTGTCTCCATTGGAATATATGGCTAGCTGTTGTGCATCCATCACAAACGTTTCAATACAGCATCAGTCATCTTTGCCAATAGGCTTTGCTCTGATACCCGCTGTACTTCACTGAGTGATGTACTCTTAGATTAGTATTGCTAAAAGTCTTTAGTTTGCATTCCCCCACTACTCTCATTAGTTTTACAGATTTTACAAGTAGCCTGGGCTAATTAGATATGGTAAGAAACAAAAACTGCTGGATGTTTTAAAAGGTCTGTATTAATTTGTAGTGCTACAGAGAACTACAGGGGCTGCAGCAATTGTAAACTCGTGAAATATGGCTCAAATGTTTTATGTCACTGATCATACCTCACAATTTGGTCACATAAATATGACCCATTTGCATATTTGGCCAGGACAGTAACATAGTCGACCAGCCCTTTAATCTCTAGCCCAAACCTTTGCGCATGCCACACTCGCCTTTTTATGTTACTTTTTTTTATTATTTTTAAAGTTGATCCAAGTATAGAGCAAATATGCATGTTATTTCACTGCAGAGGCTCACTGCAGTCCACTTTCTCACTTAACTGTAATATCTAGCCTAATTGTCCACCACAGGCATGTCATACCTTCAGTCTTAAAACCAACCAGCTATAGCTCTGTCTTCCGAACAAAACCTGTTCTGAAGGAGTCGCTGAGGTTATGCTTGCCTTCAACACAGACATTAAGACCCAGACTCACCTTAGCTCTTAAGGAAGAAGAGCAAAGGTAACGGAAAGTTGAATAAACAGGACTTTCCAAAACTGGAGTCCCAAAAATGATTTTAACATATATAATTTTAAGAAAGCATGTGAGAGCTGGTAGTCTACCAACAGTGTCACCATCAGATAAACAGTACCTAAAGCTTTCATCCTTGAGAAAATCAGACTTCACTTCTACTTTAGATACATAAAAACCCCACAAGTGTTTCCTAAACGCTCTGCTGAGATGATGAAAACATAGTGTGGAATAACAGCCTTTCAGATATCTTTGAAATGCTGCATCATGCCTCTCACCAGCTCTTTCTGCTCTCATTCTGAGATTACACAACGTCCCAAACAGGTTACAGGCTATGCAGTGGAAATTGAATGTCTATTTAAAGGTCTAAATCAGGGCATTTAACCATGTTGGAGTGCCTCGTTTGTCCATTGGTGCCTCTTATTGTTCTTGATTCATAGCAATATTGAACTGAATTGCATTTGTGCAAGATGCTGTTTCTCCTGTTGTATAACGTGTATATTAAGTGGCCTATGCTTTGTAAATCTATGCAGTCAGCCTATTTATCCAAAAATTTTGGCCTGTGTCCAGCTCACAATGTTGTTATGTCTTGTTTCTGCTAGGGATTGCAGTTCAAAACCCAGAGGAAATAAAAATGTTAATTGTGGCAGTTTGCATATTACTGTTTTAAAGTGCATTTAATAGGTAAAGTATGAAGGGAACTAAATGTGTTATTTAATTAGAATATATTGAGCAATTGCAGAGACATACAGTGGATGTAAAAGGTTTGCAAACCCTTACTGCTTTTTGTGACGTAAAGTTGTATATTAAGATATACAGTGTCAGAAATCTTTAATAGAATCTTGCAAACAACAATATAACCAGTGCGCGTGCGCCATACAGGCATATGGACACTCATGTTTTCGGTTGTTTCTGTGTGTGAAAAGCTGACTCCAAACAGAGTCTTACATTGAAAGTTTAGTTAAATATAACTAACTAAAGGCTAAGGGTTGTTGGAGCAGCTCTTTGGGGACTCAGCACCTTTCAGTCAGAATGGTAAGTATTACAAGAAAACTTAATCAGAGTAGTAAGATACTGGCGCTTAGTGACCCTGAACTCTGTTCAGTTTTTTAGAGTGTCACAAAGCAACACTCAAGTAATTTCATCATTACTTTTGAACAACACTGATACTGCTGAAACCCACAGTGGATATCATCAGTCAGTCTTTTAGATAAACACATTTCAGCTAACATTATAGTCAAGTCTTCAACTCACTAACAGAAGGCTGTCGGTAAAGTAGTAAACTGATGCCAAGTGTGATTAATGTTGGTGAATCAACTTTTATCAAAGCCCATCTAAGGTTTGCAAAATGCACCCAAAATCAGAAAGACAATGGTTGAGGTTTTTGACTTGCAATCTACAGTATATGTTTGGTACAGCTCAATAACTAAAGAACACCATAGCTACCAACTACTGTAAAGCATGATGGTGGGGGCAGTGTGTATGGTTTAAGGATGCGTTTCTTTTCTAGGGCTCTTTTCTTCTTGCACACTTGGGCAACTATTTTTTTTCTCTCTTAATTATTATAATTGTTATGTTATCCTGATTTGTATTGGTTGAATTATTTCACAAGATCACAACAAGGTGGTTATGGCATTGATTGCCAGAATTTGTTGCGAGTTTCAAACACTCTTCAGCAAAACAGGAAGCTAACCCTGAATCTGTCAACTCGCTAATAAGGTTTTTGTGCAACTGAAAGAAATGATAGCCAAGTTGCTTAGAAACAGTAAAAAGTGATCTTGTTTTCATGGTTTACTGCTTTCATGATACCACAGTCTGTTTAAGTTCTTGTGAGTGTTATTTGCCAGCTAATTTTACCTGAACTGCTATTAAAATTGCATGTAGAAAGGTTGATTTTCAGGTTGAAAATTCAGATTTGAGCTCCTGTTCATGGTTTATGGACATTTTCACCTGCAGGTATGTCAGATGGCAGTTGGCGTAGACAGCTTCAGAACACTAAAACTTTCTCTCTTTGTAGCTCCAGTATGAGCAGCAGATCTCCGAGCTGGAACAGCAGTTAGCTAAGCGAAGCCAGGAGCACCTGGGCAGTTTGTCTCAGATGCCGGGTACTCAGGCTGAGCCGCTGCAAGAAGAGCTGGAGAATCTAAAGAAAGCCCATCAAGAACAAGTAAACGCTTTGAGGGCTGAAGTGGCCTTGCTGCAGGAGCAGGTCCAGCAGGCTCGTTTTTCAGCAGAGACAGAAAAGCAGCCCCGCAGCCCATCACGACACCAACGGCAGGTAGAGGCGGCACAGTCAGCTCGAATTGAACGCCTGACCCAAGAACTTTCTGCCAAGAGCCGCACAATCCAGGAGCTGAACCGTACTGTGGAGCGTCTGCAGCGAGAGAGGAGGAGCATGCTCTCAGCTCCAAGGGTCGATGGGTCTAGCGCTAAGCCCAAGCAGCACCACCACTTAGACCCACCTAAAGATCCAGTCTCTGTCAATGCTGAGACTTTCCCACCCACCCAGGATGAAAAAGATTATCAGCCCAGGGCATTCTCAGGGTCACACATTTCTGAGGTGCAGCAGGAGAACGACAGGTTAAGGCTGAGACAGGAGCAGCTGGAGGTTCAGTGGGAGAAAGAAAAAATTGCGTTGCAGGCGACGACTACACAAGCACGCAGCGAACTCCAGAAGTATGTCATTAAGGTTCATCTCTATGATGATACATAGTGCTGTGACCAAGTGTTTGGTTTTTCTGATCTTCTCTTTTATTGCTTGTTTGTCAAGAGTGAATGCGCATAGATTTCTATACATTTTGAATGATTATATATCGTTATTTGAACCCTTTAACGCTGCAACAAAGCACTGTCCGTTTCTGACACTTTATCCACCTTTTTCCATTAATGACACAAAGTCTGAACTTGATAAAACTGCCTCAGATTTAAATAAGTGGATTTCATTTTTGGGGGGCCTAATACCAGGAGTTCCTGTGATTAACATCATTTACATCACCCTTTTAAAGACTGAAAAACGAGATTCAGGTGATTGAACGTAAGCCTGATTTCCAAACTTGTGAATTAAGTCATATTTTCATCAGCTACAGATGACATTGACTACTATTATTAGGGACTGCATCAGAACAAGCAGGATAAAGAAATGTAACTTGTTTTTAAGGTAAAATTATCTTTACAGCCATTTGCCATCTTTTATGGCCATGTTCTTTGTAGCTGTTTGATCAGTCTTTAACATAATGAGGACTAAAATCTCCATGCCACCCCGGGGATGTCCACTTTGCATCTGGAAAGGCAAACGTACCAGACAATTATGGGAACTCAGAAAGCTATGTGCCATGATCGGACCATCTGGAGGACCAGTGTTCAGTCAATTGCCACTATGCCAGTTTATAAGAGGCTTGCTGTTGCATTATACAAGTTGGCCATTTGTGTGTGTGAGTATAAGGTAGCGGGTGAACTGTTTGGCATAAGACAGTTCACCGTTGTGTATATGCAGTATGCCCAGCATTAGGATCAGGTGGAAATTCAGTTTATTTTAAAACCCCTTTTTTAACACTCAAATCTACATTTCAGCATTAGAGATATTCTAACTTCTGCTTTATCCTACAGTAAAATCTTTCTGTCCAAAATGCAGTTCCAAAAGAGATTAGGTCAAAATACTTTAAAAAAGTATAAAAAAACTTAAAATATATCAGTCTGGAAAACATATGTAAATTTCTAGGAAACTGACAGTAAAAAAACATTATCAGGAAATTAAAATCTCTGGGAAGACTAGTGAATCTTCGCCGGAATGGCTAGCTGTCATGATTCCTTAAGGGTAGCGAAGCAGATCATCTGTAAAGTCACCAGAGGTTCCAGGAGAACATCCATGGAACTGCAGATTTCCCTAGCCTCAGCTAAAGTCAATGTTCATGACATAGTAAAAACTAGTCTGAGCAAAAGTGTCACTTAAGGAAGAGCAGAAATGCAGAAAACGCAGCTAACAATTAAATAAACAAATACATACATGCATGCATGCATAAAATCAATGCATTTGCAAAAAAGCACCTACACAAGCCTTCTGGGATAATGTTCTGTGGCCAGGCTGGCCCAACACACATTTCTTTATATCTACTGTAAAGCAAGTACTTTATTTCCAGCGGGATCATCATAGCAGCATTCAAACAGTGGAGGTGGTGATGTAGAGGTGTGAGAGATTTTGCCAAAGGATAGAAACAACTTGCTTTGTTGAAGGAACCATGTTGAAGGAAACCTGTTCTGTGTCAGATAATTCTGTGGTTTATCTCTCCACAAGAGGCTGCAAAATAATAGAGTTATGGAGCAAGACTTGATTCAAAACAGAGAAACAAACCCACAGCTCAGTGGCTAAGAGGAAGCACAATGCTTTATAATGGCTTTGTGGAAGACTCGTCTCAAATTCAATAGAGATTTTGTTTGGGGGGGGTTACACTCTCAACAATGTAAATGGCTGAGGTCAAATTTTAGGAATTGTCGGTTGCAGTTATTGCTACTAAAGTTTAAGAAGCAAGTTATCACATTTTTTACATGGGTACTTTAAATTTTGAATGTTTTGGCTCTCCATGATGTAATAAATTTGAAAATGCCCTAATTCTCCATCTTGATTAATATTACTGTTTGCTTAAAAACCTAAAAGCATTCACCATGACATGCCGTAAAGAGAAAATCAGAAAGAGGGGAAATGTATTTGTGGTGCTGTTTTTTATTTTGTTTTTGTTTTTATTTAAAAATTGCATAACTGTTGTCACAGTCATAAGCGTGTGTGAAAGAATACTGCACTGTCAACCATTTTAAATTAGAAAAAAATAATACCACAAAACTGATAGAAGATGCAATAGGAATTGCACATGATAAAACATGCACAACTACCTAGCACTCTGGTAATAATTAGATGTTAACACTGTTCACTTAAAGATATCCATAAAGAGCGTTTGCACAGATAACTGCTGTTCCATGTAAGATGGAAATTTAAAACCACAGTTATGATATTGGTTGGCAAATGTGGAATAGCTACTACATGTTAAATTAAAGAAAGAGATATTGTCTCTCAGTCCTAATTTTAAGCCAGTTTTTGTTACAATTTTCAGATTTTTTGTGTTATTTATTTCTAAGGCTACGGTTGCCTTGCTGTTTAATAAAGCAGTGCTGTGATCTCTTTAGGGCTCAAGAGCGCAACATGGAGCAACTTGCCTCACTCAAAGCTGAGCACCAGAAGGAGATTGAACATCTAGTGGCTCGCCACGCCCTTGAGCACTCCTCCTCCAAAGTGGCTGAAATTACAAATCAGTTGAAGACCCAAGAGGTTAGTGTCTCTGTTTGTGTTCTGCTCCTGCTAGGTTTGCTATTTCATACACCTCAAATGCAACATCGAAAAGACCTGTATAAGAGAGCCTGCATTTCTCCAGAATTTGGAGCTTTCAGTTGTCAACAGGTTTTGCTAAAACTAATTAAAGAGGTGACCAAAACTGACCAGATGTGCTTTAAATGTGGAATGACAAACAAAGAATCTGGCAAATATGAAGCTAGCAGCAGCTCACCTCAATAAATGTATTAATTTGTCTCAAGAAATGTTTCCTAATCAGGAAAACTTTTAAATGCAGTGTTCTGAAGAAATCTGTGTTTTGCTGCCTTTGCTGGATCCATAATGGCTTTGTTTTCTCATTACAAACCACCATCGCACCTCAGTTGCCTTCAAAAATGGCAGCATAATTCGGAAATACAGAAATTCGTCCACACCTTTTATTTTTAACACCACTGATTAATGTAGTGGTCTCCCTACTGGTTGTAGGACCAGCGTATTTATGTGTTACATACTGCATTGATATGAACTCTCAGATCATGAAGAACTTATGGTAAAGACGAAACAAGAAGCCACAACATAACCTAGAGTGTCTAGAGCCGAGGCTTTTTCAATGCTCTCTGTCAAATGGTTCCATTTTAGAGCAGCATACAGATTTTTATGTGTGGGTTGAAAGTATTCCTTTAAAAGCAGCTTTCAGTTTAAAGCACTTTAAAACGGCCGCAGTGTATGAAGCGTGTTAATATAAATCATCTTGCCTTGGGATTTTTTCAGGTCTTGCACTGTTGTGAATAGTCCTATTTTCTCACTTTTAATAACTAGAATTTTATAATAATAACTTAATAATAATAATAATAATCCTTATGCAAGTTAAAAATAACCCTTGCACTTAATTACTAATTTTAGTGGACATTAAGAAAATGTTTATTGATATGGAGATGTACTGTATATATTCTATAGTATATCTTCCTGTTACAGATTATGGTGCTGCATTTGCGTGAACAGGTGAAGGAACTTCAAAGCACTAAAGATGCTCTTGCTGTGTCTAAACTCCGAGAGGAGACTTTGCAGAACCAGGTAGCTATTGTTACTCCACTCATGTGAGTTCAAGAAAAAAGACAATGATGTCGCTTTGAAGCCATTGGTCCATTCCTCAGGTTTCTTGCTCACCCAGGCAATGCTAAGATGAGCTATTGAGTCTGCAGACTCCATATCATTTTTATGACTGTTTTATTGAATCACTGTTGTAAACTGTTTAGCCATGGAACACTGAGCAATAGGCCTTCATGCGATGACGATGATTGTTTTGGAAAATTAGGTTCTTGCATTGTTCTCAAGTGCCTTATGTCTGTGTGTGTGTGTGTGTGTGTGTGTGTGTGTGTGCTCTAGCTGGCTAAGCTATTGGAGGAGCTGAAGCATGCAAAAGAGGCCCACACTCCTGAGCTGAGACACTTTACCAGCCTTGAGCACAAAATCCACTCCATGGAGCTTCGATACAACCAGCGTGAGCAAGAACTGCAGCAGGTGTGTGCATCATATACCACCATTCCAAACTATATAATGGCTGTATTGGGTGATTAAAGAGCCAGCTTCCTTACAGATGTGTGTAAAATGTCTCTAATAAGATGTTAATAAATGTATTAATGTATTTCCAGAGGTACCCAGAATGTAAATAGAAGACTCTGTAGTAAATGGGAATGCTATATGTCAGAACATTTTGTTTTAAAAGTAAATATATTCCACAGAAAAAAAAGCATTCAGCCATGTTATGTAAAAAAATGCATTTAATACATTTTAGTACTAGATATATGCTGCCTACTCATAACTGTCTTGGCTTGTTACTATCCTAAATGATTGGTAGATGCGCTTCCATGTAAACAACCCGCAACACAGCTGAGCAGTCACTTTATGTGTAGGAGATTGGTAGATTAGTAGATTGGTACTTGATGTCACAACTCAGCTCAAGTCACAACTTAAAGTGATCTGAAGAAATGGTAGGGAAAAAATGGTCTTTTTAAAATTTCTCAAATAAGAAAAGACTAGTAGACTTCATTCTCTGCTAGTTCATAGTAAAACATCACAAAAAATGGAGAAAGAAGTGTTTAAGGTGAAAGTTTTATCTCCTGTCTGAACGACCAAATAACGCTTCATTTATAAGCTGAATCTTATCAAAACGGTCCACACTCTCCTACTTGTCTTGCACATTTGAGTAATGCAGACTCCATAAAGATTCAGTCAAATCACACACTCCCATTTTCCTTGTTGTAAGGAGTTCTTACACTTTGCCCCTTTAATAATAATGTACTAAAGTGTGGTGATTGTGTCGGGGTGTTAGTTGCGAAGTCCTGCACTGTACTAAACTGAAGCAGTTACCATGTCCAAGGCATACATATAGTAACAATAACGTCTGTCTAAAAGCATTTTTTGATGTCACTACTGTTGATCGTGTTTTAGATGATTGCTCAGACGCGCTCAGTAGTGGAGCAGGAGCAGCAGGCCGAGGTGGCTCGCTGGAAGAAGTTAGCACAGGGGAAGAGCAGTGAACTGGAGGCCTTCAGACTGGAGCTGGACTCCATACTGGATGTGCTTCGAGAGCTCCAGAGACAGGGCGTGGTCATTCCTGCCACCCAACAGTCCTCTGCTACTGGCCTTGTATTCCGGCCTCTCAGATCCTGATTTGTCTAACCTTTCTCTCTCTCAGGACTCTCAGGTAAGTATAGGGCACTGGACTGTTACTGATCTGAGAATTGGGTTATCATCATCTTATTTTTATTTATTTATTTTTTGTGTTTTGGACAAACACTGGACCACTTTACACCATAGTAGCACTCAATGTTGATGTATTATTGAATAGACTGTATACAGTGGCTGGGCTGAGTAAATAGCATGCTTGAAATTACATATTCGTTTTTTGTCAAATCAGTTGTTACTATGTGTGTTCGTAGGGCATTTGCATGCTCTCACTTTGACAGATGTAGAGAGTTACTGCGGCACTCTGTTTGTACTGAGTGCCAGCTAGAAAAGCCTAGAAGCGGATACGCTGCAAAAGCAGATGGTAATTAGTAATACCATGTAATGTTTGCATTCAGAAATGCAAACTAAAAATTTAAAGCAAACTGAAGTAACTGAAACAGAATGTAGGTTCTTCACATGCCAACGCAGACTTCGGTCAGTCGGGCCATTTTCCTGGGTGAAAGTAACCTGAATGTGACTGTTAGATGCATTTCAGTAGGCCGCACTTCGGGAACCAGATATAAAGAGGCTGAGGTTGAATTTTCCAAGGCGGGTCAAATGACGTACTGTTCTATGCTGTCTTATGCAACTTTAATTTCATTTCCACCTGGCATGTAATAAGTTGCTTAGCATTGCTGAGGTGAGCCCAACCACCAGGATTTAACTTCCTGTCCTTTGTACCATGTCTGTGTTCTACAGAATAAGTAATTTACTGTATTTTTCAAAGTAGAAATAGAAACTTTTAACTATGTACCATTTGCAGCCTTAAATGTTTATTGCCATTAAAAAGAATAGAATTGTTGTGAAGCCTTTTTGCCAAATATCTGTAATAGTTCTTTAAAAACCCCTTATTTTATTTAAAATCAGGATGTATTATGTGCCTTATTACGTATCCGTAAGACAGATAAGGCTGTTATAAAGAGCTATTAGCTTAACTTACAGATTCACCAGCTCATTGAGCAGGCTACAAAACAGCTTCAGAAACCATAACACAGGTTACATTCTTGATCACTGATGGTTCATTGAATACTTGCACAATATGGCATACAATATATGTGTGCAAGGAGTGCACAACAGTGTTCACCGGCACAATAGCTAGTACTACACATTGACCTTCACCATGATATTTTAACAGGATCGGTCATCGATCGCAATCAGTAATGTATGTCACCTCATTCAGACATCACCAGCAGCACCGAGGAGTAAAGGAAGAATCATCTCCCGAGTTTCTTGTTTTTAAAGTGCAAAAGAAAAATGTGGTGGGTGCGTATGTTGTACATGACCGGGAAGTGAAGGAGTTGTTGGACATTTTTCTACAGATTTCAGCCAAAGCCTCAACATCATCGTTGTTGTTTCCATTTAACCGTGACTTTACTGGATAGGGAGCGTCCTACGGCTAAATGTCCTCAACAGAACCTTTTGTAATTATCTGTGTAAATCACCACCTACATTCTCGTTTACTCCTCGGTGCTGATGATTATGTCTGGATGAGGTACATCACTGGTTGCAATATTTGGCAGACCCTTCTAAAATCTCATGTAGAAAGTCGGTGCGTAGTACCAGCTTATCCACCACCCGGATATTGTGCACATCTTGCTTATAGTGGAAGTTACATGGCACCATGTTGCAGAAGTAGTGAATTGACCTGTGTTCAGAGAATAACAGCTCAAAACTGAGGCACTGATATACATGTTGTGTTGTTTGAACCCGTTATCTAAGCTACTCTTGCTCCACTATCCTGTTACCCTTGACACACAACACAGGTTTCATATCTGCCAGCATCGAGGAAAAAGAGTCAAAACAGAGTGTGTTCATTTCAGGGACTAGAGTTGGTGTGACAGAAAGAGAGAACTTAAATTGTTCTGTGATGTGCCAAGCTAAGCTAATAGCCTGCTGTGCTCTCAGTAACAAAATTAGCTCCATTGTGCTGCAGTTGTTATTGTTCAGCTCATGGTTTAACATTTATTGGATGATAAATTAAAAATCTTCTAATCATTACACTAATGTAGGGTACAATAATGTTACAGTAGGAGCCTCTTTTTGGTGCTCTGCTCCATCTGGCCGGCTTAGTCTAAACATAAAGCACTGTTTACACTTTGATGCCGTTAAGAGGGAATATCTCCAAAGCAGGTAGCCACACTTCTGATTAGCCTGTCAGCCTTTTCAAATCAAGGAAGTAATTAAGGAGCTTCAGGACCTTCCTCATATCTCAGGCAGTGATGTAGACCTAATTATAAAAGATTACACATACATACCACACACCAGGTGGAATAAAGCGTAGTCTTGTACATAGTCAAGGAATAGCTTGCCTAGCGAGCAAAGAGCTAACTGGACTGGAAATTGTTACGACTACTGGCACAGATTAGTGAATGGCTTTAAATCTGCAGAGCAGTTCTCTGTTGAAGCAGGCTGCTTTTGCAGGATCGGTAAACTGCTGTTGAACTTCTTTTGAAAACTTTGAACTTCTAATGCTTATGGTGGAAAGTAAAATTGAATGAGAAAGCAACATAAGCCTTCTCAACCTTATCCTGGTTGTTAACCTTGGTTTTATTCTCGAATCTTTAACTTTTTAAAGGTATTTCAAAGGAAACGGTAGCAGGGTACAGCACCATCTCTAAGCAGGAATTGACCTGAAGGAGTTTTATAAAGATCACTCTTGGCAAAGAGACCTTTGCAGAAGTATGAACGCCAGCATTCACTCTAAAATTAGACTTCCTACCCTTCAGATTGACTGGATTTATTTAGATCTTAATGCGTGCTTTGTCGCAAATGTATGAAATCTAAAATACGGCCGTCTTTGTTTGTGTGGCACTGAGGAGCACTGCATACCAAGTTTGTAAGTTGGACACAATTAGTTTTGGGTTGGCCTGGAAGCGAAATTACTCGCTAGAAAAAGCCATTGGAAGTGAGAACCCAAAAGTGTATGAAGTCACGATTGCCAAAGGTAAAACCACAGTGTGCTAGGTAGTAAATAGTAAGGCGGTGGAGTTTAGGAAACCAGAAAGAAAGAGGGTATTTGCAATTTGCATAAACAACCATATTTATAAGTCTTTTAATTTTAAATTAGTGTTATGATTTAGGGATTCTCCTACACCACTTTTAGGAGCTAGTTAGGATGTCAGGAGCAATTGCAAAATGTCTACAAAAGTTCCAATAAATGTTGTTTTCTCTTACCATTTCCACAGCGATACGGTTTTAAATTCATATGTTGTCTTTGCAGTATTATTGTTGAATCATTAATCTTATAAAAACATCTACTTAGCTCAGTATATCCACATTAACTCTTGAGCAAGGTCTAATCTTCCACCTTGGCAGGTAAGTGTGCACCTCTCTGTCCTTGCACGACCATGCTTCTTTCCTCCATCATCTCCGCTTTTTCATTACATCATCTCTCTGGTGTTGTCAGGGTGATCTAGAACCATTTTCAAACGGTCTGTCAGTGTTCAGAGCTAACAGCTAAATTCACGCTGTGCCTCAGCTTGATTAGCATGTAATGGTAAGCTGTTTAACATCCAGTCATAAAATTATCCAACTGCCGGCTATTTGTCTCAGTGACTGGCATGATTAATCCATTTCTGCTTTGTATATTTACTGCTCCTACAGAATCTTAAAAGCTCTGTCTTAAGAAGAAAATTACTTGCTGGAACTGCTAAATGTAAATTTGTTTTATTTCCTGGGGTAGTTTCATCTATTTGTAAATTTGCTCAGCAGCTATGGATAATTTTATTGTAATCTCCACATATTAAGTGGTGTATATTTCCCTGGTCTTGTCTAAACTTTCCTCTCCTAGTTCTCAATGCATTAAGAAAAATGACAGATCTGTTTGAATTCTGGTAAAATAGTAGATATACAATGTGCTCAATGCAAAGTGACTATTATAGGTATATAGAATTATTCTGCTAGCATACCTATGCGATTCTAGCAGCTTGTTAGCAGTAAGTCAACAGCAAATCACTTTTTTTTCATGTCACATTTTTTTGTCTTATGTTGCGATTTAATTAGGTTGCAGTTTTCTATATATGAAGATGCAGGCCTGTTTTTGAGGCCAAGAAGACAAGAATAGCCACTTTTCTGGCTTGAGGTTTGACTGAATGTTGTGTGCCAGAAGTGTGTAAGTTCAGGTTATATATATATATATATATATATATATATATATATATATATATATATATATATATATATATATATATATATATATATATATATATAAGATGTCTCTTTAATATTACATCATCCTGAAATTAACCATACTAAGTTAAATTACTTATTACTATGTGAAAAGCAGCATGACACCCAAGCCCTACTGGCTTCCTCCAGTTGCCACGAAAATCTTATTTAAATGTCATTTAGCTTTAGGAACTGTTGGTAGCTGTTGACCCCATTAGCTACATCTCAAAGTCTGCAGTTTTTCCAGTTGTGAGTTAGATGTGAATCTGATTTGTAGCAAAAAATAGGTTAGTGCCCTGTTAACAAAAGATGCAAATGTTGACCTGTAATAATAATGTTTAGTTGATATCTCTAGTGTGGAGGTTATTTCTTCATTCCATCTATCTTTATTTCTTTTCTCCTCATCTGTCATAATGTCAAGGTTCCAATGCTCACAGTCTAAATCACCACTGAAATTGCATCCATCAAAATTGCTCTCACTTATTATATAATTCTTATTAATTCTTTGTGTGTTCAGGTTGGGGATCTATAGCATTAGCACTGTAAAGAACATCCGCTCATACTGGCAAAGAACAAGACTGGAACAGAAAAGAACAGGATATAAGCAAGACAACTTGGTGTGTTCATACATCAGTATTGTTGGTTTATGAAACAATGCAATGTCTACAAATTTACACAAAATCTTAACACAAGCTTAATTCAGGTTTAAAGTCTGGAAAAATCCACCAGGAAAAACCACAGCACAATACAGGACAGGAGAGAACAGGATGGAGAGATCCAACTAAAATGGTTTTGCAGTACTGGGGCAGGAGAAATTTAGACAATGGCATATGGAACGGATTTGATTGTTGAAAGTTGTAAGAAAGTTGACTCGTTGGGCAAAATCTGATTGGATATCAGTCTTATTTAGCTTGACAAGCATTATTCATGAATGCAGTTGGTTCTAAGGACCATAAATGCAGGACTTGGTGTAAACAAGGTGCTTATGTTCACAGTAAGACAATGATCAGATTTAAATACATGCCATAGTGGTGTTCAGCACAGCCACATTAAATATGTCAATTAGCCAAATTAGCTGCTTCTTCTAAACCTAAGCCGTGACATCAAACATGAGAACATCAGTTTGGCTAAATAATACAGTCACAGATTGTTTCTAAATGCCAAAAACTGGATAATGAGGACCAGTACAGTCAGCAAGCCACAGGACACAGTATCACTGCACACTGAAATAAAATGTCCTGAGAGGATTTCCAGTGGCACCTGATTGGGAGAGTATATAAATTGTAAATATGAATCAGCCAATTTTTGCCTCATTGCCCTGAATAGCTAGTTACGTCCTCATACTTGTGATGTACTACTTCAGTTGATTATATGTTATTTAAATAGGCAACACATTTTTCATATAAAAAGCACAGTGTTAGCATTGGAGGTTGCATATTACAACCTACTGAACACCCCTCCTTCCCCCAAACCCACCCACCTACCCCTTCATTCCCTACAACCTGTGATTTTTCTGCCGTTGCTATGGTGCTCCTACCTACTTAGTTTTGCTCCTTTATTTGATTTTTTGTGAGGATTCTTCTCTTTTGCTTTTCTTGTTTTATGTGCTGATTAATCATCATGATCCTCCATTTGTCAAAATTTGGGTTCTAAAACAACACAAAATAGAACAGAATGGATACCTACGTTCTAGTAACTTACTCTACCCATTACGCCCATGGTTCTAATGCTGCTAGTATTTTTACCCAAGCATCCTACCAGAGTCGTATGCATGGAGCTACTCATAAATGGTCTTTGCTAGGATATTTCAACAATGATTCTTCATCCTGTGTCTTTCAGGCTGTGCTAGAGAACCAACAAATTCAAGCCTCCACTTCAGTGTAAAAACACAAAAAGGGAAAACACTCTCTACAATCTGTGTGCTGATTGTGCCTTCAACATTACAGCTCTACATGGCAGCCTCCATTGAAAAATGACCCACTCCCACGTAGATACGAAGAATCCATTAAAAAACCTATTGAAAACATGGTGATTCATATTTACAAATAAATTATATACAAATGAAGTTATGAAACATAATTTGTATATTCCTTTTCTGATAGTAAATCCCCAAAACTTTTACACACTGCTGCTTTAATAATTTTGGATGGTCTGTTTAATATTCTTAAATATATAGTGCAGATTTATCTAATAGAAAAAGCAAAATAGAGGTGTGCTAATGTGCTAGTGTGTTTGATGTGTTCACAGTGTGAGCTCTGAGTATTAACATATCCAGTGAAGACGGTGAAGAAAATTGGAATTGCCTATACATCTGAGTGATCAGTGCCCTTCTACTACCGTCCTGTAGTATGTGAAACACAGTGTCGTAAACTAAGCAACAAGACATTTGTTTATTTGATATAAACAATCTAAACAAGTGAAACAGCCCACTCCTGGTCGAGAGAAAGACTTAACAGGATTCCAGACAAAACCTTGACGGGATGCAACATAAAGCCAGTGTAATAATTATGCTACATAGTCATTACCAAATCATGTCCTGTTCCTCAGAATAATATGCAAAGGCTGGTTTTAAAGTGGAACAAAAAATGAGACCTCACATTTGAGCAACTTGGCACAGTTTTGACAAGTCTTGACAAGTGCAAAGGTACAAGAAGACCACGAGCCCAAGATCATAACAGTTCAGTCCATTGAGTATTGAGAGTCTTGAGACTAAAAACCACCCTCAAATACTGTGACCCTGGAAACACCTTCTGAAGCAAACTCGTAATCTACAGTATCATGACACTGACAAGTGCAGTCAGTGTTGTGTGATTTTGGTTGTCTATTGAGTGTGGCAGTCAAGGAGCTGATTCATTGTTCATTGGGTTGGTCCAAGTGAGGCTACCAGTCTGAAATGTACAGTGGCTTGTCTTTCTCTCACACTGTCTCCTCCTACCCTCTAATAATGCACCGGAAAAACTTGTAAAAGGCCAAATTTTCACCCTCCCTGGGCTGTTACTGAGTGGAAGCTTCCTCCGTATCAGATTTATATCCGCTTTGTTGTTGACTCCACTCCAGCACAGTTAACATTCAAAAGCCCTTTGGGCAAATCAAGATGTAGGCAGCAGCTATTGGCACAGGTTCAACTGCAGGTCTGTTTGTTTTACACCAGTAAATTTTCCACAGTTCGCATAAAAGAGACGAGCTGAGGGGCGGCGTTCCCAAGACGTTTTCCAACCTAATATAGGGCTTTGCTCTTATAATCTCAAGCATATTCCACAGCACATGGAAGCAAGGTTTGGATTCAGAGATTTTAGCCGGCTTGGGTTGTTGCGATGGCTAAAGATGGTTCTCACTTTCCTCTACCACTATACTTCGGTGTGGATCTTTGCCTTGCTTTCCTCTTGTATACTTCCAGTGTAATTCCAGTAACGACTTCAGATAGCCATCAGTGTAAATGAGTTGGGTCAGGTGCTACCTGACCAGGTCCTGCCATAAAAGCCTGCGACTCCTCGTTATGGCCTGCCTAATTAGCCCTCTTCATACTTGGTGATCCTTGTTGTGTTCATTTGTGTCCGTGTACAACAGAAGATGAGGCAAATGCTCTTTACAGACCTTGCATCATCAAAAGAATAGGTGTTATTCCTACAGGAGAGCGAGGGTAGATGAGGATAAATGGAAATATGTTTTGGTAGTAGCTTGTCAAGAGGCATATCCTTCTGTCTTGTAGCACCTCTGAACTGGCCCAGTGCTCTGAGCTCCAATAAGAGAATGTTGAAGTTGTGTGCTCCTGTTTTGCTCCTGTGTTGAGTTCACATTAGCTTCATGGAGTTCAGTCTGATGGTTGCTGTAGATGTGCCATGCTATTTATCATCCATGCTGCTTCTTGGTTCCACTCAGACTAATTTTTATATCCATTTGGTCAAAATGATGGTAGGTAATGTGTTTAGTCTCTTATGTGATGGGTACTGCGAGAATGAGACTCGCTGTCCATGATTATCGGCGCCCCTCCCAGCAGCAAGTCGTCATCACCCAATGTGGAGCTGAGTTCAGAGTTTACAGAGTTTGGGATGTTAAAGTGAGCCAGAAAAGCTGCCTCGTCTTCCCTTGTCTCAACCTGTGTGCTCTGGACAACAAGGCCAACAGTCTCCACCTGCCCGCTCGACTCTGTGCTGCTGGACTGCGCATGAGCTCGGAAGGCTCTATCCAGGGAACGTTCTCCTGCCTGCTCCTCTTCGTTAATGTAGCAGTTGAAGAGAAAGCGAGACTCTTCCAGTAAGGGCCGAGACATACCAGGTCTTGCGTTGTCCGAGTCCCGCTGACGGCCTAATTCTTCAACACAGCTAGTCAGATGCACGCAGTCTTCACATGGTTCAGCACTCCTGTGTGAGAGATCATACTGGCATGAGAATTTCATTTAGCTGCGCAGACCAAAAGAAACACCTAATAGACGTGCAAGGGCCTTCAAAACTGACTGACAGTCTATTATCTGTTGTATACTACTGCTACCAGAGCTTCATAAGAATGTCAACAAGACTAGGCAGCTGTAGGGACGCAGCACATCACCTCTGAATCCTGAATATCGTCACTCTCCAAAGAAAAACAAGTATCTCCAAAATGGCAACTTTACAGGAGAGGCCAAAAACCTCATTTAATTTGAATGGAAGTCAATGGAACCAGACGTCTTTCCAAGCAGTTTCGGGCCATTTCTGTTGGTCCATTTTTCATGAAATTTCCACAGAGTGTAAACAGCAGCTCATGTGATCAAATGAGTCATAAAAGTAAAAATCAACAAAAATGGAGATACATGTTTTTCTTTGGACAGCAACGATATGCAAGAGTGTACACTTTCCATACAAAGCATGAATAATGGCAAATAGCAATAACATCCCAAAAAACACCATTTCAAAGCATTCATTTGCAGCTTTCCTAAAATCTAAACACTCTGTATTGGTATCTGTATTGGCCACTTAGTGCAGAATTAATAATCCACAGATGGGGTAAAGCATTTCTGTGGGTTGTAATGAAAATGTGCAGCCCTATGTATTTAATCTTCAGAACCAAAATGAGGCACTCTAATTTATTGCTTGTCAGTGGAGGGGGGAGAAAGTGATACAGTTGTTATCTGCTTAAGCCTTTATCATTATCCGCTTCGCTTCCCCACATCTACCAGGGCAACAGCAACATGCCGTGCAGAAAAATGTGGCACCTGGCTGGAAAAACCTGATGGAAAACTGTTGTCTTAAAATCGGCTCATCAGACGATCTGTGTTCAGGCTCAATCTAGTCTCAGTGGTCAAGTTTACTCATTCATTACTTATGAAGGAAGGAATGTACTTGCTAAATGTGTAAAAATTACTACCGGTGTGAATGGGGACTGCATCCTCTCCCCAAATCTGCATGACTGCATTCTCAGAAATATTCCTACATGGTGACTCTCACTTCAGGAATTCCCTTTGAAGCATCTCTACTAATGTTGTGCAGAGTTTATCATCATTGAATGTCACGTTGCCTCACAGCACACTATTCTAAGCATAATGTCTCGGTGACACTGACAAATTACACGTAATAATAGAGCAGAATTTGTCCTGTTTGAAATGACTGTGGTAGTAGCTTTGAATGTGGCACTGTTGAGGCTTTTTTCCTCCAATCCATTCATGCTCATCAGACCAACTAAATATAGTGTGGCACTGCGTATCGTGCAGTGTTCTGACATTTTTTTTATTTTTGCCACATCACTCACATCATGTCTCCTTTGCAGCCATGCACCAAGTCAGCGGTTTGTGTACATTAGTGTTAATGCAGTAACTCGGGATTCAGGTCGGACGACTACCAGGTTTTAAGGTCTAACTAGCCTCTCTGTCTTCAAACCAAAAAAAAAAAGCGTTGCACGGTTCACTGGTAGATATGCTGTTGACTATGGAGCTCCTTTGTTCCAGTGTAGAATTGGCTTCATTTTATCCCTGTACATTTGTTTCAGAATGGTCTCCTTTGCATACTATTAATTAATATTACTATTAATTACTATTACTATTAATGACTATTACTAACAGAAATGAAGAGTGTTTGTTCTATTCTGTATACTGTAGTTTAAGTGTAGTTTAATGCACGTGGTGCATGTTTTGTGTTAGCAAATTAAACACCAGATCCCCAGCACTTTCTTATACAGCATGTACTAAGGGGGGTAAAAAACCAACATGAACTTCTAACAGAGTCTGAATGTCTTTTATTTTGGACGATCTATGATGAGATTCCCTGTAAGCAATGTGATTCAGCCAGTTAGACACATGCCACATTTAAAAAGCCGTGCAGGCATGATGGTTCAACAGCCCACATGTCATATCAGTTCATTCGTTTACCCTGCAAAGGAAAGGGAGCAGGTTAACGGTGTTGGAGATCTGCAGATAGAAAGCAAGTAACCAATGTTACTGTCTTTGTTGCGCTTTGCTTTATAGACGAATTTAAAAAAGACTAGGGATGGATTTTTTTATTCCAAATGTGCATAGTCCAAGCATTGGGTAAATACAGTCAGTGTCCAAATTACAGACACTTCTGTAGCATAACATGATCTTGGTTTTTCCTCCTGTAATCAGCGATCCAGGGTTGTTAAGGTTCTGCTGCTGTTACTTAGCCAAAGAAAAGGATGAGTCATGGCTTTAGAGCCGCTTAATTAAGGGGGCATATACAAACAAACATGCATATACTATAACCTTTGCCTCCTTCCCCATCCGTTTTCATTCGTTTTCCCTTTATGATCGAGTCGCTTTAATTACCTGCTTTTTTCCCCCCTTAGCGCATAAAAGAAACAGCTGGTATTCATGTGTGCCTCTGTTGTGAGCTTCTTATTTTCATGTATTTACATGCCTCTCATTTCTGATCCACAATATGCTCTTTTGCAGCACTTGGGTGATAAGACTCTGCAGAGGTTGTCGCTGCAGAGCATTATGCTAATTGGACATGATCTCAGTACTGGGTTCATTTATGCTCTGTATTGTGGTAGTAGTCCAAGAGTTGGGTTCAAAGTGTGTTACTCCAAAGCACCAGACTTAACAGACAGCTAACGAGAGGCTGGCAGGCCACGCACGCTCGCATGTGGAGATAATGAGACGCCGAGATGGGGACGACACAGGCAGCTCTGAACAAAACGGACAGGAAAGGAGCATGCAGTAACCGTTTTGCTTAGCAGGAGATAGGAACATGCCAGAGAGGGATTCAGTGGGAATACGTTTGAAGAAAGAAAAACACACGCCAGGCCACCCACAGACTCAGTGGTTTGTTCATGTGACTGGCGTGAGCTTGTACTGAACTGTGGCTCGTGACTTACTCTGGATGTGGAGCTCCTGTCTTGGTCAACAGAGTCAGCACGAAGAACATGAAAATGACAAACACTGCCAGGCCCACCCAGAAGCCGATCACAATGGAATCTGGAACATAAAATTAGAGTGCCATCCGGCCAACTGTTAGAACCTAATTCAGGGCATCATTCATTCCCCAACCTGTTCAAGTCATACATTCATTGTATAGCGAGCAATTTAATGAGCTTGCTGAATCAAAAAGCATGCCTATAACCCATATAGCCTTGCTGCCATCATATGGATCCACTACCCCACCCCCTATTCCCCTAGCCCCTAATGATTACTGATCAACTCGTCCTCTTCTCATTGGTTTAGTAACCGTCCGCCTCACTGGCTCAGAATAGACCTGTCTCCACTATGTCATGTTAGAACAGGGGGACAGAATACCATGATGACAAACTTCATTCACAGTCAGCGCAGAAAGAGCCACTTACATCTGTGTGCCTTGAGTCCCTCGAAGGACACGGGCTCCTCGTCATCGTAGTATTCGTACCTCCATTCATAATCATTGTTGGCAGCGCTGGAGGTGCTGTTCGGGTGCTGTAATCGAGGCATCTCACAGACCGGGGAAGGGGTCGAAAGAAGCGAGCTGGGCTGGTCCTCAGGCCTGGGCTCTGAACAGCTCTCCTAACCGAACAGCGAGGCTGGGAGCAGACATACAGCAGCTCCCGCCGTTACCGACTCGCCGCTCACTGTGTGCGCGAAGCTGGAGAGAGGCTGCCGTTTGCACGCTGCGCTGGGGAAAGGAAAAGTTCCTGCTTCTAATCCGTTTCGCGGATGGAAACGGCCAGCGGAACAGAGGAGCTGCTCGCGAGTCCAGTGTGCCTCGGTCCAGAGCAAGTGGTCAGCTCCATGTCTTCAGAAGTGCGGGGACAGGGGCTGCGTGGAGAAGGATGAGCGCCGTGATTCTGTCTGTGGGCGGAGCTTAAGCTCACGAATCGATCAAAGTGATTGGCTGCGGGTGGCAATACAGACACGGGTCGGTGGTGATCTCCAGCTGAAATATGGAAATGAAATCCATTCAGGGGCTTCACTGCAGACCACCGTCCTAAAAGCCTATAGCGAGATCTGAAGGGCATTCCGTGCAGCTGCCCTGGCTTTCCTACTCGCGCGTATTGTGCACGGAGCTGTCAGGTTATGGGGTGCGCTGTGTGTGGTATGACGTATGTGTACAATTACAGACCGTTGTCCGTCCATTGCCATGCATTATGTTAGCCGTCCTCTACCCCGCCCCTTTGAAGAGGAAGCCCACCCATAAAAAAAAAACATTTAATGAAAAAGCACTTTTCAGTGATTGCCCTCAAACTATAAGACAGCCTGGGATTCATCGAGCCGTTCCGTATTTCTACGTCGAATAGGGAATCATTAGAATGATACAGCCCCCATTTGAGTATCTCTGCTCACACCTTCAGAACCGACATCATTAAGGGTTCCCACATAGACAGCGTACGTGGGCCACATCTGGTAAAGCTATGGCACTGCTGACCAACTGTGAGCACAATCTGCAGAGAGCTAAAACTGGCCCACACATTTCAATCATGAATTTGGCCCACCTGCCTCAAAACAGATCTGGTACAGTTCTGGTGCGGATAGGGCAGTGAGGTGCGACCCTAAAGTAGTATTTGGCCCACATCTTGCAACCGAGAGAGGCCCACCCAAGTGCCTTCAGCCCATTTGGCAAGATGGAAATAGGGAATTTGGGCCAGAACCACTTTGCTGTCTAGGCTGCCGTATGTGCTTTCTTTTTTCCGGCTGGTCCCGGATTCGCTAGCATTATGTGGAATATAAGAGCTGATCTTGTGATGGTAACATCGCAGTTACAGCCAGGAAAACCTGTATGTGTGCGCTAACCACTCTGTCTAACCCCAAGCTGAAGCTTTTTATCCAGATTTTCCTGTTCCACCTTAAATGATGCAGCAGTAACGGCCTGCCGTCGTAGGCTACCTGGCCAGCTTCTCGGTTGGATTCCCCCTTCCGCCCAAAAGCAAAGGTTATGAATTCAATCCCATACACTTTCAGATTCTATGAACGCCTCCTCACGGTCCACTAGCTTGTCCATTCTGTGTTCACACTGGAAACAAAATCTGGCGTTCATGCACAGCCATTGGAAATGAATAAAGTGGCTTAGGAAGAGCCATGCAGCATGAAAGACATTTTATTAAGAGCCCGTATCTTTCCTCCCCAAACCAAACAACTTCAGCATCTCCATTAACATCTCTTGTTATCGTTGTTGCTGTCCAAAGAAAACCCCCTAAAATGACAACTTCACAGGAGAGGGCAAAAACCTGATGTAACTGTGATGTGTGTGCATAGCCAGACTTTTTTTGCAAACGATTTTGGGCATTTCTGTTGGTCCATTCATCATGAAGTCTTTACACAGTGTAAACAGCAGCTGCTGTGTCCAAATGATGCATAAAAATAAAAATCAGCAAAAATTGAGATTTTCTTTGGACAGCGATGATGTTCAGAGCCAAATTCCAAATGTGTTAAGATACACTGCCTGGAAGTGAATACTTCCAGACCCATGATTGGATAATTACTGTAGTGATTAATATGTTTCTGCTGGCAACACATTTTTCTTACTGTGTTTTAAACGGGCTAAATTATTAGCCTGCTTCAAGCAAAGGACTCAACTAAGGAGAAGCTGAAATGGAACTGGAATTGGGTGAAAAACTGAGCAGTGCGTTATTAAAAACTGGAAGGACGGAGGATGAAGGCCTGTCAACATCACAAGTGTGGACGCTTCTATACTTGATGAGGTTAAACTGGAAAATATGGACAGTGGAACCCAGAGCTGTGTTAAATTGTGAAGGTAAGAGCAATTTCACCTCACTCACAAGACAACACTTCACAACTTATGCTGGTCTGGGTGTTCCCATGCCGTCCCCTGAGGTAACAACACACCATAATCAATTTACAGACTGCCATCCCATGACTTTTGGTTTGTTGGTGGAATTAGAAAGGGGGAGCTGGATTTTTTTCGACGTATAATGTATTTAGAACAGATACTGGGGGTTGCAATAGCAGTAAGTTGTGTGGCAGATGGCCTCATGACTCACTCCGACCTGTATCCATTACTAATGATCTCACAGCAGGCTAAACAGATCACCCTAATTGGACATTCAAAACACAGAACAGCAGCCTGATTTATTAAGCCAGGGGGACAATGAACAAAAGCTGCCATGTTGAATATTCAGCAGATTCCGCGCAAGGACATTATTCAACAGTGTGCCCAGGAGGACTGCAGATTCTGCTGTTGCGGATAGCCCTTACATGTGCACAAGTTCTTAGGATAATGAAAGAACTTTGCAGTGGAGGTGTTTAAATGAATATTCGATAAGCACGTGTGTCTAGAATGTGGATTCTGTGAACACACATAGATGCTTGCCAAGTAGTAGCTGTAGAAAGAGCCTTGGATGTGCAGTGCTCCACCTAGAGCTGCACTCTAATGCCACCAGACCGTTGTGTTTGTACTTCGCCCAGCAGAAGGAGCTGTGAGGTTGATAATTATGCCCATTTGCAGGTTGGGGCTGCACCTCAGAGTGTTTCAGAGGAACTAGCTGTAACAACATGACATTTGTGGTCTGTGGAAGCCACTTTGGGAATGAAGCAGCAGCATTTCTCAGACAGTATGTCGTGCTCATTTCTTTTTTGAAGTCTGATAGAACACGGATTGGTTCCAAGACCTGAAGGCCGACTGTGAATACATTCAGTTTGGCCAAAATATTTCTCCATTCTGGTCACTACTTCTGCTCTTTTGTCCCTTGTAAATGTGTAAGATGCAATATGAATGCAGGAGCATTCCGTAGTAGACAAAAGGAAAAGGGAGAGTAATGGCCATGTTCATGAACCTCAGTTCAACCTGAAACTAGGTAAGGTATACAAACAGTAGCATGTCAAACACTTTGTGTGAAGGCTTTATGACGCATGAGTAAGTACTGAATAAGGTATTTTAAAAGCAGTACTTGGCTTTGTGCTCGTAAAGGTCAGTGATGTAATATTTTATAAAGTAAATGATATCACGTCATGTGTCCAGGTTGCACCACAAGGTGTATTTTGGAACTAGTACACGAAAACCTCCTTCACCCACTATTACCAGACATTTTTATTTTTGTAGCTCTACAGCAGCAGGTACATCAACACACCCACTTTTTATGTGCTTCTACTGAGCTCATTTATTGAAGTTCTGTAGGTCATTTCATCATTTAATAGATGATTTAGTTTGTTTATGTCTTGACATCACTATAACGATTTTTGCTTATTTCATTAAAAGTAGAATCTAATCTCTTATTAGTACTGACAGTAGATCTGTGAATACATTGGATAATATTGTTTTGTGGTGTTGGTGGATCTCACTGGACACTGAACTGGACTCTAGTATTTGGCTAATAAATTAATTTCATCAAGCATAATATTGGTGCAAATGGAGTCTTTTCTGAGTCACTTAGTAAAGAACTTGAGCTATCAGCTCTTGAATTATCTAAATATCATCATTTATGATGATGGGATGATATACTTCTACTTCAAATAATTCACTGTCTACACTTGTGAAGCTTTTGTCTCAACATGTATACTGTCAAATATTGTTGATTGGTGACTTAAGCTGGGACTGGCTAAAGCCTGCATCTGATGCATTGAAGGCATAGTGTGAATTTCTAAATCTTTTAATTAATTAATAATTAATTGTTAATAAAACAATTAATTAATTCCCCTACTAGACCCAATCCTAAGTGTTTACAGAACTCAGCTCTTATTGGTTTTAACAAATATGCCTTTAAAATTTGGTGATGTGGATTTAGCCTGGAATTATTTTATAAAAGTTTTACTGATATTGTAAATGAGCATGCCCCACTTAGCGAGAATAAATAAAAGGACGTGATAATCCTTGGTTTGCAAACGAATTATCAGAATTGTCTTATGAACGTAATTTTGCATGGGCCAAGATTCACAAGTCAGGTACAGAGACTGACCAGCCTCATTTTAGACCATTAGAAAATAAATTTACTCTTCTACTCCATAAGGCTAAAACTGAATTTTACTTGTCTACAATTGTTGAAAATTTCACAAATCCAAAAAAATTCAGGAAGACAATGAAATCATTATCTTCTAACAGCTAATCAATAATTTTACTATAAAGCATTGTTCTTAAAGATCACAAAATTACTGATAAAACTACAATGTTAGATTACGTTCACATGCATTTTATTTCTTCTTCTGTTTTTTTGTTCAAGTCTGTATCCTGAAAACCAGAGAGTTACCAGTTACAAATAGCGCTAACAGTGATACTGAGACCTTTACATTTAAGCCCTTTGCTACAGAAGAGGTTTGTAGGACATTGAAAGAACTTTATTCTAGGAAAAACTGCTGGTCCCAATAATTTGGAACCTTTATTTCTCAAAATGGCTTCCGTATTTATTGCTGAACCATTGTGTCATATATTTTTTTTTTTTAGAAGTAAAATTCCTAAGGCTTGGAAAACTTTTCCAATTACTGAAAGGTGCCTCATTTTAAACATTCTGTTGTGGCAAAGGTCCTTGAATTATTGGTTAGTAAATAAGTTTATATTCTATACTAACAGATTTTAAGTCAGGATTTTGTAGAAACCAGAGTACAACTACTGCTACCGTGAAAGTTATAAATGATATATCAGAAGCCCTTGATAAAAGGAAGTGTGGCTTTGTGCATTATTCATTTTAACAAGGCATTTAATACAGTTGACCACAATATTTTAATTAGTCCTCTCAGAAGTTGTCGTTTCAGGTCGGGCAAATATGTGGTTCGCAAATTACCCAGGTTATGCTGTTAGAGGGTGCTAAGATTTAGAAGGGCGTCCCACAAGGCTCAGTGCTGGGCCCTTTATTATTTACTTTACAAAATGCTGCAAATTTTCAGTTTTATGCTGATGATACAGTAATTTATTGCTATGCACCTACCCCAGCTAAAGCTTTTGTTCACCTTTGGCATGCATTTGATTAGGTGCTAGAGCAGCTTTGTCAGCAGCAACTTGTCTTAAATGTAGATAAAACCAAACTTATGTTTTTTTTCTTGTTGAGTCTGTTACAGACTATGGAAATGTGTTGTACATTAGTGCCACTGCTCAGAGTCTTCCTATGCTGGATAGTGTCTATCATGGGGCTTTGAGGTTCATTATAAATTGTGGTCCTCTAACTCGTCATTGTGTGTTGTATTTAAAAGTGAACTGGTCTTCGCTAAGTGCAGGCTGTCTCAGTCACTGATATGTGTTTTATTGGTAAAGCCATGCTTAGTTAAGTTCCTGTTTACTTGTCTTACCTTTTAATTGTGAAGCATGGAAATCACAGTCTTCGTTCTCTGGCTGTGTTGCACTTTGTTGTTCCCAAAGTCCGGACTAAATGGAAAATACTGTACCGTTAATATTTTTAGTCAGTTGAAACCAGGTTGTCTTTGTTTGGATTTTTTTTATGTAACTGGGTTTAATATGTTCTAATGTAAATTAAAAAAAAAAGTTTTGTGTTGCTGCCATTCTTGGTCAGATCTCCCATGTAAAAGAGATCTGTGATCTCAGTAGGATTAACCTTGTTAAGGACAGGTTAAATAAAAAACGTACATGTAGTGCTGTTTCAAATATGTTATTTAGCACCTAAGCCTTTGTTATAAAGGGCCTATGTAGGTTACCCTCCAAACAAATGATTAACGTTACTTTTAGCACAGTATCCAGTTAAAAACAGCTGATGTTGTGGACGTGTTTCCAACGTTAGTGTTAGGAGAACCGTGCTGTAGTGTGCTGCGGTGCTCTGTGATGTGAATAGACATTAGTACACTATGTCCAAAAGTTTAAAGACACCAGTGCAAAGAAAGGCTTTAGAGTTTAGGTTGGAACATCACTGTGAGGATTTGATTGTGTTCAGACACAAGACTATTTTGTTGCATTCAGATACAAGTTCTGGATCACAGACACCTTGGTCAATGTGCTCCATCACTCCATAGAACACATGTCCCCTGCTCCATAGCCCAGTGCTGGTGAGCTTCGTACCCTTCCACCAAGTGGTTCCCAGCCCTGGTCCTGGAGGACCCCCTGCCCTACACCCAATAATTAGCCAGATTAGGTGTGTTGGGAGCAGGGGAAAAACATGACAGGCAGCAGGACCAGGATTGGGAACCACTGCTGTAGCTGGCCCTTGGCATTAGGTGCCCTTAGACTCATGTGCAGCTGCTTCATAGTATCTAATTTAATGTACAGTTCTATGAAAGCTCTTCTGTCTAGGTTACATAAGCTGTGTGTGCACAATGGACATTCTGTATCAGCAATGGATGCACATTAAAAAAACAAAGTGGCTGATTGGAAGCACTGTCCGGATACTTTTGGACATATGATGTTTATAAAATTGAACCCTCTCAGTGTTGAATGAACCTGGTTCCCTGGAACATAATACAAGTTGTCAACTAGTAATAAAAAAACAAGACTAAACATGACTATGCATAACATTAGCCTTCAAAAGCCAATAATGAGGGACTTCAGGGTGGAATAATCAGGAGACCACAAATCAGCAACATGTCAAGGAAAGAGCAGTAAGACTGCCTTTAGGGGAAGGTGGAGAGTGTATGAGATAAAAAAAAAAAAAAAACCCTCCGTAATTACCTTCTATGAACTGCATTAGAAGCCATTTCCAAATTAGATCATGTTAGATATTAGATAGGTTGTTTTTTGAACACCAGCACAGACTCCCTGGCAGTACAGAACAGAACAACATGTTTGACTTGAGTATACATTAAAACATGTGCCTTTTCAAACCTCCTTCCACCATATGAAGTTCAAAATGTACAAATGTCATGTCACATGGCTTCTCTTTATCACGTCAATAGCCATACATGGGTTGTCCTTTAAATATCCTGCATGTAATTGCCCAGTGGTTGTTTTTTCTGCTTTCAAAGAAATCTGCAGGGATGGTTTTTCAACACCTCTGAAGTTCAGTCTTAGAAGCTGGTTGCATTTATTCTCACAATGCCAATAATCCCAAGACATTCAGTGCTGTTGAGGTCCTGTCTCAGGCTGGCCAGTCTATTGTTCTGAGAACACCAGCAATTTTTTTTACTGAATTTGATGATTTTTACTTTTCTTAGCGATGGCTTTTTGACAGCTACACATCCTTTTAGACTCATTGTGTTGACTTGTCTTTGCACAGTGGAAGGATGGACAGAAACATCTCTGGATCGTTTCAGTTCTGAGGCAATGGTAAGCTTGATTATCTTGTCTTATATCTAATGGCCCTAAAATGTCCTAAACTTCATTAAATTGTGACTCCACTGTGGGCTTTTACTTTTGTATAATATTGTACGTTACTCTGAATGACAGTGGCTGCTAAATTCCATAAATATAATCCAAATGTGAGACAAAGACAAGATGCTGTTTGTTTTGTTTTGTTTTGTTTTTATTGTCAGACTTGTTTACAGTGTGGACTGAACAGTCACATTCTCCTCATGTCTACAGTACTGCTAATCATTCACAATTGAATTAAACCCGGAAGAATTCAATTTTAGTTTTTCTTTAAACAAATTCTGAAAGCTTACTTTCTGAACACATTGCTGTTATAAGATTTACTGTTACACACATATGAATGACCTATTTACAAATGTCTTAAATGCTTAATACAATATTTGAACGTATTTATGTGCCAAATAAAAATCAGGCAGAATTTATAACAAAGTAGTGGCTCATATAGACGAGGTGCATATACATTCATTTATCTTAATGATTCAGTATATTTGTAGAAAATCATCTTTTTGGTTGGATTCAAACCAGAATGTGTTATGATAACTGATGCTTGTTAAAATAACTCTTTACAAATGTTTAAGGTATTTGAAAGTTGCCCTACAGTAGAGTGTAATGGCTCATGGGGTCACCTGCCTGGACATGTAATACTATAGGGCTTCATATTTTCTTTCTATGGATATGAAACTCCATTCCGGATGCTGTGTAGTCCAGGACTAGGCTTTCAGTAAAAATGCCCTGGGTAATGTGAAAAATAGAGTAAATTTCAGGCTCAGACTTCAGGGGGCCGCTATATTGTGGGAAGCACTGTATTACTTGATACTATAGAGCTGATTTTTTTAAACAGTTAAAATTCTAACATGCTTAACAGGCTTAATTTGAACTGCTGGTATCTTGGTGTCTTGCTGTGGCTTCAGATCCTATAAGAAAATAGTAGAAGTGTTATATTTTCAAGAAGTGCAAGTATATGTTGAATATCTATTTAGCTATCTGTCTACCTCTCTATCTAACTAGCTATGCATTCATTCATGCTGCTGAAAAAATGCGTGTGTGTTTGTGTGTGTGTGTGTGTGTGTGTGTGCGTGCGTGTGTGTGTGTGTGCGTGTGTTTGTGTGTGCGTGTGCGCATGCGCGTGTTTGTGCGTGTGCGTGTGTGTGTGTGTGTGTGTGTGTATTGAGTACTTGTTAGGTGCTCCTTTTTACACCCATTTCCATTTTATCAGCTCCTCTTACCGTATAGGAGAACTTTGCATACATTGTTAATCTGGTTAACAATACTCAGGACCCCCACAGGACCACCACAGAGCAGGTATTATTTGGGTGGTGGCTCATTCTTGTATGAGTGGATCAGACACAGCAGTGATCTTAGTGTGTAAATACTGAGAATTGTAACCAAAACTACCCAGCCAACTACGTCCTGTGGGCAGCGTCCTGTGCCCACTGATGAATGAGCTATCGTCTCTGACTTTACATTTACAGGGTGAACCAACATGGCAGGAATGTCTAATAGAGTGTGTCACAGTGTGTAGCGGGCCTCCAGCAGCACTGCTGTATCTGATCCTCTTACACCAGCCCAACACACACTAACACACCACCCCCATGTCAGGGGCACTGCAGTGCTGTCAAACCACTGCCCAAATAATATTTGCTATGTGGGGGTCCTGACCTTTGAAGAACAGGGTAATAAAGTATGCAAAGAAACCGATGACCTACAGTCTGGAACTGTAGAACTACCAAGTGTACCTGTATGGCAAGTGGAGCCGATCTGATAACTAATGTGTGTAGACACACAGAGGTTTACCTAATGAAATGGCCAGTGGGTGTATGTGGACAATGGAGCTGATAAAATGGCCAGTGAATGTAGAAAAAATCAGTTGGCGCTGTGTGATATTGTTTGATATAACTAGAGGTGTAGACACTGTATACACTGTATGCACTGCTGTTCCAAAAGCCATGGGACAGGAACTAGTATCATGTAGGACCTCTTAAAACCTCAGCAACTTCACACAGCAATAATTTTATATGTGGGTAGAAGTGCTGTTGGTAGGTCCAGGATCTCTGATGCAAATGGTGCTCTCCATCACATCCTATAAATGCTTCATTGGGCTCATGTCGTGAAAACATGCAGGCCAAAGCATTAGTGGAACCTTTTCAAAATGCTTCTTGAACAAGTTATGGACAACTTTGGTCTGATAGGAGGTTGCATTATCCTGCTTAAATATGCCATCATTGCGGGGGTACATGAAATCCATGAAGGGCTGCAAATGGTAACTAAGCAGTGAAATGTACTGGGCACCACTTCAAGACATGTTTAGACAAAGCATGTGGACCCAAGCCATGTCACCAACACCCCACACCAATATGGAACCAGCGTGGGTCTGCACAGTGCCTTGTTGACATAAGGAAACCATGGTTTAATAGGGTCTGCATCAAACACAAACCCCAAAATCAGCCTGACACAACTGGTACCGTGACTCATCAGACCATGCCACATGTTGCCAATCCTCTAGGGTCCTGTTAGCAACCTCATGAGCCCAAGTGAGGTGCTGTGTCTGGTGTCATGATATTAAAAAAGGCAGTCTGGTGGGTCTTCTGATCCCATATCCCATGCAAACCTTGAACTGATAATTCAGCAGCTGTGGGCAACCACTCCGCTGCCTACTGTGGGTGGTAATGTACCCACGTGACACTGTGGATCAAGAAAATTTAAATGCCCACACAACTTCAGAAATGGAATGTCCCATCTGTCTGGCATCCACTATCATGCCTTGTTCAAACTCTTAAAATTCAGGGTGCTTTACCATAAGCACACTGACCAGTGCTCACTTACAAAATAAAACCTCCCAACTTATACAGGTCTGAGCATTCACAAAGTGTCCCCTGAGGTGACGCCACTCCATAGTCAATTTACAGATTGCTATCCCATGACTTTGGGCATGTCTGTGCATTTCAGTTCATTCATATCTGTTGTTACATTGTACAGGTGTGTCACAATTACTGTGGTCATCTGACCCACCTTTGGGGTGTAACCCCGTTCATATTTGATGGCAGAGCAGTTGCACCATTAGTCCCAGTAGTACAGTGTAGCATCCATGCGCTATCGTTGAAGCCTGATGGTCAAACAAAGTGTCTTAGTTCATTTTAAATGGTCTAGCACTGCTGAGCATCAACACATTCGGTATTTCTACCAAAGCTTTTCTTCTCATTATTAATAATCTATCAAGTAAGTTCATTAGGTGCTGTAAAGACTCAGTAGTTAAGTCATTTCTGAGTTGTTGATGAATTCATTTCTACAGTAGCACCGTTTAAACTGGGTTTTATACTGCATGTATTAGTCTGTATGCTTGTTTCACCATGATGTGCTGTCAGACAGTGTGTGTAACTGTGTCTTCTTTACCTCATTCCCAGGATTATTAATTGCTTTCATGCCAGGTTCTGCATCTGGATGGAGAATTTCGTACAGCTCATAATTTATTGTATATGCTGAAATAACAATAGAGAAACTTGTGGTAAACGTATGGTTGGAATGGGATTGATTGGTGGATGTGTTTGTCATAACTTACCTTCATATTCAAAGGTGTAATCAGAATATTCTAAAGTTGGTGTCACTTCATCTGGTTCAGGAGCTGGGGTGGAACCTGGCAGGAAGTAAAGAGCACAACACAAACACTCAGAGGGTCTTAGTGGATTATATGGGCTCCCTGCATGATCTCTTGTCCCTGTTTGAAAGAGGTCATCACTAACAGATCCTCACAGACCGGTACCACACTAACAGACCCACATATCCTCACCAGTTCCACACTAACAGACCCGCCTATCCTCACATACTGGTACCACACTAACAGACCCACATATCCTCACCAGTACCACACTAACAGACCCGCCTATCCTCACATACCGGTACCACACTAACAGACCCACATATCCTCGCATACCGGTACCACACTAACAGACCCACATATCCTCACCAGTACCACACTAACAGACCCGCCTATCCTCACATACTGGTACCACATTAACAGACCCACATATCCTCATCAGTACCACACTAACAGACCCGCCTATCCTCACATACCGGTACCACACTAACAGACCCACATATCCTCGCATACCGGTACCACACTAACAGACCCACATATCCTCACCAGTACCACACTAACAGACCCGCCTATCCTCACATACTGGTACCACATTAACAGACCCACATATCCTCATCAGTACCACACTAACAGACCCGCCTATCCTCACATACCGGTACCACACTAACAGACCCACATATCCTCGCATACCGGTACCACACTAACAGACCCACATATTATCACATACCGGTACCACACTAACAGACCCGCCTATCCTCACATACCGGTACCACACTAACAGACCCACATATCCTCGCATACCGGTACCACACTAACAGACCCATGTATCCTCACCAGGACCACACTAACAGACCCGCCTATCCTCACAGACCAGTATAACATTAACGGGGGTGTGGGCTGATAGGAAGCCTAATAGCAGAGGGCATGAGGAAAACTTCACTGATTGGTAATGTTAATTGATAAAACAGCAATATACTGTTGAGTCAGACACAGTGGAGGAGCTTGAGCTCAATTCAAATTAGCATATGACCATTGCCCTAGATCTTTACACATAGAGCAACACTTTCTGTCTGCGTGACGATAATACTTCTGTGATTGCAAAAGCTGGACAGTAAACTAGAAACAAAGGGCAGATCACAAAGTTTGGACAAAGTGAACAAATAAAAAGATCTTATTTTAGAGCGATTCATCTTTGATTTTGGTCTGACTAAATCAGTGCAAAAAAACACATCATTGGGACAAATAAGAGCAACAGGGGTGAAGTGGCTTCTTATTTAAATTTCCAAATCAGAACGCGAACTTCACATAAACCAGCCTCGTTCTGCCTTGTTTTGGAGAACACAAACACATTAGGAAATTCTGTGAGCACATTGCACAGTCATTCTTTAAACCAGCTTTGGATTCTCCGTTTTAGAATGTCGAACACAACATTCAAAAAGTTATGCACACAGCCATGAGTGCAGCTAGAAATAGAAAAATATCCTGAAAGCTTGACCGAGGTAATGAGGAAAAGTGGATTATGATCTGCCATTAAGTTGAATATTTACCGATGTTGTCCACTTTTATTATGAGTTTCATGTCAGATTTTCACTTAGGCGTAATGTATGGAAAGTTGGCTGAGGGCATGTGAATTGAAAATGGGATTACACAAGATCGGAAAAATCTTGGCAGTGGATACAGGCTGAGGTGTTTTATGGTTTTCAGCCATCTCAAACAGACTGAAATGCCATAAGGGAGTGCACCTATTGTTGGAAAATAGCAGTGGTCGGTTTTTTGTGACTGAACCTGGCACTTCACTACTTTGCCCATACAGGACAGGTATAGACAGGATTTTGGCACATTGTACAGCCTAGTCTGATATGGCTCATAGAGAGAGTGAAAGTGCTTTTACTGGCAGCTTTGGATTTGTTTTCTTTTCATTCTGAATCAGTGGCACAAATCATGTGGCTCTCTGTTACATTTTCCTTTTGTAATTCCCCTATTGTGATTCCCTTAGGCAAGATGTTTTGGATCTGGAATGACTCCAAAAATCCATCTCCATGTGTGCATGTTTGTTAGGTTCATTGTTCTAATAATGATCTTGAGAAACTGTGTAAACATCAGCAGCAGACATCTATTTCCCTGATCAGCATATTCATTATTCGACAGTTGAATGCTTTATTTAAACAATGAGGCGTTTTTATTAAAATGTTTGTTAATAATTTAATTATTGCATCTTTACATGAAAGTTCCTTGGGTGACAAGAAAATACAAGATATCTTAATGTTTCTGATTCAAAATAATATTTTGAATTTTAAAATATAAGAGAGCTCATGATGCCTCCAAGTTATATGCGTTGATAATATCAGAAACTGGATGGCTAACAATTTCCTTCAGCTTAATTCAAGCAAGACTGAGGACCTGCTACTTAGACCAAATGCAGAGAGAACTAAACTCTCCCAATTTGTCTTGAATATAGATGGCCACACTATTACTCCAAGTTCAACTATAAAAACATCTTGGCATCTTTGATACCAGCTTGTCTTTTGATGCACATGTCTGTAACATAGTTAGGATGGCATTCTTCCATCTGCGCAACATCGCTAAATTACGCAATATCCTAATCTTAAAAGATGCGGAAAAGCTTGTAAGAAAATGCCTTTATAACTTCTAGGCTGGATTATTGCAACACCCTTTTAGGCCTGAAAAATACGAAAACATTTCAGCCCAATGACTGTTCCTCATCTACACTGGCTACCTGTTAAAATTTCATGTGCACCACAAGAAGTTTACTCTTAGCGTATAAATCCTTAAAATGTTCTGGAGAATGGTCCAGTATCTCAGAATGATTCCAGTCATACAAACCACATCGTGTGCTCCTCTCTTGTGTGGCCTGTGAAACTGTGGGCATCTTCTCCCTTTATCCGTTCGCAAAGGGAATCAGACACACTCTTTACATTGAAAAACTAGACCCCAAACGTGCCTGTTTGCACAACCTGGCTGAATCCATCTGTTTACCGCTATAATGAAACATCTGGGTTTTCCGCATGATAAACAAGCACACTGCCAGGGCAAAAAGGAGTTTGGCTTCGTAAGATACCCAAAGTCCACTGAGTTCTCTCCCAGATCTCAACCCCATCGTCTTCTCTTTGGAGCGGATCAAACCTGATGGATAACACTGAGGGGCTATTCTCCTCCAGGTCTCTCAGGACTACACACACTCAAGTTTTCATACAACAAGTTACAATGTCTACCTCTTCTGATTAAAAATAATATTTTGCATTTTAAAATATAAGAGAGCTCATGATGCCTCCAAGTTATATGCGTTGATAATATCAGAAACTGGATGGCTAACAATTTCCTTCAGCTTAATTCAAGCAAGACTGAGGACCTGCTACTTAGACCAAATGCAGAGAGAACTAAACTCTCCCAATTTGTCTTGAATATAGATGGCCACACTATTACTACTATAAAACATCTTGGCATCTTTGATACCAGCTTGTCTTTTGATGCACATGTCTGTAACATAGTTAGGATGGCATTCTTCCATCTGCGCAACATCGCTAAATTACGCAATATCCTAATCTTAAAAGATGCGGAAAAGCTTGTGCATGCCTTTATAACTTCTAGGCTGGATTATTGCAACACCCTTTTAGCCAGAAAAATACGATCACATTTCCCCAATACTGTCCTCACTACACTGGCTACCTGTTAAATTTCATGTGCACTACAAGATTCTACTCTTAGCGTATAAATCCTTAAATGTTCTGGCCCCCCAGTATCTCAGTGACTCCAGTCATACAAACCCACATGTGTGCTCCTCTCTTGTGTGGCCTTGAAACTGTGGGATCTTCTCCCTTTATCCGTTCGAGAATCAGACACACTCTCTACATTCAAAACTAGACCCCAAACGTGCCTGTTTGCACAAGCATTTGGCTGATAACATCTGTTTACCGCTATAATTTACATTTCTCCATAAATGGACCAAATACCCAAACTTCTCTCCCTCTCATCTGTCTTCTCTTTGAGCGGATCAAACCTGATGGATAACACTGAGGGGCTATTCTCTCCAGGTCTCTCAGGACTACACACACTCAATTCATACAACAAGTTACAATGTCTACCTCTTAGTCCTCTGTTTCTGTCGCTGTCTCCTTCTCTTTCTCTCTTTCGTTATTTATTTATTTCTCTCTTTCTTTCTTTCCTTCCTCTTCTTTGTTAAGCACAGCAATGACACTTCTCCGGAGTGATCACATCGGAACCCCCCAGAGCAGCTCGAGTTGCCTGAGCATCAGCTCCACCGTGGATCTCCTCCCCTGTTTCTCCAGTTCATTACCAGGCATGACAACAACATTTTCAATAACCAGTTTCTGGCTCTGATCTATGGGTCGGCTCCATCTTTGCAGTTACTCCATCCTGGATTAATCAGACTGAATCTAATAGATGTTCTAAAGCTCCTTTGCTGTTAGTTCTGTCTTTCTGAGAGGAACCAGGTTCAAGGGTGGAACCCAACCTCCTCAGGTTGAACCCGGTTCCTCTCAGGGTTTCTTCCTTACTCAGTTTTTCCTCGCCACTGTTGCCTCTGGCTTGCTCAAGGGGTGCTTGGACCCTGTTCCCTTCCCCCTTTCCTATATCCCATGTTTTTTCTTTTCCTTTAAAACATTCCTTTATAACTGATTGTCTGTGAAGCTGCTTTGAGACAACGTTGGTTGTAAAAAGGGCTGTACAAATAAATATTGACTGATTGATATTGAAGGCAGAAATTGTGAGTCTCAGGGGTAAACATTGGAACTTGACAGCTGTGTACAGCTCAACATGAAGAGAGCATTAACAACCATTTCTGTTACATTAGCCCACAGATCCTGGCAATGGCTGGGGCATCATCGGGGTTAGAGCCACGAAAAGGTTCTAAACTGGTCCTTCACATTTTTGCTCCAAACCAACTGGCAACACATGGATATCTTTCCCATCTTGGTCTCCCTGAGGACTGGCTTGAGAACCATTGCTTTTGATGGCCCCTGGGTACAAATGCTTGGTGGCCCCTACCTGGAGCTATATGAGGGTTATGTAACACCATAATGGTAGTTCTTCTGGATGTCTGACGTGTGACAACAAACCGTATATCTTGGTGCTGAATATGGTGCCTCCACACACAGATTTGATGGTCGTCCCCAACAAGACAAAAGCGATACTCACCACTGAAGATGACATGCTGCTATTCTGAGCCACTTCATGACGGTCTGGCACGGCATCATTGCCCTTAACACCATGTTCAAATTGCCAAAGACTGCAGTGTTTCTAACGGTCTGCGTGCATGTAGTCTTGCATTGTGCAGTCGTCTGCCAATGATGCTGGCACTAGCAGGATGACTCGTTGAGGGTATCACTACTCACTGCATGTCCATAATCGTGGATGTTGGATCACTCTATGCATGTCAGACAATTTGTGTTCTCTCTCTAAGATCCTTTATGTCAGTGGAGTGAGGCTTCTTTTATCCACTACCATCGACAGTGTGCTATAGTAGTATCTGCACAACCGGTATGGCACGCAATACAATGCAAGCCCTCTTCAACTCCTCCAACTGAACGAATTACTTGTAAACTCTTCTTCGAGACATACTTCACTTGTAAAAGATACTACCAACACAGCAGCACAGGTCAGAATGGAAAGCACACACAACAGGAAGACATCATATAAAGAGTCAGGTAGAGTAATAGGGCCCTTCCTTACTTACCTAACATGCACAGCTGAGTGTGAACCATAAATCTTTTGCATGTCTTGCAATGTCAAACCTACCCTGCAAGTTTCATTTCTATTGGCTGATTCTGTCTGAGTGCAACTCATTTTTCGATGATGACTGTTTATGGCTTGCTGGTTAGATTTCCTCATAACTGCTTGTAGAGGCACTCTGGTAAAACCCATCCAGGCCTGGTTTCACACTATCAGCAGTCTAATTTTACTGAATATTCACTATTCAAAGATGTACATTTACCTTTGCAAGTGTATGTCGTTATAGATAGCACGCATATTAACTGAATGGAAAAGTTCCTCCAAATGATCACCATGTAACCATACAGGTCATACTGAGGCTGACAGAGATATTTCCTAGCCTGTCAGACATGCCACAACATGAACAATGCTCGCACTGCAAACTGTGGATCAGACTTGACTTACGGCCATGACCAGACAAAAGTTGGCTCGAATCCAATTCTGGGTGTCAGTATTAGACAGATGTCAGCAGAAAATGCTGGACTGGATATAAGAGGGTGTTAAAATAACTCATTCAGATCCAATCCTGTAATAAATCTGGGCTGAAACAGCACTTGTGATGTGATGGTTGATATGTTATTAGCTGTCTGATATTATCTGTGGTCTGGTAATAGGACATTTGAGGGGTTTGAGCATGATGGCTTGCTTGGGGTGCTTTTACACCTGCCTTGTTTGGTCCAGGCCTTCAGAATAGACCAAAAGGAGGTAGTCATGTTCCAGGTCAAACTGTACCATGGTTTGGTTTGTGTGCAGGGTGAGAACTTAATGGATTGTTCAGACATACAGAGCAGTTGGAGAAAACTGAGGCAGGCTATAAGAAGGACGCTAAAAATGAACTGCTATAGTACATGGGCAGAAGAGGAGATGAAATATTTGATTGTAAATTGATCAACAAACAGATAACAATAATGCATAAAACTGTATCGCTTATTTCCTGAGAGGATGAGAGAGTGAGAATGAAGATATAACAGGATGGGAAAATATACAATATATAAAACTAGGTTTATTCTTGAAGTGCACATACAAAAAATAATGGGGTCTATGTTTGCAAACCCCCGAGATGCAGTGCTACATTCAAAATGAATGAGTTTGAAGGGAGGTCTGCTGAGAATGAGAACTCTATTATATGTCACAGAAAGCACTGCAGTGAAGGAATTGCTTCAGGTTTGCCCTCCTTCTGCATGCAGGGTCTTGTGCTACTCTGGTGCGCAGTGCTATCAGATAAAGCAGCCAACAAACACACTAACGTCAGACACCTGCCTCTCTACAAACCAGCAAATGCATGCACCCTGAAGGAGCGTTTCAGTCTAGGTTGCTTTTTACATGAAGAACAATGCAGCCGGTTTAATACTTGGGGATTAGTAGATAGATGGTCATGTAAAAATGAACTATGACATTTTTGTTGTATAAACTGACACTAATGTGAACCTCAAGAGGGAAAAAATAAACAACTGAAAAAAAGTAGACTAAGGACCTGCTGAAAAAGTGAATGTCTCCAGTGGTGGAAAGCAGTGCCAATGTAAACTCTTGTTTTGCTCCTATTTACATCACGTTCTTTCGTTTTGCTGCTGAACACGGTTTGTTGCAGAGAGCGGTCGTCACAGGCCATTATAATGGTCGGTTACCAAGAGCTTCAGCAATTATCACATTTACTCTTCCTTTATAAAGCTGCATGCCCTTAATTGATCTTCAACATGACTGACAGGTGACTGGAACATGTTGTCAGGGCAGCAGGGCTACTTCTTTATCCTCTGGTGTGAGACTGATTAGACTGGATGCTGCAGTGACTCACTATCACCTCTTGAGGTGCAAAGTGGTAGTGCGAGACAGGATGGACTGGGGCTAGCTGGTTAGTACGCTAACTACAGTAAATATCTCCACAACATGATACATTAACATCTTTGCTATTTCTAAATTCACATTCAGTTGATCATTTTCGTTCATTTTGGAATGTTGTAATGAAGAATATTATATAATGCTCCTTTGTGTGAAGTGCTTTAATTAAATTAGTTCATTTTGAAATTTAGATGATTTTTAAAGAAGACCTATTAGATCAGCTTCAGCCAATACTCAAGCTTCAATATCAGTATTATACGATTATGGGATTATACCTTCCCAGTTATCCAGAGTTTGTCCTTCATATTGTTCAGAGGGCAATGTCTGTTTCCACCTTCTGAATATCTTGATGTGTGTTTGGAGCAATCTACTCAACTTCAGGGTACGAAAAGCAAAACTGATTTAGAAAGGGAAAACTAACACAGCAGAGTAGTGCCTGCAGGCAAAAGCATTTCCCAGAAACGTGTTTCATTTTGTACGTTGGCTCCGTGTGGAGTAGGACAGGTTTGCTGATCCTTCCACTAACTAAGGAATGCTCCACAACAAGCACACTATGGCTCAGGATGGACCAAACAATGTTGTTTTATTGTTACTGTGATCAAGGGCATCACATTAGCCCACACTGCTCTTTCCTGAGCATTTTGTGGATATAGTCAGTATTGAAATATTGAATAAAGATGCTTCTGTTCATATGGTTGGACTGTATTATAAAATGCCCTGTCACTGCTTTTTACTCTGTTCCGACTCCTTAAACCTTAAAATAAATGAAAAGGCCTTCAAATTAATTGGGTTTATAATGTAAATGTTTTCAGGTGAAGTTGTTTGATTGAGCTCAACTGTGAGATGAAAGAGTCGAAGCTTGTGAGAGGCAACAAGATAGAAAGACATTGTATGGGGAAAAAAGCACATTGTGTCTTCATGTCACAAGCTGGATCCTCAGCTGTTTAGTAAGACATAAGAGAATCGTGCTTACTTTCAGGAAGGAAGTCTGTTTGTCTCATTTGAGTGGTGAAATGGTGATAGCTGTCATAAGGGTTAGGAAAACTGGGTATGTGGGTTTTCCCCCCTGTTGCCCTCCACTGCGCTTCTGTGCCAACAGACTATAACCGACTTTGAGATTTTTTCAAGCTGAACACAACTTGATGGTTAGTTAACAGGATGTGACCTTATTCCTCTAATCCAGTGGTTCCTAAATCTGAGTTACGTAGTTTCACTTTCAAAGCAGTGCTTTAGATTGTGGTTTGTAGTTCATAGCTGCTGTGATCAGCTCTTGGTGTCTTGGTGATGTGTTTGTAGCACTGTTCAATTCTGAGCAGAAGACGTTAGTCACTGTGATTTCTACGATCTGTGGCTCGGGTAACTGAACGTTTAGTTACCCACTGCTCCTTTTACAGCTTCTCTCACACCCACATGCACATGATACTGCAGTCCTTTGCAATGCAAAAGCTCCACATGCTCTGGGAGGAACTCCAGATTGCTCCAGACACACTCATTAAACAGTAATGCAGAAGAAGTGAATAATACATTTGGGTTCAATACAGTATGCTTTTCTGAACATATTGTTGATTTAGCCTACTGTCAGTCAAACACTGAGTCAATGTTCCAGATGCATATATTGTGACAGATCATGTATCAAGTTTCTTATAGCAGTATTATATCACAATATGTCCATGTTTTTATAAAACATGTTTGAAATTCCAGGTGTGTATGCGTGCAGTTTTAAAGAAAGAACGTCCCCTCACTTTCTCCAGCCTACAAGGTTAGAATAGTGTGCTGGAAAAACAAGAACCTTACAAAAGCTGAGACAAAAAATAGAGCTATGCTACTTACCAGTGCAGAGAGGGAGCAGCAAAGCACCGGCCACACAAAGAGAGAGCAGTGTGAGCATGCTGAAAAAGTGAGAGAGTGGAGGAGTGATATGTCCCTGGACTTCATGCTCTGTGTTTATGTATAGGAGCATGAAGGGGCTGGCGTTAAGGGTGAAGGTGTGGCAGGGCGTTAGGGTGAGAGTTGCAGCTGAGCTTGTACAGGGCTACAGGCTGCATGTTCTTCTAACTTGTGTGCAACTTTACTGCAAATAGATTAAGTGCCACTTTAGAATAATTGTAGACTACTTGACATTTAGAGCACTAAGAGTGCTTGACTTGGGATTCACGTTGTTCATGTATTATGTATGTTCATGCGAAAGTTTCCAGTAAAATTACATGTTAAGTTCACATCCCTAACAGTGAATACACTGTTGTATATTTTGGACATGTTCTAAAAGATCAAAAGCTTTTTGCAGACAGCATATACTGGTTTTACATATCATCACTGTCTACGAAAAAACAAGTACCTTTAAAATGGCAGCTCTACAGGAGAGGGCAAAAGCCTAATTTAACTTTAATGTAAGTCAATGGAACCAGACAGCGTTTTTGGGCCTTATCTGTTGGTCGATTCATCATTAATTCTTACACAGTGTAAATGGGAGCAGTAAATGATGCGTAACAGTGAAAACTGACAATAATGGTGATAGGTGTTATTCCTGTATTTACAGGAAAAGGTCCTAGTGCATAATATAAATGTACAGCAGGACATGGTGGTACTATCTTATAATTAGCCACAGTTGATCAGAATGAGCAGAATAAAAGGGGTAACTGACTTTTCCAACTTTTCCAATCTTTTTATGTTTTAATTCCCCAATTTAGACTTTTTTTGCTAGTATAGCCATCACTTTCTCTTTTTTGGTGTCCTGTAATGCTGCTCTGACTGCAGAGGAAATATGAAGCTACTAAAGGCTTGGCAAATCCAAACATGAAGTGCATTTGTTATCCATGGTTTTATCTTGACATGTCTTGCCTAATTGAAACTAACCCTGCAGTGCAGTAATGCATGAAGTATCATCTTAAGCTTGTTTTTTTTAAAGAATCTAAACCTGAAAGTACAGCTTAAGAGATTGTATTTCTTTAATATATGTGTAGGTTTCATATTATAGATTTAAAGTTTATGTTGAAGATTTTATGATTTTTTTTAAAGATTTTAGGGTAGTCGTGGGCTGGAGGTACCGGTTTTACATATCATCACTGTCTAAGAAAAAACAAGTACCTTTAAAACGGCAGCTGTACAGGAGAGGGCAAAACCAGAATTTAACTTTAATGTAATCAAGGAACCAGACAGTGATTTTGAGCCTTTTCTGTTGGTCGATTCATCATTAATTCTCACACAGTGTAAATGGGAGAAGTAAATGATGCATAACAGTAAAAATTGACAAAAATGGATATTCTTCAGTTAGTGACATTCAAAAAAAGAAGCTAAACCTGAAAGTACAGCTTAAGAGATTATATTTCTTTTTAATATATGAGTAGGTTTCATATTATAGATTTAATGTTAATATTGAAGCACCCAAACTTTGTGTTTTTGCAGCATCTAATAGAGGTTAGGAACTTATAGCATTCTTCCCAGAATATTATATGGTTCCATGTTATATACACAGAATCGTATTTTATTATATGATTCCTCAACAGGAATTAGACAGTTCGACGTTAGTCAGGATTTACTAAACTAGCAGTCATGTGACTGTGGTTTTGAGAAGTGGGATCCAGCCGATCAGACTGTACCTCTGTAGAAAAAAACAAAAGCTGGCCAAACATGTATTAACAGTCACGCAGCTGAATGGTTAGCACAGGAAAGTGAAAGTGTTCCTTCATTAAACATGGGTATAAAGAAAGATTAGCACTTGTGTTACCACCATCTCATTATGCCATTACACCACACAGAGTGTGTAGTGCTGATGGGCTTTTGTTCTGCTGCCTTTTAGTGGCATTCATTACCTATCAAACCCCCAAATCACTGAGTCACTGCTCATTCATTCTCAGCTCATTTTCAAACTGCAGAGGGTCTCTTGATTGGTAGCCACATTTTTAAAGCTGTGCTCGTGATTTATACTCTCGTATTAAATGATAGTTTTTGAGATGATGAAATATGTCAGTGCCAGGAATATTGATATTACCTTTTCATGATAATACATTTCCTGTGTGGTAGAAAAGAACCACACAGTGCAATATGCATATAATGCTGTTAGTTATTAGTTCAGGGTACATTCAGGTCAGATTCTCCTTGCAAGTGGTTTAAACAGCCAGTCAGGGCATTCAGCTGCCCTACAGTTGCTTCATCTTTAAATAAAAGTCTACAGGTATTTCTGTCCATCCTTCTACTGTGAGTAGACACCTCAATGCTATGAGTCTGAAAGGATGTGTAGCTGTTAAGCAGGACTTATGTAATATCATTGCAAGAGCTCTATGAATGACGGTCCACCCCTGTCCTAAACTGAACTTTGGAGGTGTGGAAATGTATCCTTACAGAATTACAATATGCAGTTCATGCAGTCTCTGCAAAGTGACTGGAAATTAAATAAATGAGTGGTCTCTGACTTCTGCGCATTACTGAACTGTCCATAATGCATTTATTTGTATAGTAAATCTGAAGATGTTTTTCCTGATGACGAATATGTTACACACATTCATACAAAAGAAAGAGTAATCAATATTTTGAAGGTCCAGTTGGCCTGTATTACAGTTATAAATGGAGGAGATACTGTATGTAAGGGACATTGATGCAATGTACTGTAATTTTAACAAATATGTTTATAGTGAAATGCCTTTTCAAATGATCTTTCTTAAATATGCATTTGCTTGACTATGGGAAGGTACGTTGTTGTGTACAGACAGTTCTTTCAGCTCTACATGTAAGCCTTTCTTGCCATGTGGACATAGGAAAACATCATTTCTAAGTGTTCACAGGGGCCCTGAGTTGTCAGACTTGCTGTGACTGGCCGGGTTGAATAGTTGAAGGTATTTGGTTTCTTTAAAGCAGGTAGACGGTGGAGGAAGGTGCAGTAGCACTGAGATCACAGATTCATTTGTGACTGCAAATGCAGCTGTGTCTGTTTGCCTTTGTTCTAATGTATCCTTGTAAGTGATCTTGTCCAGTCAGTTACGTAGGAAATGTTTCCGAAAATTGAAAAGGCAAATTTGACTGATTTGAGTGATACCTGAATGTATCACAGTTTCTGATCCTCCCCCTGCAACAAACTTGCAGTTTTTCATCCAAGGCCAGTTTTTTTCTGGTCTTATTAATTACCATAAATTCTGGTCTTATAATGAGGCCTGAACAGAACCCATTTGAGTAGGCAGGCTGCACTGTGCTCCTCACCCTGTACAGGTAAAATGTTGGTGATGCTTCAGGATTGTGCAGCCTGCCCAGTCTGAAATGTTCTAGCCATGTTGTTATTCGTGATAACAGCAGAGAAGAAGGCAAGAGAGCATTTCAGAACATTCACTCGGTAATGTCCTCCGGGTTTGACAGATGGACAATACTGCTGTTATATTGTTGAGTGCTTTTGAACTCCACTAATAGGACTTTCTAGCAGTTCCTCATTAAATGCTTTTCTTGCTGAAAAAATCTCTTGCTGAATAATGACCATATATGAGACGCTCTAAATGAGGAGGCTGATCCCTGGTTAAATATATGAGCAAGAACATTCATAACACTCAACAAGGCAGCTGTTCAAAAGGAAAATCCCTACCTTCAATAAACGTGCCAGTCGACTTGTTGGGAAATCTGTAGGCAGAAAAAAAAGTCCTTCTAAGGAAGCCTCTCCACTCAGTAATGCTGCTGTCTCTTTCCAAAAAATATATGACATGAACAGTGAAATCATCTAAAAAAACTGCTATAGCTTTACCAGCTGACTGGCTCTATTTTTTTGTTGAGCATTACGTGATTTAGCATTTTTATTTTAAACTAGTGAAGGTCTCGCTAAGCTGCTCTTCAAAGTCCTCAGTATTGTTCTACTTCAGTATTGTATACATGTTTATACACCATTCATATCCATAAGGAGGCACAGAGTAGACCCCTGCCTGGAGCAATTCTGAGTTTCGAGTAGGCGCATCTTTACATTTGAAGAACCTTTAAAGCTCCTTCGGCCTTGTTCTGCCGAGTGCCAATCTGTGCTGTGTTGAGTGCTGCATCCTTTGATAATAATTGGCTGAGTAGGCGACAGCAGTTCACTACTTCCACATCTTCTCCATCAATGTTAAAGTTAGCACATGTCTCTTGTATTCCCTGTAGCCATAACATTTTATTCTTCATATAGATGTGTGGTTCCACCTTTTCACTCTGTTCCTGAACTCTCCCTAGTAAGGTCTTTAGATCCTCTAGGTTTTTCGGCATGTCGGAGACTAGTAAAGTTGCTTCCACCAGTGTTGTATCCATAATCATTCTTCTCCAGGTCTCCTTCTCTTATTATATATCCAGCATACTGAGACTGAACGAGTGTGATGACAGTACGAAGCCTTGTTTTGTATTTTTGGCAGTGTGAAGTTAGTTTGTTTTGCCATTTCTGTTTGTGACTGTTGCTTGCTGATCAGTATGGAGATTTCTTATGAGAACAATGAAGCTCTGGTATTCCTATTTTCCTTAGAGCACAATCAAAAGCTTTTCTGTGGCCAGTGAAACACAAACTGACTTCCTTCTTGAATTGCCTGGATTTCTCAATGATCCAGCACACATTGTCAGTGATATCCTTGTTTCTTGTTCTTTGTCTTTTATAAATCCCGCTTACGCATGTTCGATGTAAGATTTTGGGCTTGTGGTTTTACTGGCTAAATTGTGAAATATTTTGACGCTGTCTGCAGTTCCTTTTTCTGGTCTTCTTTCTTTGGTATTGGGATATAAACTGACCTCTGCCAGGCATTGAGTGTTTTCTGCAGATATCTACCTTGCTTTTCTTCTCCTTTTCAATCCACCCAGGGTTTCCCCTGATTCATCTTTGCTGGCATATATGAGTTCCATCTATAGCTCTTCTGGTTTTCTCTTAGTGATGTCCAGCAGCTGAAATTGGTTCTTGTTCTTGTTTTCCCTCAAGCTAAGTGATATGTTTTCCAGGTAATGTTTTGGAAGTCTGATGGTTTGATGTTTATTATTCAGTTATTCCTGCTGATGGTCCTGTACTAGAGCTCATTAGAGCTTCAATATGAATGAGTGGAGCTAAACAGCTGTAGGTTGAGTAGCTCAAAATATGTAAATCAGGATGTTTTCAGGACATCACAGAATCAGTGAATTGAAAATGTACTGTTCTTGTGGCTTAGTTCTCATATAGGGGCTGTATAGACTTGGAAGTGAAGGATATGTTTGAAAAATTAATATTTATATATTTATTTACATAAATTAACACAAAACCAGCAATGAAAAGAGATGTTAAAAATATCTAATGTGCATTCACTTAAGAAGCGGGTGCCAGGGGGTCACCTTCTTCTGGGGTTGGGGGTGGGGCTGTAATGAAGACATACATCCTAAAACATCTTTAAATATTATGCAAAGATAATACTTACCAGTCACAGTGTTTCTAAGCCATAGTGCTGTTGTGTTAATGAGTTCTTTGAAATTTTTTTGTGTATGTTGTATAACTAACCTGAGAAAAGTATGGTTCAGACTCTAATTCAGGGGTTTATGGGTTAAAAAGAGCTAGGAGAAAATACAAGGGGTCTCTTCTTTGTTTGGTGATCCCCACAAAGTGTGTTGGTGCTCTGTTTGGCTTTACAGCTGGACAGGCTCTATTATATATATTGTATATTGTACTTTATTTTATATATTGTATATAGTGTAATCCCAAAGTCATTTAGTGCTTGTCTCTCTAATGATCCTTCCTCTGCACCAGATCCCCTGAAATTATTATATATCGTCGCTGTCCAAAGAAAAACATGTATCTCCGTTTTTGTTGATTTGTACTTATATGCCTCATAAGATCACATGAGCTGCTGTTTACACAGTGTGGAAATTTCATGAAGAATGGACCGACAGAAATGACCCAAAACTGCTTGGAAAGATATCTGGTTCCATAGACTTCCATTCAAATGAATGGAAAAGTTGTAAAGTTGCCATTTTGGAGATACCTGCTTTTCTTTGGACAGCGACGAAGTGCTTTTCGTTGCAGTCACTCAATCTTTAAGTGCTTTACATAAACATACTCTATAGACATACTATTGGAAGTATGAAAAAAAAATGGCAGGACTTTGAGAAGCAGTTTTTGTAGATGTCTGAAAGCATTGTGCAAAAAAAAACCTAACCCGTATTCTGCACTCTCCACTTTCTACAGGAGTGGCCTTGATGGCTTGGGTGGCTTTGTTACTATAATTCTTGTTACACCAGACAGATATAGAATAGTCAGTGTAAATCATCACTTCAGTCTCTTAATATTTAGCAGTTGCTGAGTCTCCTTGTAGAGACAAGTTCATAGTATTTGGTTTTATTCAAGCAAAGTAAGAAATGAGCTATATTGTTTGAAATAAAGCCAGGAATAAGTTCCCAAGTTTGGGACCTAAAGATCACTGCTACACAGTAGGTCAAGCATCACTTGGAACACTGTCCCTAAAAGGCAAATTGCTCGTAGACAGCAGCCTTTGCTGTTCCTCCCACATGTCTGAGAGCAAACTTGAATAGTTTTTACTGAATTTACATTATGCATAAATTCACATGACATCATTTTAATAACAGAACATATAAAGCAGATATGAAACTGGATACGCCATAAACAGCCTGCAGGGTTTATTACACCTACACTAGTCTCAGTTGAACAGCAGAGAAAGAACATTGAGTTTTAGGCTTCAGGCATAGCCGGCGTAACAGCATGCTTGTTTTCTCAATCCACAAGATCGTTAGCTGCAATTAGTCATTTCTGTTTTCGCTGCTTTGGCACAGGAGATCCTCAGATACTACATCACAGCAGACTCAGAATTGACTCACCTGATACATCATATCACACATTATATGGGCCAAACCTTTCAGACGAATAGAGATGCAGGATGTTATTGTTATTTATATTAGCGATTATAAAACAATAATGAATAGAAATCAAAGTCATTAACTGTGAGTCTTCTGCAGTTAACAGCCCCTACTCCTCTGGGAAGGCTTTACACCAGATGTTGGAATGTTGCTGGAAGGATTTGATTGCATTCAGACCCTAGAGTATCAGTGAAGTCAGGCAGTGATGGTAGATGATTAGTTCTGGATCACAAACTCTGCTCATCTCAAACCTATCCCAAATGTACTAGATCACTCAAGAAAACACTCTATCACTGTTCTACACCCCAATCCTGGGGGGCTTTATACCCATCCAGGTAATGCTAGGCATTGGACTCGGTAATCTTAGGCTGTTGTGCAGCTATTCCAGAGTGTCCCATTCTACTGGCAATGCTTTATGGAGTTTATACAATTGACTGCAATTGAACACCTGTGTCAGTCACACATGCAACTTAAAGTAGCTGACTTCGCTAATTAGAAGAGATTAATCTCTGATCTTTCTTGGACACATATTGTATTCCACAGTATCACGATACCAGATTATATTTAAGTTAGCATTAATAAAGTTCAGAAGCCTGTTCTACCAGACTACTGCTACTCAGTGCTAAAAGAATTACCTGGTGGTTAGGTTTGGCATTGTTAGACATGTGTCAGTCACCAACTGACTTAATAACTAATTTAACTTTTTTTAAAAATTGCTGGTTAATATTAAATAGATTTATTTTCCAGTTTTCCAAACTCATGCATTTAAAGTCACATATAGAGGCACACTGTAGAATATACAACATGTTTAGCACTTTGATATGGTTTTGTAATCCCACCTAGCAGTTATTTACATGTTATTTAAATCAGTAAAATAAATAAATAAATAAATAACACATGTAATCCAAAGACTATATTGGATGTGGGCTGCAGTGGACCATGTATGGGTAACTCACTGTTGTTCTGCACAGACTGTTTAAAGATGTCTGTACTGACCAGTGCAGGACAACCCTGCAAACATACAGCACCTTTACAGTTTCTCATTTTCAGTACCATTACATTTTTTTGTGAAGTGTTGATTTACTGAAGACCCATTTAATTTTTTATTTTTTGAGCATCCCTCATTTTATTCCATCATTTTTTCTAGCTTCTCCCTCAAACAGCAGCGAGACCAGCGCTGTATTGCTGTTTGTTCCCCTGCTGTTTGTTTTTGCAGTGTGCAGGGCAGCAGCTAGACCGCTCCTAGAGAAAGCTCATAAAGAGAAACTATATTGGGCTGCAGAGAATGAGTTTGTCTATAACTCTGTAGAGGGTGTGTTAGTGTTTTTTCACAGAGGCATGGTAACTGTGTTTTGTGTACTGAATGCTACATGAATAATATATATTGCAAACAAAATGTATTTACTTTTGTTACACTCGTCATCAAAATGACAGCTGCACCCAGAAGGAAGCGTAGGATTGTAAGAAGGAAGATAAAGGTTACCACGAACAATAAATGATGATACATTTGTATGGATATGGGCAGTATGTATGGAGCTACACACACAGAAGTAGCGTCTAGTCGGTATGGTGTTGGGTCTCAGCATGGATTTGTAGATCCATCCCATGTAGCTTGAATATTCTCACACAGTTCCTGCTGATTTTCGTGGGTCTTCTCTCTCTCTTTCTTTCTCTTTGTGGTTTGTGTAGGTCTCCCAGATTTTTCATGTTACTGGTGGGTACCTTCATTTATTCTTTGTGGCTATAAGCATGCTATGGTAATAGCTACATGACCAGTGTAGTATGCTATATGTTGATCCTGCTTCCCAGAGCCTTATGATACGACACCTCTCCATCTCTTCCAACTGCTCGAATTGCTTCTAAGCTAATACTTTGCTTGCAAAGGATGCTACCAACACAAAAGCCCGAGTCAAAATACAAAGAATGCGCAATAGGACGCCCAAATATAGTCAGTCAGGTACAGAGATAAGGCCTGTCCTTGCTTACACACATGCACAGCTGAGTGTGAAACTTTTTTTTTTTTTGTCTCTCTTATTCCTGTCAGCTAATTCCCTAGTATAATTTCGATATGTTGTGTTCATGTGGCCATAACGCAGATGTACATTCTATAAGTTACTTATTTTAGTGTACGGCTCTGCAAACAACTGATTTTTTAAAATCTCTTTTTGATTTTTTATGAATAATATAACAGCTGAGCTTTTGAAGACAGGATTTTCATTATCTCCTTACATTTTTAAATCACAATAGAATATTTATGATAAGTGTTTTGCGTATCCAATATCTTCCTATCCTCACATAAAGGCCAATCACACTGCAGATTTTAATAAAAATAAATGTTTTCTCTCTCTCATTCATGGTCACGATGTTGATTGTTTCCTTTGCCATTGTTTTCTTAATTATGCCTCTTTTCCACAATTGTTTCTTACAAATCTCTTCTAGTTCTGTTTGCAGCTCAGTAAAAGGTAAATGTATCTACACAGTGGTGCCTGACAGTTTGTGAACCTAAGAATTTGCAGATAGGTAATATTGGATCGTTTTCCTCAATAAATAAATAGCAAAGTCTGATAATTTTGTCTTGTTTGTCTGACTTAGGTCTCTTAATCTACTTTAAGGACATGTTTGAAAATCTGAATATGCCTTAGATCATATTTATACAGGCATATATATGGATCTACATATATAGAAACTTTAAAGCAGTGTGTGTGTGTGTGTGTGTGTGTGTGTGTGTGTGTGTGTGTGTGTGTGCGTGCGTGTGTGTGTGTGCTTGGTTGTGAGCTGAGAGAGACTAAATACGTTATACCTTGCACAGTGACCGTGTTACTCTTCAAACAAGCCACTGCTTGATCGGTCGTTCCTGTTGGCCACAGTGTGCTTTGCAGTCACTGAACGAGCAACACCAAGCAATAGGTTATTGGTATCTATACCATTCCTGGTGTATCAGCATTAACTCAGGGTAATAGAATTCTAAGTGATGTTGTAGATGGTGAATGACTGTTAGGGTGAATAAATGATGAGATGATGTGTCCCTGTTATGAGTGGTCAGGTGAGGAGTACATCAATCATTCTGTAAAAATCATGGGAACGAGTTAAGCCAACTCTTCCGTGTCACTGTTCACACACATTTACTTGCGCAAGGCTCTCTTTATGAGACCTAGCAAAAGCAAAACAACCTACACTAGTGCCAGAAATGACACACTGGATTGTAGTGCGTTAACAGAAGGAATCCCAGGAATCCAGGTCCGTTAAGCTTTAGGTTTGCTAGCCTGCTTTACTGCTTGCTAGCCGGTTGAACATGCAAATAAAAGAAGGGATCATTGTGTGCTGTTTGTCACATGGTATCGATCTGAAAACAGAATAAATACATATTTTAATTGTCTTTATTTTTGTTTGTAAATATACCCTCATTCCTAATTAGATTTAGAATATTATGCTGATAACTGTCTAGATGATCCTTTGCTTCGCTCACCCAGAGAGCACAGTGTCCATGACATAAGTGGCTTTTTGGGCTGTTTTTTTTAAATGTGCAGTCCACTGTGCAGAGTACAGTCTTGACTTGAAATTCTGAATCCAGAAATGATAAGTGTTTATTGGCAATGTTTTATCAAGGTATTTCTATGCACCTCTGCTGACATCCATCACAGAAGCATGCTGGTGTTAAATGCAGTGTTTCCTAAGGTGTTGGAGGTCATGGGAATTTACTTGTGGTTTTCGGCCTTGTTCCTTATTCACAGAGATTGGTTCAGTTTTACTGAATCTGACATTATGCTCTGAACATTGTTTTTAAACAGTTGGACTATTTGTTGATGTAATCTGAGGTGCCTCGATCCATCCTTGCTCATAAAGGACTACGTCGACTATGTTTTATACCCAGGCATGATGCATCACTTGTTTAATATGTTTTATGAACATTTTACTACAATCCAAGTTTTGTGCTGGAGGCATCGACTTATTGATGGAAAGAAGGATGGAAGCTAATATAGGACTAACATAGAACAGGGGTGTCTGAACATTCTGTGTCAGGGAACCTGTTAGGCAAAAGACTTCGAGACCAGTCGTGTGCAGAACTAAAAACCAGGAATGGTTTATTCATAAACAGGCAATCACAGCAAGCACCAGTACACAGTGAAAACGATGGGAGAAGCTAAATCAGAGTCAGGGACAGGCGAAGGTCAGAACCAGCTAGAACAATCAGCGAGGGCAAACAAGTTTACAGGGGAAGACCGAAGGGGGAAACCAAAGTAAAGAAGCACAGGTACAAACCGTAGACTCCGAGCCAAAGGGATACAGCGAAAGAGTAGTAGAGAAACGAAGGGAGTCGAAATACCAAAAAGGAACAACACGAGAACCGCTCAGAATTGCTAACCTAAGTTTGGCAAAGCTTCGCAAAGTATGAATGTTTGTGAGTAGCTTAAATATAGGAAGTAATTGGATACAGCTGAGGTTAAAACTCGGGCGATCTAGAGCGAATCACAGAGTCCGACCGTGGGCGCATAGACATGACGTCATCGAGCGTGGCCCTCTGGGAAGTGGAGTCCTGAAGAGCGGAGAAGCCGGGGAGAGGTGGAGGCGTGACAGAACCAAAATGTACTGTCTGTGGTTGATCATGTGGAGTCTTGTCATACTGATACAGCAAAGTACCCTTACCCAAACTGTTGGCTCAATAAAATCTAGTGTGAACTGTGATGTTTTTTATTATTATTATTACTATTTTATGTCTTTGGTAACTTGTGCCATGTTTAAAAAAAATTGTGTTAGGAAACAAAATATCAAACCAAGTGACACTTATTTTAAACAGGCCATTTGTAACAGGCTAAGAGCTGTGAGCAACATAGCATGTTAGACAAAAGCTCTCTCAGTAAACACAGCAGCAGTGAAGACCTCCGCTAGCGGTACTGAAGAGCTGGGATAGCAGGCAGGTCATCAGTAGCCATAGAACTCTCTATGCCAGAAAGCACTAACACTGCATCACAGAGCAGCACGAGTAACACATTTACACATCCTTAGTGTGCACTCTTCATGTGCATCCCCAGCTTTCTGCTAGTCAGTAGAGGGACACTACAGTATTCTTTCAAAAGCCATTTAGTTTTAGATTTAGTTCATCATTTAAACAGATTCTCTGCAGAGTTCTGCACACGCCTTTCTACTCTTCTGATCTCACCAATAAACACAAGCTCCAGAGTTTCTACAGCCACAGGATCCTCACTCTGGCTAGAATTCAGTATGGCTAGAATTCTACTCCAGGCTTTCTCCACACAAACACTCCACCCTCAGTTTGATGTTGCGGTAAAAGTGTTTCTCTGATTCTCTAGCATTTTGTTAAGCATGTTATGATCTAAGTTACTTTACATGTAGGTTAGTGTCCAAATACTTTTTGGGGGGTGCTGTACATTTCAAATCCAGCTCTAGGAGATTTAGAGTGATGCAAGACTGTGGATCTTAATGCATTCATTTAAACTCCAGGAGCTTTAAGATCAATTAAAATAATATGGCTTATAATATGGTTAAGAACGTTACATCATCAGACCTATTCATCTACTCTTCAGTCGCTAATTGCTACATTCTGAATAAACTCTTACATGAAAGGTCTTATACATGTAACCAAGTCAGAAGAAAACAAAAAGCATGAGTCATCGTAGCGCTTCATGTGGGTGACAGAAAAAGTCCATGTTAGAAGGTTGCTGTAATTCCTTTGCTGTGATGTTATGAAGAAGTAGAGCACAATGGAATCAGTTTCCTTTTTCCAGGCTTAATGAGTAGAGTGTGGGTCCTCTTTTTTTTTCCCCCTGGTGAAATTGCATGCTGAGATGGTGGTCTCATCCTCACTTTCTTCAGTTTCTGCGGTTTGCTGTCTGGTCCATTCATATATGAGAGTTTTGAACCACAGTGGTGGTAATTTGCTGTGGAAAGCTTGTTATACAGTGGTGCCTGAAAGTTCATGAACCCTTTAAACGTTTGTATAGTTCTCTTCAAATTTCACCAAAAACCTCATCAGATTTCCACACAGATCCTGAAAGCAGATAAGGAGAACCGAATTTTAACCGACTTGGTCGGTTAATTCTTGAGGAAAATTATCCAATATTATATGTGAGTGTGTATAAGTATGTGAACCTTTATTAATAAAGGGTTAATCTCCCTTTCCTACCCTACCGAGAAGGCTTTACACACTGCATTGGAATATTGCTGTGAGGATTTAATTATATTTAGCCCCAAGGGCATTAATGAGGTCAGATACTGATGTTGAATGATCAAACACGGATTAACTCATTCTGAAGGTATTGGATGAAGCTCTATCACGCCAGTGAAAGCAGTTCCACAGTCCAAAGCTGGGAGGTGTTATACCTCTATAGTAGATGCTTGGCCATGACCATACTGCGTAAGTCTCACCAATACTATAACTTAAACAGCAGTCGTACATGAATATTAAATATTCTCACGCAGCTCCTGCAGATTGTGGTAGAGGTGGAGGTGGATTGACAAGCTTTATGAACATGTGACACATTGCAAACAGCGCATCTTGGTGTTCACCATGTGCCTCCACACAGATTTGTTGGTCATCTCCACCAAGACAAAAGTGGGACTCATCACTAAAGATGACCTGCTGCTATTCTGATAGAGCACCATTGCAGTTTGTGGCGATGTTGATGTGATGTTAAGGGCAGTTGTCGTAACGGTCTATGTGCATCTAGTCCTGCATCGTGCAGCCGTCTGCCAATGGTGCTGACAGGATGACTCATGTTTGGTGTCTGTGCTCTCTGTATGTCGGCAGTCGTGGTTGTTGGGTCAATCAGGTGCAGTGATAAGGCTCGTTCCTGCTTTCATCACATGCACGCATGTCTTGCGTTGTCAAACCCCACCAAGTTTCATTCCTGTCAGTAGATGCTTTCATGGTATGGTGTTGCTATGTGGTTGCTATGGCATTGGCCAAAACTGTCAACAGCTCATCTGCTGCTGCACAGTGTTGGCCATCCTCTAGTCCTTCATCAGTGGTCACAGGAAGTCGCTCACAAGTTGCTGTTTCCTGGATAGTTTTGACTGTTGTGCTATTCTCAGTCCAGCAGTGACACTGAGGTGTTTAAACACTCCAGCAGCACTGCTGTCTCTGATCCACTCACACCAGCACAGCACACACTAACACACCACCACCACGTCAGTGTCACTGCAGTGCTGAGAATGATCCACCACCCACATAATACCTGCTCTGTGGTGGTCCTGATCATTGAACAACAGGATGAAAGAGGGTGAACAGAGTATGCAGAGGAACAGTCTGTGCATTCTGTGATTGTAGAACTACAAAGGGGAGCTGAAGTGGAGTGTGGGCCTAATAAATTGTGTTCAATGAGTGTAATTAAGCAGAAACACAGCTATTTCTGAGACCCGCCCTGGTGTGCCCTCTGTTAGCTGTTTAGGTCTCTCTGTGTCTATAGCTTTTCCCCATAGGTGGTGCTATATACCCATTTCATTCAACAAGCGTAGCTTTCAGAAAGAGTGGAGGAAGAAGGGGGTGGGTGGTCTGCTCAGAGCTGTGGTTATGTGAGCCCTCCATATACACACACATCTATGTGTGACTTTAGCTCCCTCCGGTGGATGCATGACCGAAACATGAAGAGGAAACGCAACAAACACACACAAACCTAGACAGTGGGTTAGTGTGGCATGCCTGGGGGTCATTCTTGGGAGACTACCTGTCCTGTATTCACACTGCTCTAGAAAGGGACCCTCATACCAACTCATTTGGTTCAGCAGTTTTTTCTGAACATTCTAAAACATATGGAAGCCCATTCCAGCCATGTGATATTTGGCTTCTCGGTTCTTCTATGGTCTCTGGCAGCCGTATGTTGAAATATTTACCTGTCTCAAAACAATGACGTAGTAGACCTCGTTGGGTCATGGTGTCGTGGCCTTAACTGTAGCCTGTAAGCGTTGTGTAATTACAGCTACAGATGTAGTGCACTTTAAGCTGAAATGGTTCCATCTATGCAGTTTGTTTTACCGTGAGCTATTTCTCCAGCTTCAATCGTTCCACATTATCTCTAACTGACCAGGCAGGTCGCTCTGCCTCTGTCCCCCATTTCAGCGTCTGTAACAGCTCTTTTCATAATTGGTGCCATTTAGTAGATATCGGTCCATATTGGCATTGCTGTGCTGTTCAAGGAATGGGAATGAAAAGCACAGAGCGAAGCACTGTGCTTTGGCCTTAGTCACGAAACTCAGACCTGGCAGACATCCTGTGGCCAAGATGCTGTTTAAATATCAGTTTCTGGCTCAATGCACATTTGGGATCAGTAGCACGTTTTTAAAGCCTGAGATGAATTCTAAAGAATCACACCACTGTATGAATGTCAGCGCACATGTCCTGATGGTTTGTGAATAAGCAATTCAGAAACTAAAAGTAACTGGATGGGATGGCATTTTATCTGGACCTTGCTGTTAGTGTTTCAGTAATGTTTTCGAGCATTCCGGCTGGAATTTCATCACTGAAACTGAGCAGAGACAAATGGCTGATCTTCTAATCAACTGTTAAACCTGTCCTTGGCAGTATAAATCAATTTAGCACAGAGTTTTAAAGAGAATAGTAACATTTCCTAATGGTAGCATATCCTGCCTGCCTTTCAGGTGAGTGATAACTGGCATTAGGTGAAACTGTAAATACTCCACACATCTCCGGAGTGATCAGGGTGTTATATACTTTACAGCCTCCCATTTACGTATCTCTGCTCTTTCATAGCCGCTCTTGCACAAGTCAGGTTTAACCTAGCACACTTAGTGTAGAGTCACTACGTAACATTAAGTTCCCAGTTGAAACTGTTGAGCTGGGCTGTGTTGGTGCAGCTAATTAAAACCAGGCAGGTTTAATACATCAGTGATGAATTTGTTACGGTGCTAACATAAAACATTTAACAGTTAATCTAATTTACAGTTTTTTGGCTTATATATTTCATGAAGCTTGTCCAAACTAGCTTAGCAGTTGCTAGAAAGTATAAAATATAAAACAGAATATGAAAATATGTGCATGAGTGTATATAAGTATATGTTGGAACCAAAATAATTTTTTCTTCTTTTTGTTTTGTTTTGTTTTTATTAAAACAGATTTTATTATTAATATTGGTAAAGCCTTAACTGGTGAGAATAACAGAGCTGAGCCACTTACTGTAATACTTCACAGGGTTGGGGAATACTTGTTGAGGGATTCTGGCTCGTTCCTCCATGCAGAACATTTCTAGTTCCTTGATCTTTTTGAGTCTTTTCTTGTGGGCTGCCCTTTTAATACATACCACAGGTTTTCACGCAGGGCTCAGTTCTGGAGAAGCCCACTGCAAAATGCTGACTGTGTTCCTGAAATTATTTCTGTCTTGATTTTGATGTGTGTTTGGGGTCATTATCTTACTGAAAGTTCAAATTTGATTAAAATCTCCTGCCGTTTAGCAGAATATATTTTAGCATTACTTTTCACAAAGGTTCCCATTTCATTAGCAGCAAAACAACAAACCACCATCATATTTCACTGGTTATCATGTGATTTTAAATATATACAGTTCCTTTTTTTAAGATGTGCATGACTGAAAAATGAGTGTTCATCTCATCTGACCACATCACAAAATTATATTTGCAGTTCCTCTGACATTTAAGTTCAGGTTATATGAAAAAAAACAGACTTGAAATGTGTCAGTTTTGATGTTTACCTATGTATGACGTTGATAGGCACTGTTGTTCTACAGTTCAGTGTGATTTGTAAAATGAGGAGATATTTTTGGCTGGAGAAAGCCAAAAGCATGGTAAAACCTACAGGGACACACAAACAGTATTTGGACATTTTTGCCATGCTCTCAGGTGGTTATAGTTTGAGCGGCTTCTTTGCAGACTCCTTGAAGGTTTGCATTCAAAATGAATTTGTGCACCAAGTTCATAATCCCATCGAAGCTTAACTGGAAAACTATAGGTGTTAATAATAAGTTCATTCACCTTTGCTGCAGTAACAGCCTTTACCCTTCTGGGAAGGCTTTACATTAGATGTAAAACATTGCTGTGAGGATTAGACTGTATTCAGCCACAAGAGCATTAGTGAGGTCAGACACTTATATTGTGCAGCATTGGCTAACACAGAAAAGAGGCAGTTTTTGCATATTTGGTTTATAATAAATGATCTTTTAAATATTTATTGATGTTTTGGGCACTGTATATGTTAGCTGATAAAGCCAGACTCTTCTGTGGGACTCTCTTTGCCACCTTAAAGAAGTTTAAGCAAAGGAACAAGTAACAAACACCAAAAATGAGTTCTGTACACCGGCTTTCAGATACTGTGGCTCCTCTCAGACACCACCACCCCACCACCCGCCCCCCGTCTGCCCTTCCCCGGCCACCCGTCTGTCCTCCGGCAAATCAAGAGCGCAACAGTGACTTCAGGCCTTATATGGGGATGATGAGTACAGAGTAGGAAGCACTTCTCAGGCTTGCACTTCCTCCTCACTCAGCATGTGTTTCTGAGTCGTATCGTTCACAGATTGTTTTCACACTGATGTTACAGCACGTCATCTAGTCTAACATGCAGTATGAGACTGTGACTGTTCTGCACAACGCTACCGTCGAACGTCTTTACTGTTCTTCAGTGTGTTGTGTAAACAGTAAACATGGTCAAAGGAGCGATAGCAGTGGTCTAAAATTACTTGGATCAAAAAAGATCATGTTTTCATACCGGGTGTAGCCTATTATAGTCCATAGCCTACTATATGTATAAATTCATTTCCACAAGGGTAAACTCAATCATAATAGAACTGCTTGTTAACCTGTCTTATTAATAATATAATACTTATTGATTATTTATTATATATCAAAATTTCTATCTCCAAAAAAGTAACTTCACAGAAGAAGGTAGCTAATATTTATAAATTAAATAATATAATATAATATAATATAATATAATATAATATAATATAATATAATATAATATAATATAATATAATATAATATAATATAATATATCTGTTTTTAAATGATTAGGCATTAGGATTAGGTTATTTAAAAGCACTGGTATTTGGCATATAGTGTTTTACACCTTAATAAAAATTTATTTAACCATTAGAAAGATGTAGCTTTATGATGTATAATATAATTCTGTTATGAAATGTAATTGCACTGCTTTATTTGAATATATATGATAGGAATTTAAATGGAGGTATTTATTAATACTGAAGTCTCCTAATACAGTATATTTATGAACTACCACTAACCCTATTAGATAATGATTTGCTGTCACTTGCCACATATAGAGGCATTGTTGTTATACAATGTTACCAAAGCTTTTTTTAAATGCCTCCCTGGAGAAACCTTCATATAGAGCATAAGGGGAAGAAAATGGAGCCTCAAACACGTACATTTTACTTTACACTTCTCACTGGAGACTGCCCAATGTGCAAACACACACTGCGTTAATAACACATCTGAATGCAGTTCTAAAAAACTCTTCAGATTTTCAATAAGCCCAGCCTGAGCGCTCGGCAGGGCTTTGTTAGAGTACGTCCTTTTTAAGTCGTTGTCACAGTTGGTCGAGGCCCTCCACCAGTGCCCTGGTCACAGCTTATGAGACCATATGGGAGGAAAAAAGAACAGCTGTGGAGCCCAGCCCTGCAAGTCCTCTGAGCTTAATTACAGCTGTCTACCTCCTCAGCACTCGCTCCCAATTATTCGCCAGTCAAACCATCTCGCTGAGCATTCCTGCCTTATTACATATTAAACACGTTCAGAGGGCACTTTCATCCCAGTGCCACAATCACGCTGTGAAAGCTTAATGCTTTAAAGTCAGCTTTAAATGAAAATAGACCTTTTTTAAAGCCTGTGTAGCGTCGTGTCTCCCATCAAGATTATTCATATCGTCTTATTTAGGAGACAAAAGTGCCCACCACACATCCAGCCTTCACCAGCAGGCGGGGAAAATAATATTAACCAATAAAAGCATGTATCTGAAATGCCAAAAAAGGAAAAAGTAAAAATCTATGTTCATAATCGGCTCCTGTCTCAAATAATACTGACCAAGATCTCACAGCGATAGCGTTGTTTTCAACACATGCACTTCCTCAAAAAAGGTTCTGCTTACTGCAGCCTTTGACAACAGTGCTATTGAAACAAATGCCCCCCACCCCCCCAGTTTTCACATTGTGTTTGGCACGTGGCAGTAATCATGAGCAATACACGTTGTGTATTTACAAACTTGAACATACACTGGTCTTAGTGAATAAGTCAGATTCTCTATTTAATCTGTGTTATTTTTGTATGAAATACTGAAATGTATCAGAATATATCATTTCCTCATGATGCTGGACTTCCAAAACATTTAATAAGCAATGATACGTAGCTATTTTGGTTCATGTTAATGGAGACCAATAGGAAACTACAGATTACCTGTTAAATAGAATTAAGAATATAAACATATTCACCTGTGACTGAAACATACCTAATAGTGTATGACACCACCGCAAGCACGAATAACAGCTGTGATTCAATTTGGTATGGGCTGGACAAATTTCTGGATGTAGGCCACATCAATGTTCAGATGCACTTGCATCAAAGAATGGTGCGGTTGGAACAGATTTGGTAGATGCCTTCCCTGACACAATTCTGAGTAGAATCTCCTGCAGGCTGGGATTTCTGCCCATACAGATCCATACACCAGCAGATACAGCTAGTTCCTTCACACTATGGCTTTTGACACACCCAACGCAATCACCCTTTTAGCCAGTCATTAAAATCTGCATTGTGGCCCATTTTCACACATTAAAGAGACATTCACTGCACTGTACAACCGCTTCTCAATCTACGAAACCTACCACACACAAGGTGACTGATGTTATGTGCCTAGTCATTGTATGAGTTTATTATCAACCCCCCACCCTACTCTGGAGTGATGGAGCTTCATCCATGTAACCTTTAGGATAAGGAGTGGAGTTTGTGATCTTGAACTCTTCATCCAACAGTAATACGTGACCTCACTAATGTTCTTGTGGCTGAATGCAATCAAATCCTCGCAGTAGTGTTCCAAGACGTACTGTATCCTTTTCTTAGGAGAGTCGAGGCTGTTACTGCAGCAAATAGGGAGTTTCTGTTAACATCATTAGTTTGAGAAGAAACCCTGGTGCAGCATGTTGTATACTGGCTGCATGGCTCCAGCACCAGTATGCTTCTGCTGAGACATATTTATCCCCTACACCCCCCCAAAGCCCTGTCACTGGCCATCTGAGGCCTGTGTTCACTGTGACTCCTCATGCAGATCTAATTATCGTCTATTCTGCCATGATACTGTCATTTGGGCAGAGCACATGCACCATAGCAGAGCAAACAGCTCTGCAGTGGATATGTTCTTTAATGGGTCTAAAGACCTTACTTCATACAGTAGAATTAAAGAAGCTGTTTTTGTTTCTGTCCCTTTATGTGGAATATGATGTGGATATACATGTACATGACCTCTGTTCTGATTCTTGGCCTGGTGTGGTGTTTTTCAGAGAAGTAGTCTGGGCTGAAACACTACTGAAACCAGGCAGAAGCTTCAGCATGAATGGGCTGGGTTAAACAGCTGCTGGCCAAAAAGCAGGATGTTGGTTTTTGTGACATTACCAAAACAGAACTTGTTTGTGCTTTTTGTTCATTACTGATTACTGAAATATGGGGAGCATGTGCTGCTGTGAGTCACCCAATAAAGCCTGAAAGCACCGTTTACAAGTCAGCTTTGAATCAGAATGAATATGGGAAGGTTTTCCAGACCACATTAGACATCAGCAGGTATTAGCCTCCACACAAGCTCAAAAACATGTTTAGGCCTCAATTCGAAAATCTGTGTTATAGTTATGCATATATGATCAACAGTGGATCATTCACTTGCATCCCCAGAAAACGCCTTTACCAGGTTTTGCCTGAGTTCTCTTTGAACACTATTTTAATGCCCTAGCATAAGTGGGATTTATCTGCATGTGTGGGAACTACCAACATTACAAAATGATTTTCTACACATTCTGTACCATTATACGTTTCCACCAGAATCCCCAAACCCTACATGGTGCTGCTTTACCAGCTAGAAGAGTGGGCTTCCTATAGAGCTCTGGATAAAGGCAATGAATTCATAAAACAGACACATTTCATTAGCAGTTTTATTCCAAACTGAGTCTGAAAAGGTCAGCTTAAGGAAGGGTTAGGTTTAGTAACAAGGAGGAAAATAGCTGCATCAAACAAACTCGTTAATCAGTGTTCTGCTTGATACTGATAGAGGTCTGTCCTAATGAATCATGATTCAGTGGCAGGTGGTGAAACTATAAAGCACACTCTAACTGTATTAGTCTAATCACGTGTGAAACAAATGATTACTGATTATTTAAAAAACTAATTTATTTAATTCAGCAAATAAGACAAATATATATATACATATATATGGTGTTTTAATTCAAGATGAAGTATACTCACACAGCACTTGATGTGATTTGTTTGGCCTTATTATCTGCTTGATGTGTTAATACTTAAGATCGTCCTTGAAGGCAGTATCAGCAGCAAATGCATTTGACAGTGTGTAACTGTTTGCATCTTCTTCCTCCGGGAATCATTACCAGTAACCCTGATCTGCTTTGTTACATTGACCTAGTGAGTGTCTTTGGCATAGCTCCAGAAAAATGTTAATATTGTTGTCCAGAAAAGAAATACACATTCACTCAGTATTTAAACGGGCTTGTGAAGTTGGGAGGTTTTTAATTGCACAAGTGGTTGTGTCTCAAGTATACCAGAGATGCGCCAATCCTGAGCATAAAGAACTTAAGTGCAACATCTGCATATTCACAACCATGTCCAGTTATGCCGTGATACCTACAGACTGGCCTTATAAGCAAAGGAGAGTTGAGGGGAGACATCATCAATTTTAAAAAACACCGCTGTAGATAAATCTTTCTAATGAAGGTGTTTGAGGTACAGAGCTGAACTTCTGAGGTATTACCAGCAGTTTGTGACTGCTCCACGTCGCAACAGGGGTGTAATGTAGACCACAGAATCAGGAACAGTCCAGAGCCTAACTTTTAATTAACATTAAAGCCCTCTGCAGGACCTTACTGTCCTATAGCCTTCCATCAAGACAGTATACAGATGGAAACCTCTTAGGATTCGTCCTGGTACATTAAACATTTAAAACACTGGGCCTTAAGTAGACAAGAACACTATGTTAATTACACTGACGCAGCCTGCTACTCTTGGGAGCACAAATGGGACAGCGTCAGAGCCAACTTACCTAATTTCCTATCTACATTCAGTCGTTACTATGTTATAACTGAAAGTCCAGAGGAACAGCTACAACAGCTAAGCAATATGGCTTTCAGAAACAGTCCAAAAGCATAGGAAACGCTCTGTGTGCTCACACTACTGTTATTCTTATCAAATAAAAGAACAGCATAAAAATCAAATCTACAATTTCTTCCCAAAGCAGATCAGCCGAGACATGTTTAGTCTCCAAAGTTTGCTTCATGGTTAGTTTAGCACTGTAGCTGCGATGATCACATTGCTAACAAACACTAGAAAACAACAAACACATGCAACTTTCCCATAAATACATTCCAAAAACCCCGCTCAACCTGCTCAAACTGCATGGAGACCTACATTAAAGTTGTTGTCTTGTGCTTTAGGACAGTCTGACTTACTGCTGTCTATGCCTCTTGTTTAAAGTGGCTACCCACTGCATCTCCTACACTGTGAAGCTCATTTTCACAGTTCACAATGACCTATAAATACTGTCATACTATGTCCTAAACCACATCAGTAGTTCCTTAATGAACCTAACGAAGGCCTAGATGTAGTTTGAGCAGGTCGAAAGCCGTATAGATTATGGAACAATTTGAGGAACTACTGCTTGATCAACTGCATCTACAGTTAAATAGATGTTTCTGGTAATTTCAGCATGTACAAAATAGTGACTGTAGCCATTACCCTGTCTGCCTTCACTATAACACAGGACTGATGTAGGGACCAATTGTGATGTTCTGGGTTTCTGTAACCGTATTTGTTTCTGGATAGCTTGGGAAATGTCAGTATTTGAGAGATATTTGAGCAATTAGGTTCATTTTCACCGGTCATAATAAAGTCAGCTAACTGGAGAACCCCATTATTTTGATTCAGCTGGTGTTGCAAATTCACATGGGCGAGGAATACGACTGTTGGCATGTTTGCAGCAACTGCATGGGCTAGCTATGTTTTGTTGTTGTTGTTGGGACTTGCATCAGAAAAGGTTGGGTCAGCACGTCTACCACATAGACTACCAAATTGCCAGGACAGCCATGAGAATGTATTGTGCTTTGTTACATTTTCAAACGCTAACAAGGTTTTCCACAAGAGACCATGATGTCCAACAGCCAGACAATGTGAAAGCATTGTTTTTTTTTCAGGGCCTTGTAAAAGTCAATCATTTTATGAGCAAAAAACAAAACAAACAAAAAAACTAAAATATTTTAGTCATTCTACAAAAAAGCACTTTACAATAAAATGTACAAAATAATAACACTGGTTGTAATCAAGTCTGAATGACAGAACAGATTCAATCCTACCCACAGGTTTGTGCAAACATGTTATTTAGCTACAAACTGTAAAACAAGACATTTAGATACTGGCAGCACGTACCCTTTGGTCTGTTGCAATGCCACACTCTAAACCAGTACGTCCTGATGCCTGTTCGTTTCAGGCCCATATGCAATATTGCATAGATCTCTAAAGACAAAATTCTGCAGAGATTTGCACAAGCAGATCAGGTCTGACTTAAAGGCCTCTGTGCCACTGCTCCACTCACCTTTGCTTGGGGTGCAGGCAACTTGGAGGTGAAAATTCAATCATGGAAAACAGAAGCAGTGTCTTTGAGACTAGCATGCAGATTGCATGTGTCCTTTTTGAAAGTAGACTAAGGCAGCTTTGGAGTCTTTCCCCCCCAGGATACCGACATTTTATGAAATGTTTTTTTTTTCTACTGGTAGATTGTCTGTTCAGTTCTTTCGGTTTTTACAAAAGACAGCATGCCAGTGTCATTCCCATTTTACAGCATTCTATAGTGCAAATCTGAGATTATTATCCATTTAATCTGAGCTATAAGAATCCTCCTTACTGCATGAAGTCTCAGCTCTAATGGCAGATCTTTCTCTTCCTCCTTCCAAACCTGCAGCAACACTGGCACCAGATTTCATTAGCATTCAGTACAATATAACTACACATGGCTTTTTTTTTTGAAGAAAGCTTGCGGAGAACATGTAATGACGTCAACCAGCTGGTCCAAATCAGCTTTTCTCTTCTTATTTGAACCTTTTATCTACAGCCATCGTAAGGAAGATGTCATTGCTAGTAGACCTGTACAATACAGCATTTGAGCTGAGCATCATTGTGGAAAACAGGAGAGAAGCAGCAAAGGCTCTCACAGCCTCATACGAGTCCAGAGCCTTGGGAATGTGCAGCCTTGCTGGACCAGAGCTGTTCCAGTGTATTATGAAGTAGAAAAGGAAAACATTCACATTCGCAAGAGAGGCTGGTGAGGACAGTGGTTTTCTCAGTATGTCCATCTGTCTGATCTGCCTTTTTTTAACAGCCCCCTTTTGTGAGGTGCTTAGGAGTTAGAGCTAGCACTACAATATACCCTGGCCTTTCACTGGCTAGCTGAAAACTAATAAAGCCAAAATAAGCAGAACCCAGCAGTCATTTTCTCACTGACTAATGCTAATGTCATAGAGAAGCAAATATATGTAACCTTAGCTCCAACTTCTGCCCCTGAACTGAGTAAGACAAACCAGGACCTGCATTTACTAAAGCAAATAGCATGTTTCAGTATGGTTAGTATCTGCAATATCAGTAAAACAATAATCAATAACTTGGTTATGGCAGGTATCACAGGTGGTTGTCTTTTGCGCATGCTATCAGCGGTAGTAAATCAGGCCTACAACTTGTACAATTCAAACATATATACATGGTAATGCATATTATTATGCTAAGATTTTCAGCCAACAGAGTCCACTGAGGGCATGAGGAAGATCAGTACACGCAGTGGGACACTGAGCCACTGGAGTGAATAGTAACAAAGTATGCCGGCTTCTGTTTCACAAACATTTCAGCTTTTAAAAACCTCTGGAACGTTGCTATGTGCTGACCTTAACTGAGTATCCTAGATGAGTTTACCAAAACCACTGTACCATAAAGACGAAAGGAAGGTAGCAAACATCACTTTAAATAACCATACTTCGTGATGGTTCAGGTTATAAACACTGGCAGTCACAAAGAACTGCTTACATGCATGTTATGTCATACACTGATATACAAGATGTGTTTAGAATATGAGCTAAATTATTGTTATATGTGAATTATCACTAAAATGGCTACAACCAACTCCATATTAATGCCTATGGATTTGGAATGGGATCTCATAAAAGCTCCTGTAGATGTAATGTGTAGGTGTCCCAATACTTTTGTCTGTATAATGTACCAAATTCAGTTCTAATTAGGTTTTAAATGACCACCTCTCCCTCTTCCATTAGAATTCTAAAGGTTGTATATTCGTAAAAAACGTTAAATCTAAAGACGTATATACGTAAATGAACTCTGTTCTGATAGACGGCTCTGTATGGGACTTTGGACTGTTTGAAAAGCAATCTGTGCTGAACAGTAGGCCATTGTTGCAGTTAAAGCCCTATTTGAGCTGGATTTGCTTTACTTAGGAATTTAAGTGATGAGAGGGACAAGATCCTGAATTTTAATCCAGTACCTATCTGCCATGTCCTCAGTTTTTTGCTGAAGACCTCCCACATAACGCTCTCATAATGCTGATTTAAATGTCCAATGTGATGATGTTTCAATCCAGTTTACAGCAATTCTTTATTACAGGTAGTCCCTTATTACCTACAGAGATCCATTATCCTAACAAATCTGCCAATTACACAAGTGACATTACTGGACCTCCTCTGTTAAAACTAATCCAGTTCCCATAGGGTTTTAGTTTCCAAATACAGTTACCTGTACTACAGAGTAAATGGTGAGCTATGGTGATCTAATGAATGCTACATTCACATTAAAAAGGGTGAATGTACTTCGTGGCATCTTGCTTTGTCTTGTTGGTATAGCTGCCATTTGTTGTGGTTGTCCTCCATTAACAGATACACAATACATTTGCTAAACATCAGTGTACAACGTGTGCATGGGAGCCACTCTTTATAACTGCCAGAGTATTTTACAAAGCTTTTATCAAATTGGGTCCATTTTGAGTAAACAGGTGTACCTGGCAAATCATCTGTCCAAATCAAAATTAATCACAATATCAGTCAAATGAATTGCAATTATTTGCCATAATTGCATAACCTTTCCTTCCTGGGAAGTCCTTTCAGCGACATTGCATCTTATTCATCTTCCACGTCTTCACATCATACTTTTCCTATAGTTAGTCTGCTGCTGGTTCTTCAGCTTGTCGCTGGGCGAGGAGCTGAGTGCTGTGGACGAGGCCGAGTCCAGCTGCCTGTAAAGAACTCTCAGCTCCTTCACCTCCTCTAGGACATCCCGTGCCTGGCCCCAGGTGGACGCTGCCTCCTCTAGAAGCCGCTCAGCCTCAGCCCTCTGTCCCTCCACACTGGAACCCTTGCCAGGGGTGGAGTCTTTCCCTCTGCCCTTGTCGGGCCCTCTCACTTCAGTCAGCAGCTCCTGAGTTCTCTCCAGCTTCTGGGAGATGAGCTCCTGCAGATGGCCGACTGGGTGAACTGGAGCAGACACAGAGCAGTGGGGAATGGGTTTTTTGGTGGCTCGTGTCTCTGAGTGTGACAGGATCTCGTCCATGGAGGCGCAGCGGTTCTTCTCAGCTCCTGTGAGCTTTTTTCCAGCTTTGGGTGTTTGGCTTTGGCTGTCTGACACTGACCAGTCCCAGGCACTTTCGCTCTTGCGTGGCAGGCTCTGAGACTTGCCAGTGGCCTCAGGACATGGTAAGAGTTTGCTGTCCACACATGAGTTTGCAGTGAGCTTTCCTTCAGGTGCTGGCACATCTTCTTCTTGAATAAGGTCGAGAGTCAGCATGCCATCTGATGAAGAGGTTGAGGCCTGAAAAGACCAGAAAGGTTTTGAAGAAAACAGGCTGCAATAATAATATGGTACATTTGGAATAATTTGAAGAAAAATCCAGTGTATACAATTGTGCCTTACTCGAGATGGAGTCTATCAACCAAGACATGTTTGCTGTCCAAAGTTTGCTTCTTCACATTCGTACTGGAGCTATGAGGCTGATGGAGCCAACAAGTAATAGAAACTTACACTCTTGCAATTAATAATGTGAAATCTGACTGCTAAATCATTACATATTTGCATCTACGTGACTGCAAGGCTGCCTCAATGTAAATGACATTGTGCCGTCTAAAAAAAATGACCATGTATGTTGTCTGTAATTCTGATCATCTTCATAAGCAAGTCATACAATCTCAGAAACCACATAACCCTAACTATCTTGACATGGTTTGACAGGCGCGTAAGGATTAAAGAACGCAGTTTACACAATGTTAATTAGGAAAAGTTACAAAAGTAAAGAAGCTCCAAATGTCTCAGCTGATTGACTTCATTTAGGGCCTTGGCAAAACTGTGTACATTTCATTTTTCACAGTCACATGATCGTAGAAAACTCAAAGCCCATTATATTGTAAATAACATGCATTCTTCCTGAAGCTGCCAGTTTAATCAGCCTGCAGAGATGTGTATCTGAACAGGGCTTAAATGTTCAGAACACTACTGAGTTTGGTGAAAAATGGTGAACACTGACATGGCCTATGTGGATTGAAAAAAAAATCACAGAGAAGTATCAGTAAACGAGGAAATTACACCCAGATGCCATGTAAATTTAATCCCATGTGAACTGGGCTATATTTAAAGCTGCACTCCAGTGTTAAGAAATCTACAGCTCACCACAGCCATAAGGTGTCCACGTGTGGGCAGTCGGCGGGTGTGTGGAATCTTAGCACGGTCACGTGTAGGATGGGCCAGGCAGTTGTCCTCCTCTACTGTAACCTAGAGAGACGCACACAGAGCCACGTGTGGGGATAAGATGAGTCACATGGTGCGATTAAGTAGCAACAAGCTTCCACACTAGCCTGCGGTGTGTCATGTACAGTAGGTGTGCTGATAAACCGATCAATGAGCTGACTTATTGTGTGCATGTGATTTACATATGGGAGCGCAGGGTCTCTGGGTTTTTACAGTAAGTGCTGCAACATGCAGGCGAGATCAGCATGCTAAAGTAATGAACTAAAGCATCTGCTTAACGTGATTACAGTACATACTGTATGTGCCACTCCCAACAGTGTTACAGTTTCTAATTAAAGATTAAATTTAAAGGCTCTAATAGCAATTAGTAGGGATAAGTGATGATTTAAATATTTAACTGACTATTAAATCGCCTACCCCAAAAATATATTACTACATTTGCCCATTTAAGTCTATGTACCAGTATTTTATAACTGAAATCACCATTCCTAGTCAGCTCTTAAAAATGTAATACAATAAAATTACGTTTCCAAATATTCTGCTCATATTTTAGTATATACTAAGATATTGTGTCTATAATATGCTGCACTGAAAGAGCTATGTCACTTTTTAAATAAAACAAAGTGATGTAGTACATATTGGATTCAAAATGTCCATATAGTCCCATACCTGGCAACAGCCTGTTATAAATTCAGTTTTTGTCATGTCACATAATTCAACACATACACATCATACAGATCTAACTCTAACTGCTTTTCTCAATGAGGCAGTCAATCAGAACATAGCTCATTTATATACTACTATAGCTTATTTATATTTTGAAACATTTTAAAAATAATAACAGCTGTTTTTAAACGTAAATAAAATAATAAAAAGCTAAAAAGCCTTTTCTAAAAATTGGTTTTAAAATATAGGAAGAGAGAGATTATATATTTGAAGAGGATTCAAGCAAGTAGAAACACAGGGTTAGTGTAAAATGCCTAGATTCCAACTTTTCGTGACTATAATCAATATGGGTATTAGTAGAGGTGTTGCAGCGAGCTCTGACAGCGGTTGTTCGAGTGTAAAAGCAGTTGTGCGTGAAGCTCCAGTATCTGATTTCAACCCCTAGAATGAATTAGGACACTGGAGCAAGCACAATCTGTTCACAGCGGACCTGTCTTTGTGTGCTCACTCCACTCTCTCTCCAGCCTTTTCTCTCCTGCTGAGCTGTAGAAAAGCCCGAGTTGCATATCAGGTCTATTGGTGTGTTCAGGTGATTTCAGGTGATTCTCTTCAGTCGGTGCACAAGGACAAATCATACTATACAAATCCTCTCAGATTCTCTCAACTCAAGCCCTCTTACTCTGAGAGCACTGCGCTGCAGTCATCACTGCTGTCCTTCAGGCATGTTTGTGTTGTCTTTTCAGTGCTTCAGTACACACTGGCACTTCTGCTGGAATTAAGGAATGAAAAGGTAAAGGCTTCCACCGTGACACTCGCAGTCATGTATTGAAGCTTTATGATCAGCAACCACGCGGACACGCTGCAATGACTGATTAAAGTCACTGTTAATAGATAGGCACAAGAATGTGTGGTTAGTATTCTCTGTGGTTGAGATTGCTCAAAAAGGCCAGAGGTTGAGAAATGGACACCAGGACTGTGCAGAAAGAAGTGTATGGTGGGTGGGTGTGTGTGCGCTTGCTGAATTCACCTCATCCAGGATGCGGTTCTTGGACCTGGTAATAGCGATGTTTAAGGCATTGATCCATGATTCTTTCTCCTCCGGACTGACAGCCAGAAAAACCAGATTTGGAACCTAAAGGACACAAAATTAAAGTGTTATGATAAGTGCATATTTTTTGCAGGATTAGATTACTGGAAAGTAATCTTTAAGTCTGGAAAGCACTCATGTCTTTCATGATACATCTAGAAGGGCTTACAATATGCAAATGACCATAAGCTCTAAACAATCACAGTGTTTTACTATGTGTTGTTTCTTTTCTTGCTTGCACAGAAGGGTAGAGTCAGGAGATAGAAGGCTGGAGATGTTTAGCAGTTCTCTCACAGCTCCTGCCCAAAGACAGTCCAATCCAAAGACAAAAACTTGAAACAGGATTTTTCACCAACTACCCTATTTCACCAACCCCTTAATGTACGAAGAGGATGTGTCAGCTGTCCCTCAAGTGGTGTTTGATCCTTCATCTGTAGAACTGTGATGATGTAGAGCTACACATCACCAGTGTATATTATAATATGTGTATACTTACCGATACTTAACCGTGACTAGTTTTTACCCGCATGGTCTAAAAGAGTAATGAGAGTGAAACTCAGGCTTTTACTTACCGGGGCTAGTCTAACCTCTGCAGAAGGGGAGGGAGGTACAGAAATTGTACTATGATTAATCCTGTATAGAGATGTGCACATTGTATAATGAATTTAAGGATAAGGAATTCATGACTTGTAAAACAAATTAATTAACTGTGAACTGGCTAATCACTTGTTGCACCTAAAATGTTTTTATATTCATTGTCCTTGTTTTACCCAAGTTAGGAACGGGGGAGGGGCTAATTGAATATAACATTGTGCAACAGGGATAATGGGGTCGCTTTTGCCTAGACGAACAGGCTAAGAGTGTGAATGAGAGACCTTTGCAGTCATTGATCTGTCTACCTCTGTATACAGAGTTTGTTATATGTCGTTTTGTTTTTCGTTTAGTGTATGTGCTTGTAAATATGTAAACAGCAGTCTGAGTTCTGTGAATAAAGGTGAAGGGGAAGTATCTTTAGTTCTTCCCCTTAGTGCCAACCAACTTCTTCCAGGTCCCTAGGCCTCTCGCCCAACACTACCCATAGGGTGTGACACACAACTCCTGCACCCTGCAGGGGCTGTGGGCCATGCACTATTACAAGAACCCTGAAAACATTCAGGGACTCCATCCTGTCGTAAATGCATAAAGTTCTGTTCCCCACATGATAAACGTATACACACTTGTATACAAAACACTGATATCCAACAGATGTGAGCATACCGACCAAGCACAGGTTTGTCAAACAACTATCTAAGCTTTGGCCATGAGTCAGATCCCAGGCGATGCCACAGCCATCTGTGACCAGAAGTCCATGACAACATATTTGGTTTTGCTCTTTCTGAGTGGGTAGGATATCCCTCCCAGTCTCCACACCAATCAGCACAATGTTAGCTAGTGCATGCATTGCGTTAGGAGGTGTAACAGAAATGTTCTGTGGTGGTTCATTGATTTCAGAAACCTATGCTGGATTGGTTTGACGTCTTAGAGGAACCACATGCTCGTCTTCACCCTCCCAGTTTGGTACCATGTGATGGGGAGACCTAGCTACTGGATTTATGCTTGATAAAAATTAAATTAAATCCAAAACATACGGTTAGCTGCTGGTTATCTTGTGATCAGGGTTACTTACGCAGGGCTTTGTAAATATACTGCACAGCTATTATCCCTGATTTGCATTTGTGGTTAGCTTGTGAACGCTGTCTGAGGCACTAATGAGGTAAAGGGCTGAAGTCTAAAAAAAAAAGCCTCACACTTTCTTTTTTTAAATATGATAAAGCATTTCTTTTAACACGCTTTCTTCATTCGCTTCACAGTACTTACACAATGTACTTGTTGCAGTATCATATCTATCTATCTATCTATCTATCTATCTATCTATCTGTCTGTCTGTTTGTCTGTCTGTCTATCTATCTATGTATTTTTCACTGCAGCTAAATATACCCTAAACAATGTATTAAGAAACCAAATGAATTATTATACCACTGCTACCCATGTCATGTACAATACTGCAAGATGCATTACAATCATAATACGTGACAACATAATCCCAACACTAGTATTTTGTACATATTGTGCTGTTGGAATCCCTTCTATAGATGCAGTGGGCCACGAAAAACCAAGCAGGTACAGCTACACCGTTCTAACTCTGAACTGCAGAGGCAGCAAATCTAGCAGCGAGCACCCACCATCCCATGGAACAAAACTCCAAATGTTCTAAATGTAAATGTGCTGAGACAGCAGCGGTCTACACTTTTACCACCGCTGCAGCTGTGTAGATCACAGTGCTGTCAACTTCCAAAACACAGGCTCTGTAGCTCAGCAACATATATATTTTAGTGCTCTCTGCAAGATGTTTAACATGGTCTGTCAATGGGTCTTCCCGTTTGATTCCAAAGTAGTCCTTTATACAGGCAAACCATGTGACGTTTCACATAGCTGTAGCCTTAAGAGCCTCCACTGCAGCTGGAATTATTGTCCTGTGCTGCTCTTTGAGGAGCAGCTGTTTGAGCAGTGGGAGTTATCATCCACGTGGTGGCGTGTGCCGCTGACAGATTCCCCTCCATTACTTCAAGCCTAAGGATTAACCACCTGCCTCAGCACTGGAGCTGCAGCAGATTGGTCAGTCTTAATGCTTTCCTAGCCTTCAAAAATGCTGAAAATGTACCCAGCCTAGCCAACTGGAGCATTTTCCAGCTAAATGTCACAAATCCAGATTTACAGACAAAGGGGACTTAACTGTGTGTGAGATGCTGTAAATCAGTTAAAACACAAATGTTAAAACTGTATTGCATACATGCAAACTTAAGACGTTAGTTCACTAAATCAGGTTTTTGTAACTGAGCAGTCACTGATGTAAACTTTCAGGATTACCATCAACAGTGCTTTTATAGAACAAATATCCTACATTATCTTACATTTAATTTTTCCCCCTTGAGGTCAACTTTATGATATTTGTGAGATTTTATACATACATATAATTATGCATGTTTACAGAGGCTTGTGTTTGTCCCTCGTTTCAGCTTGAAACTTTTCCTAGAGTGACCCCCAACATTAGATAAAGTAAAATATCACCTTTGGTCATACTTTTGTTATAGTACTACTTCTACTACTACTTCTATCATTAATAATAATAATAATAATAATAACTCAAGCTGCTTTATTTTAGGGGTTTAGTTTTGACCCTGAGAACAAAAGAATGTTAAGACTACACAAGGGTTAAAATGGATGTTGTTGTTGCTGCGCCTTTACGACTTATCTATGGAAATAAGTGAAAGCTAATTATTCCTTTCGGCTTTTTGGTCCAGACACAATGATGACAAGACCTTGGGTGCTTGTGAGGTGTGTCTTGGGTTACTGTATATATGAACTCACTGCTTATAAATGAAAAAAAAATTGTTTTGGAATTCCAACACAATATCTGTGAGCCACTGTTTACTGCGAAACCTGTGCTGTGTCCTTTAAATCCATCTTGGATCACCACTGGCCCCTCCAAGGTAAACAAGCTGAGAAGTTAAGAGGGTGGTCCACAGTTCAATAGTTCATCTCTGGAAGGTGTCAAATGAGTACAGCCAGCCCAGAGCCATTAACACATTCCCCTCTACTCGGCTGTGCACTACTTACTGTGTTGCCTGGCTGGCGGGAGGACAGGAGTGTGAACTTGCTATGGTTTTTCTTGGTACGACTCTTGGCCTTGCGGAGCTCCTCAGACCTCTCGTAGTCTGTAAGGTCCACCACCTCATGGATTTTCTTCTCATCCTTCACCTGAGGGAAAGACATTGAATTAATCATATAACTATTTATTAACTGACTGATTTAGCTACAGAGGGTTCACAAGCTCCATGTTATTGAATTAAATATCCACATTTAAAACTGGTTAAGACAACAATGATAATGTGAGCTACGTCCAGCAAATAAAAAAAAAATTGCCTTTCAAAATGAGATTTCATCCTAAATGATTTAACTTTCAGCTCTACTTCCATGTTGCTGTTTTTATCAATGACAATATAAAATATTTTCTTGTTGAAATATTCCTTTAATGTTCACTATGATCATTACAGCTTTTGTTTTTGTGGAATGGTGTCATCTCTGTTTGGCTGTTTGGGTTTGATGGGTCTACGAGGTGCTGTTAACCGTCTACAGACCTAATTTGTAACAGCAATTAGGTCTGTAGGCCAGAGTCATTAATAGCCTTGCTCGGACAGTGGCTAGTACAGCCTTGATTGCACAGCAGAGTGGCCATAATGTGAACCACTTGGCCTCCTGTGTGACAGCTTTGGACCCTGGCAACAGTCAAAGCACACATGACACTACTGAGACATATCCAACCTGCCAAAAGGCAGTCTTAAGGACAGAGCTTTACCTGCAATATTTATACGGCCTGCAGCTCACTACCCTCAGCTACGGCCTTTATAAGAGGGATGATTAGCGGTCAGCTTGATGGACAGACAGTCAGACACTGAAAAGGCAATCTGATCATTTCCATAAACTGCTGCAGCTTAAACCAAATGCAAAACAGATATTAAGTTATTAAAAGCATTGTGTGCTTTATTTGAGATAAACTATGCATAGAAGCACTACAGGTATGCAAATGGTATCTTGAATTCACGATTCAAATCAAAAATGTTCGATCAAAGCAATTCCTGTTATTCTGTTCACTTTTCAGGGCAATAATTGTGTTGATGTAACAAAACAAAATCATGCGAGACTATATGCGAGTTTACTTTTTTCTATAAAACCCAGCAATAACATTTGATTAAAGCAATGCTCTTCAGACTGCCATTTAAAAGAAGGTGCTCGAAATTAGGATTTGGATTATTAAATTAAATTAAATTCCGTCAAGACCTTATAGTCATATGTTCTCATATTGAAGAATTATGAGACTGACAGCTCTGCAAGAGGGAAGTGAAAAGCCTGGGTTTTCATGTTCAGGGGTTCTTATCTACTTACTTCAAAGTAGGAAGCCTAGAAAGACTACTGCGCCCGGCTACATGCTAGTGCACACAGAGAAGTTGTTCTACATCCAGTACTGGTATGGGGTGGTACATAGTAAAAAGCATATCTCTAGCACATTAACTAAAATTACTTACGAAGCCAATTTTGTTTAAGCTTAGCAGATAGCCTACAGGTTAGCAGGGATAGCAGGCTCATTCACTATCATTCAAGTTTGAATTGAAAGAATTTACTAAATAATTTACGGCACAACCGCCTATATTAAATATATGTCTTATGAACTTTAGCCAAAATACCATACATACTATCAAGTGTGGTAAGTAAGTAAATGTATCCATCGATCTGTCAGCTTGGTGTCAGAACAACACTGTAAATATGAGAAATTAAAAGTAACTGGAAAAACTACATGCTTACCCTTAGGTTACTGTAGCTATAGTCCTACCAATTCTGTAGTATCTCAGGCTAGTTCTGTTGCAGAGTCTGATCAGATTATGTTTTTCATTTCCTCTGATATCTGATCAAGCACTGCCTGATATTAGCCATATTTGAATTATGTTAATCATGTCAATCAAGCTTTACTATTTTCCCACTACAGGCTATTATTAAACTACTCTGCTCAGTTGTACATTATCCTTTGTGCAAACAGTCATGAATACCATTCTGGACTTGAACCTGAGGTTCTGAGGTGTTCAGCAAAAAAACTGTCAAACCCTGAACCCTACATGGCCTACATTACTGTCAGAAAGCCATGCAGAAAGATCTCATTAAATTACAATCAATTTCCATTAATAGAATGAGGTAGAGCATGCCTGGCCACATGTAGGTGACGGGTGGAAGTGGGTTTATAGTGCCATGCTCAAGTGTTTTGGCAGACTGCTTTATTGGTGTCAAAGAAGGGACAGTCTGCATAGACAGTACAACTACTGTTTCAGCTGCACAAATTAAATGGGAACCACATCATCTCCCTGTGCCAGTAGGGACACAATGTGTTTAGAGCCCTTGCTGTCAGCAACTCATCAATGAGTTGTGTACTTGGCATTTTGTGTGCTTTATGCTTAATCACACTCATCGCTGTGGCCTCTTAAACCTCGACTAATGCAGTAAAGTCTATCTGCTGGCACATGCTCAAACATTTTTGTCTCACTGCCAGAGCACTGACATATCTGTCTCTTGTCCCTTCATATGTGGTGAATTCACTTTTGAATTAGTTTACAGTTATTTAGTATATAATCTACACACCTGAATAAATACAGCAAAGCTAACAGTATATCTTTAAAAAAGCACCAAGGCAAAAAATAAAATCCTTTTAGGCAACAGCTTTCCTCAGTGTCTAGCTGGGATACACAACACAACAGTACTTGCTGTTTTCCTTTTAGAATATATTAAGAAACCTACAGGACAGTTTTGTTGTCTTTAGAGAGACACATTTTAGTGAAGGTTGCCTTTTTTGCCAACTCTCTTCAACTTTTTGCAAACTGTTCAGGTGCTTTCTGTGAATGGAGCCTCAAACTGTATTTATATGTATGAACACATGCATGAAAAACACAGGAGCATATTAATGCTCACCTATTAAACAATCATATTAATATTCACCTATTGAACAATCAAAGTGAACTCCTCCATAGTATGTTTTATCTTCTTATTGTTAACGCTGTGCATTTAACTTTAAGAGGAAACACTGTGGTTTTCGAGAGGTGCCGTGTGGAGTGTCATAAATAGATATAAAATTACACTGAAGTGAAACTAAGCAATGCGGTACGTCCTTTAACAGACCACTGTGCAGTTGTATGCAAATGTTTGGGAGCTCAATGTTTGGTCAATGGCATATTTGGTTAATTTTCTCATAGAAAATAAGTGAACACATTCTTAACTAGGAACACATTAATTATGACATTGTTCCGCACATTTAACGCACCATTTTGTTTTGAACCTATTAATATATTCAGTAGGTTAAAAATTCTGTTCATATTTTGTTCATATTCCTCAAAATGTTAATAAATGCAAATAAACAGTAATTAGGTATCGACGTTTGCTGAATTGTGTTCAGAAGTCAGGGGTGCAAATGACTATATATAAGACTGATACGAGGAAGTTTGATTATGCCGTTCAAAACTCTTACTATGGAAACAGTTTAGCCCAACCTCAAACATTTGTAGTTATTTTGAAACGACTAATAATAAAGCTCCCTTTCTGAAACAGGATATGACGAATGGAAGATCAGAGATGATTTGCACTACTGCTTCATGCTTCAGGCACACTGTTTGGAATCTATTAGGCCATGCCATGTTTTGTTTGTGTCCTCTATTAGATTGTTTGGCCTTGCAACAATATTCAAGCAACAGTGCATTCCCGGCAGGGAAATGATATTTGTGAACCTATTTAAGCAACCTGATGATGAATAATAAAAAAAAACATCCAGGAAAGTGGCCCACACATTAAACAATCACAGCACGTCGTTTGAACGGAAACCTGTAACAGGTGAGAGATCTAAGAGGCCAAAAATAAGAGATCTAAGAAGCTGATGGCATATTGCTGCTGCAGCGGCAAAACAGCCTGTCACCTGTCCTGGTCGACGATTCGACTATTCGTTCACGTTTTTTCTCCATGTATATTATCTAGTAATCAGTAAATCAGTCTGCATACGTTTCAGACCTGACGTCCTCCTCATTTAGAAAGTCAGCAGAGTCACAGGAGCATATTTCTAAACTAAAAGAGGCGGGGCCTATGATGATCGATCTGAACTGGAGCCTGATTTAATTACAGGATATAGTGTCGGGCAGCAGCGAGTATTTTTGCTAAACATTAGCGCTTCTAGCTTATAGTCTTTTAATTTCACTTCTAACAGCTTCTTCAGTAGGATGACACTTCGTCTTTCATCTCTCATAAATAATGAACTGCTAAATAAAACCAAATTAGTCCATATTTAAAAATAATATAAACCATATTTAATAAAATGTTTGACCTGAAACCGTGTAATTATTATATTACCTGCGCTGAAATAATTATCTTTTGTTTACGGCAGGCATATTAAGGGACTGTACTTATCCTTAAATAAAGATAATCTTAGCTGTAGATGAATAAATAAACATATCTGTAATTTAGGTTCTAAAATAATGGAATTATAATAAAACAAACATCTTCGGTCCGTTTTTCCTTCACCGCAAACAGCCGTTATGTCTAAATCGTCTGAAGCAGTGTTGGATGTCTGACTAAATGACGAGCAGAATTAGGTTTCATTTGTTCAGATTCTCTTCTTCAAAAGCTCCTCCAGACTCCAGACTCTCTCTGAGACATCGTTCCCTCCGTGTTTCTCAGCTTCACAGCTTTAGCTTCCTCCAACGGTGAACCGCCAGCGCACGTTGTCACGTGGATATATTTTTTAGCAATCATCATATCCCAGCTAGAACTTAAATATATATTCATTATTACCATTTTAAAAATTATTAAAATGTCTTTTTAAATTCTTAAAGTTCTTGTGCATTTTTGTAAGCTTTAGTCTGTTTTACGAGAGAAAAAAAGCTCACTGTTGTCAGTCGACTTGAAGGTTCTCAGTCGACTTAAAGGGTCAACTTCTAGAGGGCAGCCCTAGCATAGAGTGTAAGAACATGGAGCAAAGGGGCAGATTACTGCAGTTTTCGATGCATCCCACATTCTCTAAAATGACTCTGACTCACACTGATACCACAGAACCAACACCCTTAGAAAACCCACAGTGGTGTGGGGGCAGGATGTCATTCTGGCGGTTGACCAATCAGTACAGAGTGTCCGGGATGACAAATTAGACCACACTGGGCTCACTCCGAGACAGGGTTTCAAGACACATGAGCTCTGGCTGAGTGCGCATATCTATTCTAATGGACCCCAAAAATAAAATTATAAACACTGAAAATCAGCATAATAGGTCCCCTTTAAACAACCTCCACACAATGGTTCTAACCCATACCTATATCCTACGCGTTCCTATAGGTCCACACGTACCGACAGATATAATTCATTTCTAGCTGACCATTTTACAACCTCTCTAAATTACAATTAACACTACTTAAAACTTCAGTGTGAATGGACAGAGCTAAACTGCTGTGGGTGGATATAAGCCTTAAATGTGCTGGTTTAATGACATCACAGATCAAGTGAATTCTGAACAGGCAGTTTTTGCAGTTTCCAAATATGAACTATAAGGATGATCTATAAGGAGCAGATGGTATGTTTAAAGTTTTAGTGTTTGTAAAACAGGTAAAATTCTTGTATTTAAAAAAGGCTCTTTAAAGGTTGTACCTACAACCATACGCACAAGTCAACAATCACATATACAACAGATGCTACAGCAAAGAAGCAAACATGAAGACAGCAAGACATAAAATCCTCCAGAGTGCAACTGAGGTAACTGCAAGCAGGGTGGGATCAATTTAACTTTGAATGAGTTCACTCTGTCTTTGTGCCATGAATGGGCTGTAGAAGTTAAAGGGGATTTCCACTCACTTTTAAAAAGCACCCTGCATAAATCTGTAGTGACAGGAATCAGGGGTGGCTTCAATGCTAATGCAGTTTTACTTATGATCAAAATGACCAGTGAACCGACATGTGTCCTCTGAGTCGTTATATATATTAATAATAATAAAATAAATAATAGAATGGCACAAATAAATAATAAATGGCACAAATAAATAAATATTTGGATGCTGTTTTCCCTATAAACCTGTGAATGAACCTCTCCACCTTGAACTACATAAAAATAACAACACTAACAGGGTTTATGCACGCACCCCTCGAATAGTGGGCACCCCATGAAGAACTTACTGACTTGGCAGAGTAACCTGGTTAAAGCAAACTGAGAATATCCTGCTGTGCTTCTCACGCCAGTGCACTCTAAATGAGCCTAAAGGCACAGCAACCTCAAACGCTCTTTTTTTCCAGCAGAGGTTTTATAACAGCACTGTCAGACAGTGGGTCAGAACCATGCTAGGGCCTGACCTGTGAAAATAATTGATTGTATTTGATGCTCTACATTCATTAATCTAGTTGAATAACTGTCCTCCTTCACTTTCTGATTCAGATTATTCTTGGTTATTCTCTACAAATAACGCATAGCGGTACAGAACAGCTACAGAGGGGAAAAGCAGAGTCTTTTGGCAAATAATAAGATACTTTGGCATGACCTGTTTTTCCAATTAATGTTTAAAAAAAAATAAAGCCATGTGGCCATGTGCTGAGTATAGTACAACAACGTTTCCCCATTTTAACAAGCTAATAATTACTGCAAACAGGGCTTTAAGCTCAATGTTCTTCTAAATTCGTCCCAACCTTCAGCAGTTCTCATAAACTGACCTCAGATGGTGCTAAAGAAGAACACCCACACTGTTTATGAATGCCAGTAGAAGAAAAAGGCTTTAAAAATGTGCTGAAATACCAAACGTTCAATGCAGCAACTTTCAAAGACTCTCAAAAATGACTCATAATAAGGTTATTTGTCAGAGTGGTAAGACTTTACATCACAAGAAAAAAATATAGGGAGTATGTTGGCATCCTGCCACGTTGGTCTTATATTTCACCACCTTGTTTATAAAGACATGATGCACATGCTCTAGTGCTGGAAAGGGTAAAAGTACCTGCAAATTCTACAAATTACATAAACAGATAACAATTTTATGTTAACTCACTGTCTCATTCTAATCATCCACAGAGCCATCCTGAGGCCCAGCGGTTTGCATCAAGGTTGATTCACCTTCATTCAGCATAGTCAGCAATTTATTATTGTACTGACAGCTCTCTGTTAGTAAACTGAAAAAGATTATGCTGTAATGTTCATTTCAATCATTTGACAGACCTACGGATAACTAATGCTACGATTAAAACTTCATCCAACTCTAAAGCAACATGTTCCATTTTAAAAATCGATCACATATAAAACGACCAGCTGATTTAGTTTTTCGTCGCTTTCTATTAATGACTTTTCTTGTGTTGAGGGGATGTATGTTGTTTAGTGTGTCTTGTGTTCACATTTCATGGTGACCCGTTCAGGGTGTTTCCTGTCTTCCGCCCAATGAGCCCTGGGATAGGCTACAGCACCTCCGCAAGCCCAGAGGATATGCGGCTTAGATGATGAGTGAGTGTACTCCATTATTCCATCCTAGGATAGACTTATTGTTCTAGAACACAGAACTGAAAGATAGAACTATTATACCTAGAACATCTCCAACATTTCCATATGTGATATAAGAACATTAAAACACACTGCAAAGGCGTTTAAGCCAACGGTGCTATATCACTACACTGTCATCTCTATTACCTTTTACAAAGTCAAATTTAATTTTAGTTTTTTGCCAGAATAACTCCATTAATAGCTCAATTAATTAGGCAAAAACAGGGTACATAAATCTAAACATGTACTGAAACAGTACTCAAGTATCCCCAGAGGACAGCGTAGCTTTGAAATGTGAATTCTGACTTAATGTCTGAATATCCAGTTAAAATAAACTAAGTGAATATAAAATTAAGGTATAGCTGGAGGCTTGTGATTCTGTTGATACCTCTAGTGTTAAAATATCAGGAGCACAAAAAATTACAGTAACACACTCTAAACTCGTGCAACACTGAATGCCTGAGGACAAGGTGCATATGTTGCATGTTCTTTTTCAGTAGACAATGTGCCAGCATGTTAAGCCTCTCAGAGGGCTATGTTTTCACTGTTTATGCTCCCAGATTACATCAGATGGGGTAGCTAGTAATAAGGCCATGCTGAATCTGCCTTCTCAGGTATGCACAACCTAGCATATATGCTTATTTACAAATACGAGTAAAACGTTACCATTTATGAAAACATGAAACATCATGAAAACATTTAATTGAATTATTCATCTTTATATTTTCTAATACCTGAATAGAGATTTCAGTATATGAATACTGACACCTCAAACTCAAGAATGCATCCACAGTTCTGTTTTAGCGTCTTACATACCCAGTGAAAGAGCTTTTACTAGGTGACACATAAGTGACGATTAACCTCCGCAGTGCTGTTTTTAGGTTTTCTTTTCTCACAATTGATATCATTCTTATACCTGTATATGCAACCATGCAACAAAACATTTATCGCTGCTATTTTAGCCACCAAAGGAATCGCCTTTGTCTAGCCACACAGTGTTTTCTGTGGGGATGTATGGATGAGTTTTGAGAAAACACAAATGTCAGGACCAGTCATCAGAAAAGAACACACTTCCCTATACAGCGAATCACGTACATTTCACACTATGGGATGACGAGGTGTCTAACAGGGCTTAAAATGAGAAGCAGCTATATTTTTGTCATGCATGTGGAAATCTAACACACTAGAAAAGGTCAATGTGTTACAACAAAGAACTGGAGATGTGGACATTTTCTTGTGACAGCTATAGTCTCAACCCCACACAACCCACATACATCTACCCAAAAAGCAGAACAGAGATCAGGAGACCATTTCAAAATAGAGAAATATCATCACCATTGCCTTATTTGGAATAGTAACACAGTGTACAGACTCCATGCATCATGTGGCTTTTTATTTCGCCTTGGAGGAAATAATACCTGCATATAAAAGTCAGTGTAGAGTTTACATTGTTCTATTGTACCCTAGATTTTGTGGCTCCCAGCCTGATAGTACATGTCTTCTAAAAGCTCAGTGAGAGCATTGTCTTTGCTGTTATATAAACACACTGGTGCTTCGAACACCCACAGTGGAGTGGCTGTAAAATGGCACGCAGGCTGCATTAAAGGAATAATGAAATATCCGGTTCAATATTATATGTTAGCTCAATCGGATGTTCTTATGTAGCTTCTGACACTGTATGACAATCTGACACCATTATCTATTAAAAAGTAGAAACAAGTTCAAGCTTTAAGATGGCAGCTACTACTGTTCTTTAATCACAATCTGATTTATGCAAGTAGATGATGTTCAGAGATGGCTATGAGTTTCCATTTACCTTTGTTGTGTATTGCTATTGGCCTTGTTGTGTTATTGTTCTGCTGTCTGGTGTTAGAGCAGGGTGGATTCCCTTTTTTAACGTTAGTTCCTCTCAAGGTTTCTTCTTTCTGCTTCTTCACCCTGTTCCTAGTTTACAAATTTAGAGCCTGGACCTGGGTTTCCTATAAATCTGTTTTGTGACAACTATTGTAAGAAGCACAGTATGTTAATAAATTAATTAGACTGAATATCAGAATAATTCATGTGCAACTGAATGATTACAGTCCAAACAGGGACAACAATTATATTAATAGTTTTATAAACCAACATATTTGTCCATTCCAAGAAAAGTATAATCCAATTAGAAAATCTAAGTAGAATCGCTACTGATTATTAAGACTTGAAGAATGCTAAAGGAAGTTGAGAGCTGGAGTTTGACATTGTTTCAAAATTATAGTCATCTTCAATTTGAACTTCGTTCTGCTTCTGTGGCACATGCCAGTTTGACCCTGTCATACACTGCATTAACAACCTGTTGCATCAATTTTCAGATCTTCACTGAGACCTGAATTTAGTGAGTATTTGCATTTAAAAATAGACTTGAAAAAAAAGGGCATGCACTACAGAAAAACCAAACTCTAAAAAGCAAATGTAGGCCTAAAATCTACATCCTGTGTCAGTATCTCCTCTGGTCTGGGCAGCAAGTTAAATGTATTGTATTTGGCGAGGAAGCACTGTTTGGATAAACAGCTAAATAGGAATAAATGGGAAAACTGTAACGATCAGATTTTTCAATTGAGCATTTAAAATCAACAAGCACAAAGATCGTGATGAGTCAGGAAAAGAGCAAACGGAGTGAAAAGAAGCTCTCCCACGCGTCTGTCCCGCTCCCCACAGCTGTCCCGCTTTGAGGGCACCCGTCAGCGTGGGAAATCTGATCCTGTGCACAGATGAGGAGAGACTCCAGTGCTGAGATCACGTTTGGGCCCACACCCCTCTGAGAGTAAGAGAGGACACTGGCTCGGTTTACAGCGACCCACTGACTCTCTACCTCTTATTCCATCTGACACGTTTCCCTTCATATGTTTGTTATTGGAAGAGAATCATTTGTGAAAGCTGGTGCTGTTCCTGAGGCCAAACACGAAATCAACTCAAGACTGAAATCCTGCCAGATGTCTCGGCGTTTAAAGAATAAGGGCATTTTATCAACTGTGCCAGCTGGCAGGGATGTTTAGGGGTCCTCGTGAAAATGTTGCCAATCCTCTTGTTTATCCCTCGTCTAACAAACGATTACACCAAAACAACAGCGCTGGGTTATCAAGGGTGTCTGTCTAGACAGCTGCATGAAACATCTAGTCAATGATGAAACCTCAGTCTGTTAAGCACTAGCTAAAAGGGTCAATCCTCCCTGTAGCCATGGGCCATATGCTGGCTCGGCATTGTTTGATCTGACGCTGAGTGCAGCAAACAGCTTTCTGTGTGAGCATGACTCAAATCCATTCCATCTCACCTTCACTTAGTCTGCCCAGCCTTAGCTGCAGATGAATAACAGCCAAATGAATCAGAGGCCATTTATATATTACTCATGCTTATAGGAAACGGTTAACCCTTTAAGATCTCTACTTTATTCTGTAAATACTCTTAAATTCATTTGTAGGGGTTGACGTTACAGGACAGGTAGAGTGAGTGAATTTAGCCAAGCACAACACTAAACATATCTTGAAGGAAGAAACAGTTGTTTATAAGATATATTTTCCTCCTCAGCTCTGCACACTGGTGGCATGTCACGCTACATCCTGACTCATGTAGTGTGTCCATGATTGGATAAAGGTGTTAATCTTGATGAAAGGCACCTGCAGATCTCTCAGTAAGCCTAAGCTTGACATAACATTAGAAACGTTCCTACTGCAGAAAAAGCAAACAGACTGGAGCCGTTCCTCTGCATCTCATCAGTTCGCTACGCTGTGTCACTGATTTTATACATGAATCAGAAAGACTACTGGCACATAATTTGAATGACGGTTTATCATCAAGTACCATTTATCCATTGTCTTCTCAAATCCTATACTTATTACTCAGCATCTACTGTACATGAATGGGTAACTAATATGAACTAATACGCATGTTACGCAGTTATGACATAGTCAAATGTGAGAATTAATTTCCTAAGGTATTATTGGAGGAGTAACTGGAACATTAATATAAGTACAATGTTTTTTTTAGAGACCATGGGTCATGTGTGTATTCAAGTAAGGGGGGGCAATATGAAAAATATCACATCACAGCATTCTAACAAACGCACTATACGTGCCATGTGTCAAAAATGTCATCCGAAAATCTCTTATTTAGCATTTTATCATGCTGCGCTGCACTGAATCCAGTTAAACTGAGCTAATTGCTAATGTTCAGTGTTTAATGAAAAATGTGCTCAGTCAGTGTTCTTTTAAGCGCTGATATCTGCAATATGCTCAAAGAAGCAAACTGTTTATCACACTTCCAGACCTCCGATTTCATGTTCTGTCCGAACCCTGCATTTTACAAGAGCACAGAGGAGTGTTTATTCCTGGTCTTAACATTTGCTGCTGTGTTTTGTTGTACGTCCATAAGCCTTGGGAGTTAACTGGAAGTCAATAACACAGTAAAATAAGCTAAATTAAAAGCTAAGCTAAAGTAAAAAGGATGCTTAAAAAAAAATCAGTCAAAACATAAGCATAAGCAACATAGGTCACATGTAGCCTAAAACACACAAAGAATTTTAGATCATTTCCCGCAACAGTTTCTATGTGACTAAGTAGGTTTATCAAGATTATAATCGTTTTAGAACATACGAGGACGCAACAGACAATTGGTTCCATTAGACTTCTCAAAAGTAAAATGGATGCTCAAATAAGTTGTCTGCGATAAGACAGACAACTAATTTGAGAAACAGTGTGAAGTGCAGCAGTGTGAGGAAATAACACATACGTGTGCAAATTTATCAAGACAGACTTGGTGGACAGTTTCAGAAAGCTACTGAATGCACTAAGTCACAGCTAGCACCGGTCATGGCAATGACCACTGAAGTGATGTAGTCGGCGCCTAATGCCTATATAAGAAACTCTGTTCTGTATATGAAGACTGCAGCTGATGTTCCAATTCTCACGAATTGTTCTATGACGATCTTTCTCTCGAATATCAGTGGATCCTCTGAATTGTGATATTGCTGAAGTGAGAAAATATGAATACCGTTACTACTGCTACTGCACAATGAACAGGCATCATTAGACTGGCAGCCTCCTTTACAAACAGCGCGCCTTGTCAATGTGTCAGCTCTACAGTCTGCACTCAGGCTAACCTGCAAGACCAGACTGAAAGTAGTTTTCACTTTTTTAATACTCTTCTCTTCAAACCACAAAGTAATACCGCCGCTGTAGTCCACATTCTATCAACTTCTACCCATTTAACAGACCTACCAAACGTCTTGTGTGGATAGTGAGGATTAGGCTATCAAAATAACATGACTAGAGGTTTTATGTACAGAGCAACTGTAGCACTGTTGTTTACAAGGTTAACCATTTTGAGAAGGTAGCACAATTCGTCAAAACATGTGCCTTACGTTTGTGTAACTTGTGATGTCAAACTGATGTGTAGCAGCATTCGCTTTCAGTAACAATAGGAATAAAAGAAGATAGACATTTTAACGACTTTGTAATTCAAGGAACCCAGTTATGAGAAAAATGTTATGTATACAAGACAAAACGTATCAGGTTCCAAAATGTTTTATTAATCACAGACCATAAAGAAAATGAGCTCAGACCACATATGGGCATAGGCAATAAAGAAATTGGGCACAGGCCATTAAGAAATTGAGCTTAGACCAAATATGGGCATAACTTTAACTACAGAATGACGCACGACTGCAGTGGTCTGTTTATGTTTATTTCAACTTGGACGAGTTATGCCTTCAGAATGTAGCATCACTAGTGCATCATAAACATGATATAAGGAGCTGTGTAACAGTTTCAGACATCTGACAGAACTGTAAAGCTGTTTATCTGACACGCTAACTCTGATATTAAATTAAATATACAGTGCAGCAAACACCTAATGATTAATTATTAAACTAATGACATGTCCGTTATCAATCAAAAACAGTTGCGTCCCCACTAAAAATGTTTTAGTACGTTTGGTGAGCATTGCTCTTAGGGCAGACCGCACCAGTCATGCTTCACAGACATGTGGTGCAGTTTCTGTGCAGATTCTCACAAGTTAACTAGTTATGGCTGCTTAAACAAACAGGCGCCTGATGTAGGTGGCTGGCTCTGCTCAGCTCGGTACATTTTCCCACGAATAGTGTTGTCACTCCCATCAGGGGACAGAGACAGAGGGAGGACAGTTGCTCGCTTGCACAGCAAAGCACAACAGGTGCAATAGGAAAATGCACACACTAGGACAACAACGTAGGCACGCAACACCACTCAACTACAGCCAATACAGGGTTCTAACTGAAACACTACAGTATGCAGTAATTACAAAAATATTGTACTTTTATTTCTACATGTACATTTGTATTTTTGTATTATGCCTTAGAATTACACGGGCTACGGAAATATGCAAATGAGTAGGTTGTGATGATCCCACTTAAACAAAGAATAAAAAAAGGCTATGTTTGCAGCTTAATGTAAATATATGGACCTTATAGACAGGGTGGTGAATAAATGATGTTTACACATGGCTTCAAACTCTTATGTAAAAAAGGCGAGGATATTTGTCCTTCTATGACACGCAGGTCTCTGTGTAAAAGACTTCTGACACTGCATGACATGCAGATAAGCAATGACAAGCAACACAGCAGCTTGCACAGAAAGGTTTGCAAAGGCAGTCAGCCTGGTAACAGTGCTGCGCCATGCCATTGCAAACTTCTAAAACAACTCCCTGACCAGCTGCAAAGCAGATGACCATTGATCTCTGTGAGCTGTGTGCAGAAAGGAGGAATCAACAACTGCAGACAAACAACACACAAATTACTGTTTGAATATCCTTAAAGCCAAATGGCGATAACGAAGTTGCTCCTACTGCATTTAAACAAAGCTATCCTTTGCAAGAGTTTAGAGACATTTTCTGACTTTGTGTTAGGTTCCTGATTTGTTGTTTTGCCAACAATGATATCGTAAAACTTCCGCTTCTCATGTAAATTAGAAATGAATCAGATTTCAGATTCACTTCTCATCCACTGCATCCACTACTTCCTCATATTTATTGTGAAATGAGAGTCAGGGTCCCTGTTTTATTATTCTAAAGTCACAGGGTGCACATTTACAGGAACAGGCATTGTTCAGCAACATGAAAGCCGTCACTCATCATCAGCTCGACAAAAGCGCCTGATTTGTTAGACAATGAAGTAGAATTATTTACAACGTAAATGATCTGTATGCATATCGCTCCATTTCACGTCTTTAACTATTTACATGTTGCACTGCGTACGCGAGTATTCTCCACACCATAAACCAGAAATAATAAAACCTTCTGTAAACTGGGTGATACATTCTTTCGGCTCCCTTCATGTGGGGCTTATGTGGTATATCAGTCCTAGACCCAAAACAGAATCTGTTACAAATAGCTAATATTACACATAAGCAAAGGTTATAGTTTATGGATGAAAAAATTACTTTTTACTTTTAGTGTACATCAACAGAACCACACTACTCTATTCCCAAGTAACTTTTGGACCATTTCTTTTGGTCCATTCATCATGAAACGCCCCCCAAAATGTAAAAATCAGCAGCCATTTTCAAATTACGTCAATCACTGAAAAAAAAGACCATTTCTGCAAATAAGTGCAAACTGCAAACGTAAACTGACCTCTTTTTCGGAGATGTAGAGCTTCTCTCCTTTCAGCACGACAAATCGGTTTTTCCATATTTCCCTGAAGAGGCCTTTGCCACAGTACTTGCGGATCCAGCCGATTTTGTCTGGTTGAGCGGGGTGCTGGCTGGTGTCCTGCAAGCCCTGCTTTTTAAAAGAGACCAAAAAGGGGACACGGCAGTGAGGAATAGGCTCCCGACTGTTTGAACGGCTCACTGAGGTACAAAGAGGTATTATTTCACCAAATCTGGATAGGCTAGGTGGAGTCGCCAAGACTTCTTCTTTGTTATGTAGATTCTTTGTCCCTCCATGCAAGACTTTATTTACATCGAGTGGGAGCATGTAGAGGCTCAACTTGTAGCAGTGCTCCCTCCTGTGAGGACAGAATAGGGCTCCAGCAGTACAGCTGGCCCAGTCTATCTGCTGCAGGCTGTAAACTGGGCCTTATCACAGAAATTCTGATCAAGCAGTACCAGTGACGGTGAAATGGCACTGGAGAGCGGTCAGTTCTGCAACAAGCCATTAGTACAAGTGCTGTGATGAAGTGTGGCAACCCAGAGCTCCGTTCAGGGCTGGGCTGTATATGGTCCGTATCAGTATACCGTGCTACTGACACACCTGAACTGCTCTTCGGTGTTAGGAAATTATTTTGTTAAATATCTGATTGATACAGAGACTTGTATAGACACAATAGCCATAAGATAGTGGCCAAGCGGCTTGTCTTTATTGTTCTAACTCTGTTGTTACAGTCTTAATGACAGTTAACTGTAATGTGTGTCACATTTTGAATACAGAACATTCATAAATAATTCATACTTAGCAAGTTTCCTTGCTGTAAAGGTGTGTTTTGTCTGGTAACGTTTAAAATACTGTTATTTTAGGGCAAAACAGCCACTCAAAACAAGTCACATACGTGCAGCAGTGCTGAGGTAACATGGTCTTATTAGCGGTTTAATGCTAACTTGGATATCTCCCGATACCGCGGTTCCCTGATTTATCTGGAACATTTGATGATGTTTATTAATGATTAATTATATAAATTACACCACAAACCAGCAAACCTACACCAGCTTGTGTCCTAAACGGCTACGTTTTGCACGTTAAACACAAAGATGCACACAAAGCTGAAGTTCCCCGTATTCGAATTTTCAGTTCCACCTTAAATGGTAAAGCGCTACCAGTCGAGCGCTGTAACGGTACACGCGCCAGAGCGTGCTGCTGCGTCGTTTAAGGTGGAACTGGAGATTGGAAGAACTTCAGCCTCGTAAAGACACACGACAGTTAACCTAAAGCCACGGCGCAGATGCAGTAACAGTCGTACCCGCTTTGTTGAATTGTTCTTCTTCATGGTGAGGTCTCCCGCCGAGTTCCCTCGGAGTAATCCCGTCTCCTCAGCCGTATCCGTATCTGCTTTTCTTCAAGCAAGTCCAGCCTCTGGAAGAAAGAGGAGACGAGGCGAAAACTCACGTACGGTGTCGTGTCTCTTTCACACCGCCGCCTCTCTCTTCTCTTCTCGCTTCTTCTTTCACCCTCTGTCTTCCAGCTCCGCAGTGCTCGGCGGGCAGCGTGCAGTTTAGCCAGTCCCGTTTATGCGGAACGAGAACAACAGAAAACTGGTTTTGCAGTAGCACAGATTATAAGAGCGCTGCCATCTCTGCTACCACCTCTCCTCCACCCCGTTAGAAGTGCCTCCAGACTTGTATGGGCTGTAAGGAACTTGCAGTTGTGGCCCCTCCACAGCGCCCCCTTTGGGCAGCACTAGGGGGAGGTACACGCAAGCTGAACACAAAGACACAAAGAGCCGAGCGGTTTGAGATGCTCAGGCGGACCGCTACAAAGCCCAAAGTCTGTAGACACCGTCTCACACAGCATTTCTTCTGAGATCACGGATTCTTATTTTTATATGGAGGTTGAACTCCTACTCATCTGGGCAGGCTTTACATGAAATGTTGAAACATTGATGTAAAAATGTGATTGCATACAACCACACAAGCATTAGTGAGGTCAGATACGGATGTTGGACGACCAGTCCACTCTATTCCAGCTCATCCTAACGGTGTTGCTTGGTGCTCCCATCACTCTGAAGAACACAATTCCACTGCTCCACAGTCCAGTTCTACACTGCCATCGAGAATGGTGATGTGTTGCGGCTCCCGAGCATCCCACTCTATTAACATTGCTTTTCTATAGATATTATACAAACTGTGTGTACAGAATGTGTCAGCAACTGGGTTCACTTAAAAGGCAACTGCATCATTTTTAAATTCCTCCTCAATCAGATGGTTCGCTTGTAAACAGTTCCATTCAGAGTGGTTTGGTGTGAAATGCTCTGTTCTAGAAACATTTACCAAGTAACAGTTGTTCATAGAGGTGGTGATGGGAAGCAGATGTCTATAGTGTTTAATTGCGCTTTGATTGGGTTTTGATTGCGCTAGGTTCTGTCTAAGACCTTGTTCTACGATTGCTAAAGGACATATTGTTAAAATCATGTGGGGTGTTATAAGGCAACATGATCCTTAAAGACAACGTGGTTGTTTAGATTTATCACTGTATTTCCATTATCATATAAAACCCCAGAAAAGTGGAAGGTGGATGTTCAGTGGTCATTTCTGATGGTAAATAAACTGACTATATTTGTAATGTACATATGGTGACACCTGGTTCCTATTACTCTGATTAAATGTACATGTATGAATGCATGGGAATGGGATACCAATGTTAGTATCAGATGCAGATCAGAGCATATTTACTGATGCAGATTATTAAGATATATAGTAGTTATAAGGTATTTACAAAGTGCATTTAAAACAACCAAAGTTCTGTACATCTATGATCCAATAAATAAATACATTCAGCATTCACACCAATGCACAAATCAGAGTTATTCCAGAAGCTAACCAGGAAAAATACGTTTCCAGTCTTGTTTTAAAGACTGAAACAGACGGAGCAGACCGTTGGCAGCCTGTGTGTCTTGGCACTGAAATTGCAAAAGCTTAGTCACCTTTGAGCTTTGGACATGACTGCAGAGCGGCCTATAGCAACGGATCTATAGACCTCAAGGACCTGGATTAGGAATGAGGTTCTAAGATATGAGAACCTTGAACTGGACACTGTAATGAAGTAGGAGTCAGCAGAAATTTATAATATATAAAATGAATAAAATATTAAGCTACATCCACCTGAACTAAGACTGCGGGGAACGGGTTATAAATGCTGTAAAATGAATAGAAAGTGGCACCAAGGATATTTCAACCCGTAACCCCATGCCACCTAAACATTCGGCTCTTCTGGAGTACAGTAAATATGGTGTCAAATATTGGTTTGAAATGACAGTCAAATTCAAACGTCTGCTTTTATACCAGAATCGTTGAACATCCTTCTATATGTATATAACCGAATAGGAACCGAACCTCTAACAAGGCCATCTCATGCCGGTGGAGAAATGAGTTTGTGTAACCAAGCTGGAAAGTACTTCTCAGAGCTACTTCCAGTAAAATGATCTTGAGGGTGCCTGCGTCATGTAAGTCATGATCAGTGACATCAGAAGTCTCTGCTTTAGCAGTTACTGTTCCTCAAACTGGTGGCCATGTGCTGCATTTTCATTTGGAATTTGCCACAGTCAGGTTTATATTAAGCCAGTCAGCAAAACCGTCTAAACGATGATCAGACACTTACAAATATAGCCTAAGTATTTTACGCATTGCCCTTAAAGTCACGTGATTTGATATGTTTCTTAGTGAAACATGGTGTCATAGGAGTCTCTGAGCCAGCTGGGAATGCATGGTGAAGTATTAATAAAACAGGTAATATGTGAAGAAAGAATACTGAAAAACAGAGTTATGCCCTTTAAATGGGTCAATATGAAGAATTATCCATAATAATATGACCAGGGAATCAATTAACCTGGTAAAAAGTCGAGGTTGACTCGGGTTGATTTACCCTACAGGAAGCTGTTCTGTGATGAAAGATAATCAGTAGTCCATGAAGGCTCCAGTGAAAGCTTGGCCTTTACATTGAACATCAGAGAATAGTTGCACAAACAGGTGCATCTAGAGGGAACCAACTGACAGGAAGGGAGCTTGTTGGGTAGCTTTGTGAGACTTGTGAGTGATTCAAGCCATGCATGTGACTTCAGCAAGGATGGGCCTTATTGCTGTACCTGACTGACCCAACAGCCACGATTGTGGACATTCAGTGGGTAGTGATGTTCTCTGTGAGTAATCCTTTTAGTGCCAGCACCATTAGCAGACAGCTGCTCGACTACACACAGACTGTTACTACAACTGCTCTTAGCACCACCTCAGTGGTTTGTTGTCACATGTCACACGCTCACAAGGCCTGATTTCACTCCACCTCCACCTCTACTGCAAACTCTGCAGGAACTGTGTGAGAATATTCAAGATGGATGGGATGGATTATCACAGAACACCATCAGAAACATCTACACCTTCATGCCGAGACGTCTGCATGTTGCATTAGTAAAAAGCCTGACTTCATACTGAGAGACACAAATGTGTAGCTCAATAAATATTCCCCATATCAGTCCTTTATTGTTCCTGGTAGCCTTTATCTTCCTTCTCAGTAGCACTGCAGTCCAACATGTCCTTCTGAGTGTAACTATTCTACTGATGATGAGTGTATTACCTGTTCTGTGGTAAAGAAGCACAGGCTGGCCCGCAAACATACAGACTCGGTATGTGTGTATCTAATGTTCTTCTACACTGAACAGTAACAGCATCTCTCAGAGTGGTAGAACTAGTGCGGCTCTCTCCCGTGAGGGGAATCTCCTAAACATCCAAATCTCTACTGCAATGTATTTACATAAAACCTATAAAACGTGACCAGGTGCTGTCTGTAACTTACCACGACCTTTCTTAGAAACCTCAGAGCAACAGGTTAGGAAAGCTTGTACTTGCAATGTTCACCTGATACTCTTAAAAGCTGATTGGATCTGCAGTTCTACACCTCTGACAGTAAACTACTAAAGTTCTGTAGTTTAGACTCTCAATGCATCGAGGTCTAATCTCATGCTCTTACATCACACTTGACATTTCGCATGCATTTTAAGTTCCTCAAAACGACCAGGTGTTGAATCTGAACGCCCATCAGTTCTGAACTTTAAACACCCTGGAGGGCCAACGGCTGTTTTCTTGACTGTATGAGGAAGAGAGCACGGTAGCTACCGTCAGTCTCTGCCCATTCACATGATCAGTGGAGGGGTCGGGATGCATATCAAAGGGGAGCCAATTAGTGATGGACTGGTGGCCTGTTCATGGTGTTTCCCACTTTCCAATCAATGAGAGTTGGATAGGCTGCATCACCACATCTATCACACTGTAGTCTGCTCTTGTTGCAGTCAGCTGACTAGCTCAAGGTAGAGATGACAAAGGATTCTCAGCACTGAGCTACAACACAAATAGTTTTCTTTTACTTACCAGTTATCGTTTTAGGGTTGGCCCGGTGGCCAAGTGGATTGCACTGTATGTAGTTTGAATGTCCTCCCTGTGTCTGTGTAGGTTTCTTTTGGGGGCTTCTGATTCCTCCCACAGTGCAAGGACATGCGTTCAGGTGAACTGGAGATCCTAATTTGCCCAATAAGTGTAAGTAAATGTGTCTGTCTGACTTGTGATTGGTTGCTGATCTGTCCAGGGTGTTTCCGGGCTTTTGCCCATTTAACACTGGGATATGTTTCAGCACCCACCACAATCCAGAAAGATGAAGCAGTTTAGAAGATGAGTAATGGGTTTATTTTCATCTGATATATGTAGCGTTGATGTGGAAACAGGCCACAGTTAGATCTGATGCTTCCTATTTAGTTGACTGAATTAGAAGTATCTAATATTGTAACTCAAATGACTATCATGAAATGCCCTACGGCACCGTCTCTCACAAACTGTCCCAGCGACCTGCGTTGTGGGTTAACTAAATGTTAAGCCTTGGGTTTATAGGTAAAGCTTTAAACACATGCTGGCAAATTATTCAAACATGTATAAGACCAACACAGAGACACGAAGACAACCCAACACAAAGCGTCTGAAAGGATGGGTAGTCGTCAAGAAGCTGTTGCAGAGAAAACGGAAATAGACGTAGACATTGTCTACACCACTGAACATCTGAAAGTGGGGTAAAGTTTTATAGACTGATGACTAAAAGAGGTAGGAAAACCAGTCTCTGTAGGAAGCTGAGGTGTGGAAAAATATCTGTGTAGAATTCACACTGAAACACTGAAGAGAACACACTGAAAGCAAGTCTCCCTAATAGAGTCAGAGCAGTAATAAAGGTAAAGAGTGAAAACTATGATATCATATGTAGTTACTGACGTTTTTGTCGGATATATTTTTCAGCTATGTTTTTTCTGCCTCTGAAAAATGAATAACTCGAACCTGAATTTGACTGGAAATGAAATAAAGTGTGATCTGTGACTAAGGCACAGTACTCGCTAATTAAGCCAGAATATAGTGAGGAGAAACTGTGATTTCAGGCTCGAATCCGGTTACTGTGGTGTCTTTGTAAACCTAATGAGCTGACTCTGATCACCTACAACCCTAACCCTTGTAAACCTGACTGAGTTGCATATCAGTCTAAATTTCATTGTCCCATTTGTATCTTTCATGAGAGCCTCTCAGCTTCCGACCAGTTTCTCATGAGGCTGTGTTCCCACCTTATGGTTTTAAACCATGTGTAAGTGTGGAGCTCAGTGAAAGTTATAGTACATCTTACAAAGTTAAATTTAGAGCTTTGGCGTCACTTCAGCACTGGTGGCTTTATTGTGTAAAGACATTTTTGTGTCTTCTAGTAAACGTTCTTTGATTATTTCAGTCGACAGTGAGCATTAAAACCTAAAGTAATCACACAGTGGCATCAGAGCAATGACACCCACTAATCCAGCACAGAGGCGGAATTAAGACGAACCACTGCCCCAGTTTCAGCAGGCCCGTTGCACAACCATGGTGGAAATCAGCTTATGGAGTGGCCTCTCACAAGCCAGTCAATTACTGAGGAAAAACACAGGCTGGAGTCTATTTTTTTAGGCAAGTGAAGGCAAAGGAATATATGCTTCAAGGAGAGAAGCAGATGCGTGTGAGAATGTTCCAGTCATCTGCAGTACTGTGCAAAACTTCAAGTCCACCCTGCCTTTATCTACTCAGTCAAAACATCTAATATGTACTATGGATTACTGTGATCCAAGTAATCCCAAACACATTTAGACAAACAACACCTGGCAACATGTCACCCAGGGTTGGTGTCCACCTCTTCCTTAAGAAACAAGGAAACCCACAGTCGCTCCACTTCACTGTTAGTATTAATAACTGTTAACCAGGCTAGGAGAAAGGTTGGGGGTTCAGCATTAAACTTCACCCTTTTACTTACCAAGAGTGTCTCCAGGGCTGGAAATCTGCAGGAGGCAGCAGTCTGTATAGTGATCACTTTCCAAGAGCTTCTTACCATTGTACAGTTTACTGATGCTTTCATTGGCTGCCTGTCTTCAATGATCTAACCAGGAGCAGGACCTTGATTGGCAGGATGTTACAAAACTACTAAGAAGCCTTGCAATGGTTGGGCTTTGATGTTTGGATGTCAGTTGACTTTAAATATAAAAAAAAAAAAAGATGTTTTAAATACCCAGCAACCATTGTCATCATGTTATTCTGTTGGCTTTTATATTGTTCTGATTACGACCCATTACACATCGCAGGTGAGTACTAGACAATGTCATCTTTCGGACCACGTCCAGATGGTTCTACTAACTGTCCGTACAGCTGCCGGGCCTCTTCCTCCTCCTCCTTCTGTTGTGTGTTCAGACACTGATAAGATCAAGCCCTCTTATAAAGTGCTTGCACTCACATCTCCCTTTGTTGTGAGAGAAAAGGTCGCTTCTATAAATAGAAGGTGGTCTTCTGACAGAGCTGTCAGCCGCCTGGTGTTCTGCTGGTTGGCAATCACATTTGTGTGCCCATCCAAGGCCTGTTAGCTTGACTCTTGGCCTCTAATTGCCCATTAGTATTAATCAGGCTCAGACTGCACAGACAGTTTAGCTTAACACGGAACCCGACAGTGTCTTTTGATGCGGTTCTCAGTGAATATATCAACAGTGCAAATATAACAGTATCATGCAGTTTCTTAGCACATTGTAGACATAACACCATAAATGCAAACACAGCAGACATAAACCGAAGAACAACATTAACTGATTGGGGTTGGTGTTAAAAAGAAGCAGGAAGTTTCAGAGTGGTACATTTGAACTTTGTTAGCTTTCTGTGTGTTGTGTGAGGGGATATCAAGCTTTCTGGCAAAGAAAGTATTGTGTTATGAGATGACATCACCTTGTAACAGAGAAAACGACTGGAATTCCAGCAAGTGGGAGAAGTGGTTTCTGTGGGAGAGAGCTTCTCCCTCTGGCATGTACTTTGAGCTTTATAACTTTGCAGGCTGTTTACATGCACAAAGAGCTACATAGCACACTAAAGGAAAGAGAGAAAACAGAAGCACTGGTCTCCTTTAACTGGGTGTTCCACCAATAAAACTGCATAATTCAGTCATTCAGATTAGTTTCATATGAAATGATTTGTTTTAGAGAAAGGATATAGGAACCAGGATTCCCAATGTCTATATATTATAAAATCTAGTATATTAATTATTAGACCTTTTAGGTCTAGTTTGCCTTACAGCGTCCTGTATGTACCATAAATTCACCATAAATAAACTAAAAACCATGTTTTTTCCAATAACTTATCACAGAACTATTAAATGACTACATCTATTAGACAATAGGCATATTCATAACAATTTTATGTAATCATTTGCTTTTTAGACAATTAATCTTTCCAGACTTCTGCTTCCTATCACCACCACTGTGATTAGTTAGGAAGGTTTTCTATAACATGCAAATACTCCGAATGACTTTATTAGCATCTTAAAAGGAAGTTACAAAAAAATCCCAATTCATTTTAATGTTCTAGAGGTGTATAATGGAGGTTTGGACCTGCGACTGAGTCTTTGAGAAAACAACTTAAACAGCTATTTAATTTTATGTTAGATGGGTACAGAGACATTCATGCTACCTTAAACAGTCCCAAATAGATTGTATGCTACTGTGAAATGTAATCGCTAGTTATTGTTATCATCATAAAGCTAGTCTAGACATTTAAAAATGAGGAACTGAAACAATAACCCCAAACTTGCATTAATATAGTTTACCTCTATTTTCATATTGTCGAGACACTGCCTCAGTTCCTTTGGTCAGTGATGAGCATGTTTGATATAAAAGGAAGGAGCAACACTGCAGCTCCAGCGTCACTGGTAGAAGCAGATTAGTGGGAATTCAGACCCCCCAAAAGCGTTGTTGCAGGAACTTGGGGGCAGATGGCCTGGGTTTATCTACCAATTTAGGCCGCAGGAGCTTGGACAAACATTGCAGGAGGGTTGGTGCGTCTTGATTGGTATTTTGAGGGTTAGGATACGCCCAATATTCCGAGATTAGAGGCTGTAAGGGCTCCAGAAGCATTACAGTAGGCATGGAGTCCCCCAAGCTAGCTTTACTAAGTATATGTAGAAACATGTTGAGGTTAGAGATTAGACTGTGTGTTCTCTAATTTAGAGTAATGGAATACAAGCCTGTTTCCAAAAAAGTTAGGATGCTGTGCAAAATGTAAACAAAGCATGAATGTAATGCAAATGCTATATTTAACTGAATGTTGTAGAAAGACAACTTGCCAAATGTTGAAACTGAGAAATGTTTGTGTTTTTTGTAATATATATGCCCATTCTGATTATGATGCCAGCAACACATTTAAAAAATGTTAAGACATGTTGAACGTTGGATCACTCTGTAAGCATCCAGGAACTGAGGAGATCAGTTGCCTTAGCTATGAAGGTGAACTGTTTCCCAGTCTTGCTTGATGCAGGATTTCAGCTGTTTATGGGTTTAGGGTCTAATTTGTTGTGCTTTTGGTTTTACAGTGTGCTAAATGTTTTAATAGGGCCGGCCAGTTTAGCACAGGGACTCATTTACTATGAGCCATGCTGCTGTAATACATGCAGGACGTGGTTTACTGTCTTGCTAAAGTAATCAGAACTTCCCTGAAAAAGACGTCATCTGAAAAGTGGCATACGTTGCTCCAAAACTCTTTTATCACAAACTGTGCCTTCGCATGCCATGTGCACTAATGCATCCCATGCCATCACAGATCCTGGCTTTAAACTGTCTCTCAATCCTTACCTCTGAAAATCTCAGCCTCTCTGTGTTGCCCTTTCCATACTCAATCATGTTACCGACCCACTACCAACTAGCCTAATTATTAGAAGTTTAAAACTAAGGAACCACTTTCAATAATACCCTACTATAAGATTATTTGTTTCTTTGAACAGATTTCTGGCTGCTGTAGCATAAAGAATGGTTTAGATGTGAGTAGCTAAATATGCTGACTTTGATATTTAATACTTCAGTAGATTTACAAGTATACACATTGATGTTTTAGGCTGAGTAAAGTAGTTATTTCACTAATTGCCCTTCTGCTTTTTCCACTTTCCAGACAATTTCCACTTTTGCAAACATGTTGAGTGTTGGCCCATTCTGGTGATTTGAATAGGCTGGCATTGAAGGGCTGTTGGGTATATTTGGTTTGGAAATTGTAAGTGGGCATTTTTACTAAAGGGAAAACACTTAAAATGAAAATGGCATTCAAATGAATTATCTTCCTACCAAGGAAGACGATCACTTCCCCAATTCTTTTCTTCGTGTGTAAATCCACATATCTATAATAAAGTACATACGTATTATTCTGTAAAGAATTAGATTGGATTAGATCATTGACTAACTATGTCATATACTGTACAGATGTTGGAGGAATACTGCTGGAACATAAACACCACTGTAGCTCATTCCAGTTCCAGGCCTGGTTCCAGAACAGAATCACAGAGAGTGCTTCAGAAATACATGGAAAACAACACATATATTAAAATGCCTGGGCTGTGTTTGTTCATGATTAAAAGACTAAGAATTAAACTTGTTGTAGGGCTTGCTATGCTTTTAAAAATAACTGCATGTCCATGATGAGAAAACTACTTGCTAACTATGTTTGATTAATTTCCCTAACATAAGTTAACATCCAGTATGATAATACCAGAAGACCCAAGCTAGAGATCAATACTCAATTCTAGCTGTTATTAATTCTAATCAAGTTGTAGCTTTTATTAGACATTTAAACGGCATGTAGTATAATCAGTCTTCTTACTGCACATTAGAGCCTTTCTAGGTACATAATCAGTTACATCTACATTTACATTAACGGCATTTAGCTGACGCTCTTATTCAGAGTGACTTACAAGGTTAATCACATTACAGGTAGGCCAATGTAATGTTAGAAATCTTGCCCAGGAACTCTGATTGGTGTAGCACAGCATACTCACCCATACTGCTACTACCCACACCCATACCAGTGAATCTTCCCCAGAGCTCAACTGATGTGCGAAAAAGTAAACCAAGGCTGCAATGCATGCTTGTGTACTTCTGTAGAAATAGTCCTGGCTCCATCTCTCCAGAGAAGGTAGTTCCACTGCTAAGCAGCCCAATGTTCAGTTTTATACTTCTCTAGCAGACTACTGGTATTTAGCATGGAGATCTTTGGCACACGAGTGGTCGCTCTAAAGTCTCCCATTATTCTGGCGATGCTGTCCACAACTGAACATCAGATTTGGGAGCAGGTGCAATTGTGGGGAAACAAAAACAGCCTCTTTAGTTATAAGGTATAAAGAGAGATTACAAATGGCCATGAATTCTAATGTTTTTGATGTTATGATGTTTTTCATAAGAAAAATTACAATTTAGTTTAAACAGCCCAAATTCTTTTATTAGAAGGAGTCTGGGTAATTTTGGGCATGATTTGGCCAGGGCTCGTTTGTAGGATTCTTGGGTTTCAGTGACTGTCGAATCCTGAACCTCATAAAGCTGGTTTGACAGTTAGCTGGATAAGCCAACATGAGGCTTTTTAACAGAGGTTGATTTATTGTTTGATTGTTTCTGTATAATGTTCCTTCTGTATTGTCCTCATATATGTATATGAGGTGAAGTGTATGTGTATATATATACATATAGTGTTTCCACCTGGACAGCTTTTTGAATAAGGCACAGTACCAGGCAGCCAATCAGAAGCTCATGTACGTGCTGTATAGAATTTCCATTACATTTTTATGTATATCATTTCCATAATTATATGATATATGATTTACGTTATGTACCTATCCCTGTTTAAGTACAGTATCCCTGGCCTGTTTTAATTCTAAGGGTCATAATAGACTTCAGCTGTTGAAAAGTTAAATCCTATGACCAGCTTGGAATATAGACTCCTTAATGAGGAAGAGTTTTAGACGACCAACTACTAATAAGTTGAGTTAAAAAACGGGAGATCTTAGAATGGAAGCGCTGGACGTTTTGTGCTTTTTGCAGTACATGTGGATACTTGGTTTTAAAATCTGAAGTGGCCCCTTAGCAGTGCACATACACACAGACACTCCAGCTGACTCGACAGAAACAGCAGCCGCAACAACAAACTCCGTCCTACCCCATTGGTCAGTCCTCCTCTTCCGTGTGTAATTTTGACTGGAGGAATGTGTTGCGACCACAAGTGCCTGAAAGTGGAAGGGAAAACATTTACTGTTGTAAAGGAAAGGCTCTGCAGAAAAGCCTATCTGCATGAGTCACATGATAATTTAGCTCATTGGATGACTGACTACGGACATTAGTTTCTTCAATAAACTACAGCAACTGCAATATGAGAGACACATCAGGCATGTAGCTGTCTCTCTATTGTGTTGTTACCTTACACTTGCAAATGAAAGATTCAGTGAAACCTCATCTGCCTTCCAATGTCGGGTCTTCTAGCAAGTCTGTGAATGACAGCTCTGCAGGAAGTTAAAGGCCTGTGCTGCTTTAACAGCAGAGTTAGTTAGGCTATCATGCTGTATTGAGATGTATCCTTTAGTGTTATGGTAAACACAGACTAGCACTGTACAGTGCTGTGCAAAAGTCAGAGACCACCCTTTATATATTGTTATTTAGGTTCCACTCACAAGTCCATTAAACACAGAGGAGGAAAGCCAAAGGGAAATAAGGGGGAAACCAGGAGTTTCTTAAGATGGAGTTTTAACATTACAGAGAAAATGGGACTCCTAACAATTGTACCAGACCCAGTGGACCACCATAACTGTTGCCATGATCAGATAAACAGTACTTCACATCTATGTCTACTTAGGTTTCAGATCTGAAACAGCCCACGGTTGATTATGTCCATTCTCCTACTGTAAGGACAACTTAATTCTAGCTGAAAGGATGTGTAGCTGTCAAGACCCCCTCCCTGAGAAAAGGATTTCATTCAGTGCTAAATTACTGCAGCGGCACTCTACCACCTTGTTCGGCCTTGGAAATTTCGGAGGCATGGCCATGCAGAACGTCAAACATGGAGCATCACTGGTAGCGCCACAGCAGCAGTAAGATTTTGAATCATGTAAACAGTTGGGACTGTACGTTTAAAGATGTGTAAGTGTGTTGCTCGTGCTTGGGTGTGGGGCTGGTTAGTACGGTAGTTGCGCAGTGTTAGTGCCTTACGTCAGAGAGAGTTATATGGCTATTGATGACCCGTCTGCTATACTGCTGGGCAGCGTCCCCCACTGCTGCTATGTTCATACTGTCTAAGGAGCTACATATTCCACATCTTCATACTCTACACCAACTCCACAATACCTTATTAACTTATTATTCATTCAACTTCACCTATTATTCATTTTACAAACAAATCATGCTGTATTTAGTTGTTGAGGCTTCTGTGTAAGTTTTTTAACCCAATCTTGAATTTAGTGGCCATTTAGACTGGAAACATATAAACTGGTCTCTCTACCTGAACACATACAGTTACTATATGAACAAACATGAGCATGAGATTTGGTATTACTGCCACTGTGTATGCTCCAGGGTTATGTCAGTGAGATTGTAATGAGATCAAAAGTCCCACCTGGTCTGGGTTATAAGAGAATTGATGGATTAGGGTGAAAATAATGGAGGGCAGACTGTACTGGTGTAGTCCTTCAGTGATACTATTGTAATTTAACACAGTGATTTTAGATCGGGGCATTTCAAGAGCAGGATTAGTCATCAGCGCTTTGTAATGGCATGAGTAAATTACAGCTGTTAATTGTGTTCTTTATGTCTGCTACAGTATGTGGGTTAAAAGATGTGAGATCATCTTGAACATCATTCAGTAAATACACAACACCCTAGTTTACTGAGCAGAGCAACAGTGCTCTCTTCCTCCTCCAGACGAACACTTGCCTACAATAAGCAGTACTGTGGCATGTACAGGGTTAAAATTCTGGTACAAGAGATCTCTGGAGCTTTCGTCATCTGACTTTACAAGCCCTGTAAGAAAAGCATGTAATTGCTGCTCTTTCGGACTAACCTAGTGTCCGGGTGCTACTGAAAACCATGCTGTAACTGTACCTGGATCATTGACCGGCTGCTCTCCTGCTGCGTTAAATGTAAGAGGTGTTAAAAGTGCTATTGATCACAAAGCTTATTAACAATGCAAAGGAGCTCACTAAAATGGTTGAGTTTGCAGTTCACAACATACTGGAGATCTGAAGATGCTGTTTTTAGACTTACTCAAACAGACGGTTTATTAAAGAAAGGGGTTCAATGGAAGCAATTAAGCAGTGAAAGTAATTTATTCATGAAGAGAATATAGAATATTGGATGCAATCTACACTTGTACAGGACTTCGGACGGGATTGGGACAAACGGTCCAGCAACGGAGCAGCTGGACAGATGTTAAGTTTTTGCACCTCTGCAAGCTCATTTTGGTTCATTAGGTTGGTTCAAAAAAGGGTGTCAGGTTATTATTATATTATATTATATTATATTATATTATATTATATTATATTATATTATATTATATTATATTATATTATATTATATTATATCACATTATATTATATTATATTACATTACATTATATTATATCTCCAAAGACTGTAACGTTGTCTTGCCAGACATCGGAGTAACTCAGAATAGTTTGATGATAAGTGTATATATGATAGCAGTAATGGAACAATACAGGTAAATCAGTTTTCTCCCGGATATTGCTGTATAACATCTGGTCTGTTTCCCTCCATCATGAATGGATTTAAAAATATCTTCTCAAAACTGTATGTGAGATAGCTTTTAGAGGCAATAAAATCTTGACGCCTGGTTCCTATCGCCACCACTGTGACTGTGACAAGTCCCTAAGTGTTTCACAATAAACCCACCCTAAACCGTTTAATTCCGCAGGTGTTTACCTTTGTGCTGGAAACAAGATAATCTATTAGCATGCATTATAAGTTATATCAGCTCATGGTTTGTCTCTGTTAGCTGATTTAATGAGAGGATGAGATTTTTTGGGGTTTATAACTCTGCAACCAAGAAGGTCAACCTTTTGCGTAAACACTGCCACCATATTTGGTTAAGTGAGACGCACCTGGTCCTGTAATGCTAGCCTTGAAACTCTACTCTGTACACCCATCAATTATGGAGTGAGCCAAGAACAGGACCGTTCAGTGACACTCTCTTCTGTAAGAACCATCTTCCTAAATATCCCTGGAAGCCTTCCAGTGCAACACTGATATGACAGCGGTTTCCCCTTCCTCTCAAATGAGTGAGTCCTATTGTTTCTATGCCGCAAAGCGCGAGGATGTTGGAATGCCAAAGGCATCTTATGGCATGTTTCCTCGGCTGGGAACACAAGAGTCAGCCTGTCTTGTCTTAGCTGTAATGCACTCCATCATACAGTGGATTATAAGGACACTTTCTGCTGACTGATGGCCCTTACTGGGTGGTCATAAACTGTGTGGCTTTTTTAAATGGGTAACCATATGGAAAGCTCTGCCTCCAAAAAACCTCAGCAATTTATAACAGCTTCTGGATGTGTGGGTTCTAAATTTGAGCGTTCATTTATAAGATCTTGACCTTCATGCTTGGTTGTTATAGTGTACAGTGTCTATTGGCATCAAAGGCTAGGTACTAATCAGAGGTTCCTCTGAGATCTGAGTGCTCCTCATTAATAATGAAACCACCTTTTATTGCTTTGCTCATTATTCATAAGGCTTAAAAAGGCTGCGTCCTCTCTCTCAACCTGTAGTCGAGGCCTGGCTCACACAACATGCTAATCAAAGTAATGCAGACCTTTATCTGCCCCCTGCAGAGTGATCTCGTCAACTCCACGCACATGCCTGATGCCATCTCCTGCCATTCAGTCAAAAGCTTCATGCTCCTGGCACCTACAATGCACCCAAAAGGAATCAACCAACAGGAGTGGGGTAGGTGGGTGGGTTTGACATTGTGAGACATGCACATGATTTAACACTCAACCGCACATGTGGAATAAGCACAATAAGTCCTCTATGAGTCATCCTGTTAGTGCCAGCACCATTGGCAGACGGCTGCACAGGACTACATGCCTGCAGACCGTTATGACGATTTCCATTAACACCATGTCAGCATTACTAAGGACTGCAGTGGGTCATGCCAGACTGTCATGAAGTGAATCAGAATGGCAGTAGGTCATCTTCAGCGACGAGCCCCCTTTTGTCTTGGCGGAGACAGCCAACAAATCCCGGGGTCAGCACCTGGCGTCACCCCACGTCTATCCCTACTGTAAAATCTGCAAGAGCTGTGTAAGAATTTTTTTAAGCTGCATGGAAGGGATTATCACAGGACACCATTAGGAGCCTCTACAACTCCATGCTGAGACATCTGGCATGTTGCAATAACAAACATGGCGGTCCAGCACCATACTGAAAAACACCACTTCTTTGTGTGTATCTCAAGAAATATTGATCATATCAGTCTGAATGTATCATCCTTTATTGTCCCTGGTCACCTTCATCTTGCTCCAAATAGCACTGCAATCAGACACCTCCTTCTGGGTGCAACTATTCTAGTGTGTACACACTACCAGTGAAAAGTTTAGACAGGGCTACACTTTGAAGATTTCTTTATTTTTAGCTTAATGCTTTGCTTTAGATTAAAGTGAAGACATCAAACTATAAGACAGCGTTCATGGAATTATACAGTCACCTTAAAAAACTAAACTGCAGCTTCGCAGGAGGGTCCAACAGCTTTCCAAAATTTGCAGTGGAGGCTGATAACGAGATTTCTTTCTAAGCAAAGCTTCTGTGCAACAATATGTATATTTAAGAGATAGGTTCTATGGCAATAATATACATCACTGTAATACATTAAGATTATATGTGTTATATTACAAACCGGATTCCAAAAAAGTTGGGACACTAAACAAATTGTGAATAAAAACTGAATGCAATGATGTGGAGGTGCCAACATCTAATATTTTATTCAGAATAGAACACAAATCACAGATCAAAAGTTTAAACTGAGAGAATGTATCATTTTAAGGGAAAAATATGTTGTTTCCCAATTTTAATGGCGTCAACAAATCCCAAAAAAGTTGGGACAAGGCCATTTTTACCACTGTGTGGCATCCCCCCTTCTTCTTACAACACTCAACAGACGTCTGGGGACAGAGGAGACCAGTTTCTCAAGTTTAGAAATAGGAATGCTCGCCCATTCATGTCTAATACAGGCCTCTAACTGTTCAATCGTCTTGGGCCTTCTTTGTCGCACCTTCCTCTTTATAATGCGCCAAATGTTCTCTATAGGTGAAAGATCTGGACTGCAGGCTGACCATTTCAGTACCCGGATCCTTCTCCTGCGTAGCCATGATGTTGTGATTGCTGCAGAATGTGGTCTGGCATTATCTTGTTGAAAAATGCAGGGTCTTCCCTGAAAGAGATGACGTCTAGATGGGAGCATATGTTGTTCTAGAACCTGAACATAGTTCTCTGCATTAATGGTGCCTTTCCAGACATGCAAGCTGCCCATGCCACAAGCACTCATGCAACCCCACCTTGGTACAATGTCACTGTATAATTTAACGGAATTGTGGAAGAAATATTTGTAAAACAGATGAAAAGAGAAAAGAAAACGTAAAAGTGCAGACAAGGTGCAAAAAGCACATTTTGCACCGTGTCTGCACTTTTACGTTTTCTTTCTAGAATTCTAGAATTTTCACCCAGTTTCTGAGCCAATTATCATCAAGCTCTTCATTCATTCAGAATTTCCAGGCTAGAGTGTGTTATGTGATATAAAGTTTAGAGGAGGTGACTGGATGTCCATTTGTTGTGCTGTTATTAGCCAGACTGAGTTTGCTAGTGAAAGACGTTGTATCCATAGAACACTGTACTGCACGTAGTGTGTCCTTTAGGTTGTGTGGAGTTGTTATTGGAATCCTCTTTGTTTTTGCAGCACTGCAACTTCCGGAGATTCCTGCCTGGAGCGTAAATTATTAGAGCTAGCGTGCCAGTGTTGTGTAATATGGCCCTATATACGTATATCTTACACAGGCAATTATATAGGGCGGCTCATGCTGCCACATCAGTTCAGGACAGAGCGGTGCGATATTGACCAGATCAGTCTATCTGCTGTTTGAGGTTCGTATGGCTGAGCTTCTCTTTCACAAGTTGATTTGCATTTGTTTTCCATCTAGAGGATGCTGCACTGCATTGGTCACTGGAAATGGCCAGCAGCTACATTAGGTTAGATAACACAATCAAAGCTTTTGAGATCAATAAAGTGCTCTCTCTCTCTCTCTCTCTCTCTCTCTCTTTCTCTGCCATTATTAAGCAGGCAGACAATGAATGGTTCACTGGACAATGTCATAATGACATTTAGTAAACATCTGAGACTGGAAAAACACTCAGCGCTCTGAGTGAGGCTTGTTTTGATGCAATGTTTTTAAGCTTGGATTTGGATTACTAATGTCTCAAGGCCTAAACAGCTGCAGATGTTCCCAGATGTAAAAGAAAATTTAAAATGCTTTAACAATCCAGTTTATCCTGTATCTGATCATTTTACAGATATTTATATATTTATTTAATTATTTTTGGTTCCTGAGGATGCTAACGGCCAAGCATTAAAAATGCATCAGCATTGACTACAGACCAGTGGAAATAAAGTGTCTGCCTGATCCATTAGCTGGAGGAAGATGCTGTAATAAATGAGCATGAAACTGCATATGTGGATTTAGAGCTATCCTAATGTTAATGCTTCCCTTAATATTACATCAAATCCAATGGTTTTGCAGGCTTTTGCTTCTGAATAGTGGAGAGCTATTTTTGAATCAGCCTGTAGCAGTGGGAAAAGTGTTAAACTGTAAGATCTGTCGCAGCAGCGTGTCACAGATGAAAGGTTTGTGAACTACTGATGCCTCCATCTGAAGGTTTAGGATTGGAGGCAATTCAGGCACATTTTAATAGCTCAAATATCAGATGTGTTAATGCCGATCCAGTTTAAATCCTTTGTGTTCTATATTTAGTTGTAGAAGTACCGCAAATAGTCCACAAACTGCTGCACATTTTCAGAAGCTCTTAGGCAGTCTAAATGTCTGCAGTGTGGAACTTCTTTAAAGTAGAGAAAAAAGGTTAGCTACAATGCACGTAGACTGTGGTTCATTTGGCCACTGTTTTTTAAATGAATGTGAACACACAACCCCGCCCAACAGCGTAAATGTCCATGACAAATGACCATAGCAATTCCTAACTCAGTATATAGGTTAAGAATAGCATGAACAAGCTTTTGGCTAATAGACAAACCATTTATTTATACTTCAGCAGAGCACAGAGGAGTGCTAACGTATATTCTGCTGTGTTTTTGCCAGTGAAAAGTCCTCGCACAGAGCTACGGCCTGTCTGAAAGTCTCTACTCAATGTAATCAAAAGGTTTTCCATCAGCATTCTTACAAATAATCTTACAAAATGGGTCCCAGCTATTAAACATTAAAATATGTGTGACTGATTCCACTGTCAGTTCCTCATTACTGTATGTTAGTGGTTAATCTGACACCTAGTCCTTCAGTTCAGCTTGTGAAGTCCAGTCGGTTGATATAGCCCCCTGTATCTACCTGGATAGCACAGAACATTTTACACTGACTATTGAACCATTTTACTTGCTACTGAACTTGATAATTAAATAAAGGGTTAAAAAAACATTAAATTAAAGCAAGTAAATTAATCATTAGGCTTCTCTGAAGCTCTCTTGGGGTTTCTCACACAGGAAATCCCAACCTTTTTCCTTGTGAAAGATGGAAAAACAAGAACAATGCCACCACTTCACTGCTAACGTTTTACAAACTGTAATATACGTGCAGTGTGCAGTGTGCAGTGTATGACTGTGTTATCCATTGATATTGGCAGAGACTCTATATAGTAAATTAACTAAATTGGGGCGGTAACCAAAACCATGTCAGGAAAGTTTATGGCACTCTTAGAACTCTTAGAACAAGTTGTTATAAATGAGGAGACCAGTCAATGGTTGACATATGAATGAGGAAAGCTTAAAACGCTCAACATGACATCTGTTTTTGGAGAAGTTGACTTATTTTCTTGAAGGACAGGTCTTTCTCCATAAACATTCTGGACAAGAAAGTTTGCTCAAGTGTGGAGGAGTCAACAACATTACGGAACTTATGAGGAACCGGCATGACCTATTATGTAATGTCTTTGTAATAGGTGCCCAGTTCTGTTCCTGAAGCTCTACCACCCTTTGGAGTTTAGCTATAATCTCAATCTAACTCAGCTGATTCAGGTATTCGGGGTATCAGAGTATTAGAAGCAGGTGTACTGTATTTGAACTCTACACGAAGTCCAGGGCCAGAAGTGGACTCTCGTGCTATACATCACATATGGCAGATTTTAATAAATATCCCAGGTTGCCATTAAGCAGAACTCTCACAGAGTAGGGACATCCCTTCACAAGAACGGAAGTACACTGTTACATATTTGTTTTTGGTTTCAACAAAAAGGCTGATGACGCAAATCAAATTCCGACTGTAATTCATGTTGGGCACCGGGTTAAGGTGAGGTGTTGCTACATGGAAGGCTGTGAAACACCTTGATTTCGTGTCTTCTAAAAGCAAATCAATATGTTTCTCATGGCACACCGTGCATCAAAAAACGCAGCTGCAACCAGTGCTTTGTTCTTCTGGAGACATGGAATCTGCACCGCTTGTATGTGTGTCAGGGCGCCAGCTGTCTCTGTACAATCTCGCTGATTCTGTGAGTAGCACTGATTGCAGTGTGCCCACATGTAGCAGTGTAACACAGGGCAATGATTACTGTACCCCAGCAACTGTAAGCTGCGATCCCAGCTCAGCGTTAATTACACCCCAGCCGTGATCAGCCCATCCTCCTTCGCCCAGCACCAGCTTCAGCTCCCGTTAGCTCAGCCTGGATAGGCCTGCAAGACAGCTGTGGACTAAAACACAGGATTAGTCATAGATCTGATGCATTTCTCAGTATCACAAGCTGCATTTGGCTACACAAAGAAATCTGATTCACTCGCCCACAGTTACAATATATAGTTTATGAGTCTACAACACTTGCACACACGCGCACACACACACACACACACACCTACACACACACACACACACATATCTTTCTGAGCAGGCGTTTTGGACTGGTGCTGTTTAAGCCGTTTACACATTCACCCGTCATTACACTGCTCAGGCCTCCCCGCCCCCTGACATCATTAGGCAGTGTCAATCAGCGGGCCTCATATTTATTGATTTCAGTACTTATTAGGAGATCAGTTGTAGCAGTGTTGTCACTACTGACAGTAATCAATTGCCAAATCAGATTAAAACATAATCCGATTATTCACACGTAATGTCCTGAATAAGAGATTCATTTGTAAATTTTAAACATGTGGCTAAGAGTGGAGTGGAGAGAGGCTGTTGGGAGGTGACTCGCTCATAAGGTCCTAGTTACACCACTGAGTTGTAGTCTGTATGTGCTAGTATTACTCCTCAAATCTCTGAAATAAATCATAAATCACGTAGAGAGTGTTGGAATGTCAAGATCCTATTACAATGGCTTTATAAGAAATGAAGAAAGGTTTTGCAATCACATCTCAAATCTCATTCAAAGTTATTCGTCTGTAAACATTGTTCCTGTCAGGGGCCGATCAAAAAAAATATTTATGGGGTGGTGAGAGGGGGGCAGCAATTTTTGAGGGGTGGCAACGTATGGCAGACGTGTATACATACTGAATTTAATTTTAACAAAGTTATAACAGTTTAATGAGAAACAGTAGGTACACACTACAAGAGGGCACGGGCTGCCATTTACAACTTAATCTCATGCAGTCAATGTCTTGCATCATGTGAAACGGTTTGTAAGAGTCATTAGGAATCAGTGGCCATACAATGTGATCTCACTTCATAGGAGATAGAAGTATGGTGACACTGCTGTAGGAGGGCATTATAAAAGGAAAAGCATCAAAGTAAGACCAAGGTGATGAGTGGCAGATGTGTGAGAGGAAAAGCAAAACGTTTTTGACTGTGTCAGAGTGGCAGCATTGCAGGCAGCATTTGTACAAAAAGAAACTATGCAAAGAAAAACTTACCCATGAAAATCTATGGACTGAGCTGCACTAGGTAAGTATAAGTAAACTGAGGAGAAAAAATTGTCATGGAATTCAGACAAGGTACTCTACATCCCTTTTATTGTTTTCTTGTCCTCGGTCCATGCAAACATTGCATTTACATGGCCTTCAGATCTGGCATGAGAACAGAAACCACTGTCTTTCACTGTATCCTTTTTCCAGTTATGATAACACTCGGATGAGGTGAAAACTGTCCTCGGAGCATCAGGGAGGGAAAAATGCCTACAAGCAAAACAGTAAGCTACGTCTTTCAATTGAGAGTATTCTAACCAGGGATGAGATTTGTACCAGCCGCTGTGGAAAGCTTCTTCTGGTTCCTCCCTGAAGGGTCTTACCCCCTCACATTGGCTGCACGGGCACTTCACACCTGGACTTGTATACGCCTAGAAGATGGAGGGCGACGGTTTCAAACTGCATTACATCTGAACTAATTATCTAACAACTAGTAAAAACATTATCAGTTTGGAACTGTCTTTAGATTAGTTATAACCATCTGGCTGTGTAAACACACACTAACATTTTAGCCTGCGAGAGTATTTTTAGGTTCTTAATTTTGAAATTTAACTTGAGTAATAGATCTAAAATACATTGTACACAGAATATTAAAACCCTGTCTCCATCTCATCACGCTTTCATACTTTCAAGCCAACCCAATTATTCATATTTAAGCAAACATATTTATATTTATTTTAGAAAGTCAATGCAATGTCTCTTAAATACACCTTATAGCAAAATATCTGTTTTTGTCATTTGTAGTTCTTATTCATATGTTGCTTGGTACACTATGCAGCAACAATTTCCAAACTTTACAATGTTTTCCTTGAAGTTGAATCAATATTACCTTAGCTACTTTACACAGAACCTAGACCTAGCTAACATTACATGTATAGCTGGCGAAATAACGTTCTTCACCCTGGTTTTTGTCATCTCAAAATTAGCATCGCAACTATACTAGCATTGTGCTTTCATTATTTATTTCTTGATACATAGTTAATTCGTTTTTTACCTCTTTCTTCCCGTGTCTCCTTTATTCGCGAAGTGTTCTGGTGCCTGACTCCCACGCTTCGCGCCACTTCAGGTTTGTTTTCCAAGCAAATCACTTCAGTCGAACATTGGAGTTCACTGCAGTCGAACATTGGAGATTCGCGGTTGTAAATGTCAAATTTGCCATTACTTTTCTTTTGTTTCGTTGCTGCCAACTGGGGTGGCAGCAGGGGCGGCAAGGCTTTCTTTTAGGGTGGCATTTGCCACCCTATGCCACATCGGTAGATCCGCCCACGGTTGCTGTCCATTTTTGTTTGACTTGTGGTACTCAATCTGTTGTCAAAGGTATCTAGAGGCATTTGTATCACCAGATTTCAGTCGGGATGTCTTGATGTTCACACATGTAGCAGGATAACCTTAAACTGAATAAACCTTGTATTATTGGGGCTTGGACTAAACCAATGTCAAAATCAGTGTTCTAATATGATAAATGGCCATTTACTAATATCATTGTGACTAGTGAGTGTTGTTCACTTTTAATCTTATGCTCGTTTCTCTCTACAGGTTCACTTGCTGTACACCAACTCCAGGTCTTTCTGGAGCCTGAGAGCTGGTAGAAGAGGACGTCCTCCACTGCACCACCAACGTCAGTACATACATTTCTTATTTGCTTCACTAAAACAGTCTGGGTGATGAGTCAGGTCGCTCTGCCATCTTTAAAGGAACTCATTCAGTTAACAGAGGACACCATCCACAGCAGACTGGCTTTGGAATGAAGCATTTAGAACCCATTCATAGCAAAGCACCATCACCATTCAGCATGCTGCATTCCTGCTCTGACTCACTGCTGCCCAGAAAAACAGGGCAGTTAAGCTAAATCAAATTCTCAGAGAGGCAGTTAATGACTAGTTTAATGGGCCCTACAACAGCCAAGTCAAGTTAGGAGGTCAGCAGTTACTGTGGCATCTCAGTCCCCAGAGAAAGCTGCACAGAAGCTCTGGGAGATTTGACTTTCGACTTCTTTTTAAAGCTCAGTTCCCCTCAAAACCTCCCAATCGCCTCATCAAGGGCCATTTACAGGGGTCACACACAGCATTAACCCCAAGAGGGAACAAAAAGGGAGCCCACTGACTTCATAAAGTCGGTTTTTGTTGTACTGCCAGTACTCAAACTGATTCCATTGTGTCATCAGGTTGTCATGGGTAAAAGTAACTAACTCTTGGTGTGTGCAATTATTCTTTAATGAAGCTTTATCACTACAATATTATTCCATATAGTCTTTGTAACAACCATGTTTTACCTTCACCACCTTTTAAGCCAAAGTTAAAACTGGATGGCATTGCATAATGAGGGATGAAATGCCCTTTGACTAATTCACTTAATTCGTCAGTGTTATGAGTCATATGCAGTTCAGTTCATCTCACATGGTAGTGTGATGATGCGATATCATGTGAAAGCACATAAATAGTAGCTGAAATGAGAGTTTTAGTCAGTTTCAGAAACATTGTTTCTCCAAACTGCTATCTTTATCAGAGAATTAAACCTTGAATGGACGTTAAGTTGCACTATGTAAGACTTTATGAAAAAGATCTCAGGTAAAAATTAAGTTCATTTTAAGGTACTAGAAATATACCTTCATACTAGCAAGTACATTCCAAGCACATTGTTGTTTTGTGTGCTAAATACAAGTGCATATATATACACATATATCTCTAAATGAATCTAAGATATGTTTTAAAATTAAACAGTTAAGTACAATTAGTTTTATTATGTACTTATTTTTATTTTGCACTTATTTGTATTTAAGTATTTATTCAATAGCACTGATGGTTATATTTAACATACTAAGCACATTGTTAGTATATGACAATAGCACCCTTCCAGGAAATTAATTATAAGTGCTTGGAAGTATACTAAGTACACTTACACTTAATACTAAGTACAAGTTCAGTTAAATATGCTTCAGTATCTTTTGTTCTCCTGGAATAAAAGAAGTATAAAGAAGACATGGTAAATGATGGTACAACCACGAAAACTACATCATACTTCCTTATGTATTAATAACACATGTATAAACTCAAAAAGTGATCTGGCTCAATGTGTAGACCTCAAGTGCAAAATCAACTTTACGGTGACCAGCTGCAACTGAAGGATTTACATAAGTCTTGCCATAAGGGGTCCACAGTTTCTGCTAATAAGTGCTCTATATGTATCTCATAATATTAAAAATACAAATGCTATAAAGAGGACACTTCATTAAGCACATCAATCACACTACTGATATACACTCTATCAGTGTTTCTCAACCCTGGACCTGGGGCCACCCTGCCCAGCACGTTAGTGGATTCCCTGCTTTAACACACCCACTGTAATACCGAAAGGGCTGGGTCATGAGCTAATAAGTTGAACGAGGTGTGCTGGGAGCAGGGAAAGCACTTAATTGGGCAGGGCAAGGTGCCTCCAGAACCAGAGTTGAGAAACACTGCACTATATGACCAGAACTATGACAACATCCTTCCTAATAGCTGACTTCAGGTGTTTCAGTCACACTCGCTGCTACTATTTACAAAACATAGACATCCATGGCTGAGCAGCTGCACACAAGTCTAAGCTCACCATGCACAATATCAAGAATGAGCTGGGATGGTGCAGAGTGCATGCCACTGCTGGACTCATACTTTTGGTGATTTAATGTAGCTCATTCTATTTATTATTTAGTGTGTATAACGTTCAGATACAGACACGGTGAAACATCTAGTCATCAGGTTAATCATTTCAAACTTACTATAATCAGACCGACAAACTTGAGAGCAATGGAAAAGGGTGACAAGTTCAGAAATCAACCCTCTGTCATGGGCTCTCCCCCAGGAGGACTGGGAAGAACTATAACTTTAAAAGTTGTGACATACATTCTACTAGTTTTGAGGTATTTACACTTATTGGTTATATTAGTCTATTGCTTAACAAGGTTAAAAGGTCTATGTGTCCAAAATGTGTCAGACATTGTTTTTGCCCCCATTATTATTATAAATGATTAATTAACATTCTAAAAGGTCTGACCATCATTTGTGTTACACCTACTAACAGGCCAATAGTGACTGTATATCGCATGTCCTACCCTGTTTATTACCACTTGTAATGTGTGGAGAGTTGTTTACTCTGTATAAATGAGTGAGCTCTAGTAGAGGTGTAAATTGTGTGTATTGTGTTGCACTTTAATGACCTTTTCTCCTCTATAGGAATGAGCACTGGGCTGGGGTTGCCAGGTAATGGTTTAGTTGCTCCATGTCTGTGTATTAATCTCTAGGTACCAGCACTGGCCCCCTGTTCAGGCAGTGTCTGAGCTCGTGGTGAGTTTTAGGCTCTAAACTTCCTACCAGCTGGAATACTATCCAACGGAACACTAAGCACGGTTGTAAGTCACTCTGGATAAGAGCGTCTGCTAAATACCTTAAATGTAAATGTAAATAAATACACACATCCAATTTTAGACAGTAACAAAGTGACCTTAGCTGAAAGCAGTGATACTGTACACATGCTAACAGTTATGCACCTCCATTCAAACACTATTGAGGAAAGAGCTGTGTATGTGCAACTAGACCAAGTTCTCAAACTTTTTCACGTGTCACATGTCTATGGTCTGGTGCTGGAGCTCTTCCGAATGTTTCTTGTTGACAGCCGGGATCACAAGCTATCCGATTCACATGAATGGCATGTTCAGCACTGAAAAAGGTGTGTTCCACACAGAAACAACAAGTGATTAACCCTTGCATTGCCCTCAGCTCAGCATACATCAAACCAAGTTTATTAAACCTCACACTACCACAGCAGCACAAAAAGGCTTTATCCAATTAAAAACCGTTAAAAAAGATAATCGCCAAATGTCAACAGTTTTAGCATTAAACATTGAATTATGAATTATGCTACTGATGGGATTCATTCTAGGCTTTATAGTGCATTATCTGGGGTCTCTCGTGCCCAATACATGGTGGGTAAGTGGTCTGAGACAAGAAACCACACAGACTTCAGAGTCAATGCACTTCTGTCTGCATGCAGACAAAAGGCAGTCCGGCGGTCATCTCCTGTGGGACAGCATGTACAGACGGCTCATTGATTGGGCGTGACCCTTCCAAAGCTCCTGAAAGGAACAAGACAACCTCAAGTCTGTTTGAGTGAGAAGTACAATATTGGCCATAAAGTGCAGCTAATGGTTCCACAACTCCAGCGGGCGTCACATATCCTGTTTATGTCAAAGCCTTTGAATAATCACCTTTTCTCCATTATATCTACAGCAGCACTATTTTAGAAGTTGCCAAAACGGTATCTTCACATATGGACTCGATTCTATGTTAATGTATTCGTATAAGAAGGGCTATTGTTGGAAGAGAGAAACCAAATGTGACTGACCAACCGGTTTTAACAGCTCACCTGAGTGTGGCACGAGCATTAGAAAGGTCAGGATCAGGGTCGGGTTTAGAGACTGTACACATACAGATTAAAATGGGTTCTCCTGTAAAGTTGCCAGTTTTGAGATACCTGTTTCTCATTGGACAGAGATGACATGTTAGTAATCAGTATTAAAACCGATTATTTTAGTAATGCAGTAATTATAGAGGCAATTGTTTAATGGGGTCCAAAAGGCAGGAGAAAGATTCTGTATTATTCCTATGTCCTGTATATGTTCACATTTAAGCTCATTTTTGATAATGTTCTGTTAAAGGGGAGCATATTTCTACATTTCTGAATTATAAATGGCTCAGAGTGGACTGATGTGACACTCTCTCTTCTAGAAAAATATGCCTACTCAGAAATCAGATGTCTGAAACCGTTGCTGCATGTAATTTTTGTTTTGTTGTTTTCTGATTAAGCTTTCAGTCTAAATGCATTTTAAACACAAACCACATTTTGGAAAATGCTGGGTGTTTTGTAAATTGTGATAAAAACAAGAATTGTCTGGTTTATTAATTTTTTAGGATATTTATTAAATTGACAAAGGAACAAACAACTGACTTGTTTTACTAGATGGCAAAAACCCCAGTCTGTGTGTGGAGAGGCCAGACATCATGGTTGAATATGGATAACCTTTAAGCGCTCAGACAGCACTGCATGAGAAACCACCATTACTGCTTTAAATATAGGCACATGGGTTTGGAAGTACTTCAGAAAACCAGTATTGCTTAACATAGTTTGCCACTGCATCAAGAAATGCAACCTGAATTACACCAGGAAGAAGACCATACATCAGTTCAATACAGACACTGCTAACTTCTCTAACCTGAGCACTGTGGTCAGTTGAGTCTGTTTTAACTTGTACTGGGGAAAAACTGGCATCAGGTTCTCTATGTCAGAGACAGAAGAACTCATCAACTTTTATCAGCAAAAGGTGACACAGAGGTGCAATGGGATTTTAGAGAGACATGTGTCTTTTCCCAGGCGGTCCGTGGTTATTTCAGGGATACAATGTTAATTTTTTTCCTGCAAATCTGGAACATTTAGTATCCTAAGTTTTCAAACAATAGCAGGCATTAAATTCTACTACATACAATAACTTTTTTTTATCTTTTCTTTTTTCTTTAGTCAGTTAAATAAAAGCTCCTGAGAATGAACAAATCACAGATTGTTTTTATTACCTTTTATTTCTATCTGGAACTATTCTGGAAATGCAGTTTAGAAAAAAATAGTTCAAAATAATCATATTTTTTATATTTACAGTTATCAACATTACATATATAAGTAATTGGTACACATGTAGGTTCACTGGTCATTTAGGTAACTGAAATTCTCATACTGCTAAAAAAAAAAAAATTAGTAAATAAGCATTTTAATTTTAAGTTAGGAGGAAATACCAAATAGTGGGATCTCAGAACAAAAGCTAGAGATGTGCCCCTTCACTTAATACATATCATAGTTTATACGGCAAAGTAACTTTTGAAAAACTCAACAATCTAGACCCTTGTTATGAATGAGTTCAGTCTTTATTTTACTCTGCTGCCATCTAGTGCTCACAAACAGTTCACACCCCGATCAAATCAAAGTATGCAGGTCCCACATGTTCAGCAAAGCCCCCTGGGAATTCCTGAAGTGGATAAGCCCTGTGTGAAATCCAACAGCATTATCCAATGACACTGTATGTCTACAATATACTGTATATAGCTGCATATTCATTATTAATACACTTGATTTCAGAAGAGCAAACATCCTACAAACTTTTCGACATTGTGGACCAACATCTCAGTCAAGCTGCAATGTTATCAACACCGTTCATCGTATTTCAGAAAAGGACAGTGCTCTGAAAATAATCAGATAAGACTTTAGAAAGCTAAGAGAACATTTAAACTGGTTTCTGAAATTCATGTCAGCTTGTGTAATGTTACTGTTAGATGCGGCTTCAGTGCAGTTACTCTTTTATAGTTTTATTGTCACTAAAACACCAAACTGTGTTGGACCAGATTTCTCCAGGGGTGGGTTAAACAGAAAGTGGGTAAGTTTGGTTCCAAAATTACAGACCGCTTTAACAAAAAAAGTGTCACGCGCCCGTCAAGCCGTACACGGGCTATTGCCACCTGTGAACTACACTTCCCAGAACCCCTCAGATTACCACGTGACCTCTTGCTCACAGCCAGCACCCAATCGCAGAGCAGCCTCGCCAGAGTACTGATTGTTTTGACCTGGTGCTAGCTCTGTATGAACTGTTCTGTCTTTCAACTCCTCGCGAAGTAACGATTCTGTTTTTCAGTAATTACCAAACCTTGTTATTCTCTTTTGCTGTATTTGGTTTTCGTATACGTTGCTGTTTTTTTTTTAACTTCGTCTCTGCTTTGTCCTACGTTTGTAATATTTGCCGGTTCCTGACTTTTTTCTGTGCCCTCTTCTAATAAAACTTTTAAGCCTATCTGCGAACGTCCTAATTTTTCCCGACCCTGACAAAAAGTCTGTTTTTTTCATGATGTGCTTTGTTTGAAGTGGGTTTAACACACGAGGTAGGCTTAACGCAAATGAACCAATCCAAAATTTTGTTTAATACCACCTTTATTAAAGAAATACAAATGTTTTCTATTAAGATAGCTGTCATTCTTTCCACAATTGTTATAAACATCATTTTGCAGTGTAAAACATCACATCCAGTTTTAACTTTTCTTACTAAAATGTTTGTTTCGCCTTTTATGGAGTAATTACAATATTATATCAAGTGCTGTGTTCCTCCACTGCTAATTTCTGTTATATGAGTTTAGATGGGTTTTGAAGCAATCATCAGAGAAAGCAGTGATGGCTACGCATGTAAGTATGAAACATACAAAGCTGTGCACAGCAGGTTAAGAACATGTAAACCTTTAATAACTCTAAAATGTGAGATGCAATACAGCAAATAAACACACAATACAGTAAGTGGAGCACTACAGATTTCAGTAACATTTTCTTCTTTAAAGATGCCATAAAATGGAAAACTGTATTTATGTTGTCATAGTTCAATAAGGGCAGTTGGATATATAACACAGACGAACCTCAAACACTGTTGTCTCCTCCTCCAAATACAAATCCTGGCTTTGTTAAAGAGGCCAGTATAACAGGCCAATTACAAAAAAGGCCCCCAAAATTCATGTATGCTCCAGCCCCCCTGGAAAACACCAATAACAAAGCAACAGCAAGGGTGGATTATACGTGCAGAAGTCTACCTATTCAGGCTGCCAGTACTATAAGTTCGTCCTCTGTTTTAGAAACTTGGACTTGTGCATTAGCTTTAGCAGTGTAATTACTGATACCTGACTAATTCTCTAAGAACAGCCAATTATTTGGCGAACGGTGTGCCTTTTGGCTTTAGGGTCCTCTGTTTGAGAAACTTGGACTTGTTAGCTGGCTAATTTGCCAACAGTGTAGTTTTTGCTTTAGAGTTCATCATCTATAGTTTGATAAATGAGCCTAGCTATGAGGTTGGTCATTCCCAGAATTGGTGAAATCATGCTGAGCAGCTTTAACTGCTTCAGGCGCCAGGATTAAACTTTAATTCAAAGCTGTTAGTTTGCTCTCGACATTTAATTTCGTGCAGTTATCCGGACAATATAAATGTTTGTTTCACTTTTTATGGAGTGATTATAATGTGTTATCACGTGTCCTTTGTTAGGGGAGACTTAATATAGTAGTGGTGCCACCATTATAAGAATCACAACCTACAGCCTATAAGTATCAGCCATGCTGCGTGATGTTACCCACTGTGTGTTGCTTGAAGTAGATCAGCCTGAACTGAAATTTTATAGTCAGTAATAACTTTAATTTACTTTGTGTTGTTGCTGAGATTAAAAACAAGTAGCTAGTAGGGGTAACATTAGCTACTAGCAAGCCTAAAATAACAAACAATAGCATAGCCCACCACATAGTCTGGCTTATTTATTTACACAGAGGTTTCTTTTGTTTCCTGTTTGTGTCTATTTTAACAGGTTGCTTTTGTGTGATCATCATGGTGCCTCTCTGTAAACCAGCCAATCAGAGCAGATCTCACCAAATTATTTATGAGGGTGTAAATCTGGGCCTTTTCATCTTAAAGTCATATACCCGCTACATTGAACATATTTTGAAAATATGTAAAATACTAAATAAATGCATTTTATAGCACCTTTAAGCCACAGAGTACAAAACAGCACTTTAAAAAAAAAATCAAGCAGGTTAAGGAAAGCATTAATTCCCTGAGATTAGTATGCTTTCATTAATAAATGGGCATCTTCACCATGGTTAATCCAGTACTCCTGTGACTTAAGTGGCCCTATTTTCAGATCTTTTACAAAAACACTTGGGAGCATATGGACTGCAGCCATAACCATGAAAGCAAGTGTTAAGTATGTGCCACACAGCAGAGGCGATAAAGTGATGAATCACTCTTTACGCTGCACTTGGACCACAGCTGAAACAAAGTCAGTTTGCCCTTTTTAGGTAGCAGAGCAGCTATTTTATATACAAGTCATGTCACTTTCACTGAGGCAGCCAAAAGCTAATGATATGCCTCAGCAGTGGAAGATTAAAAACAACTCAGTGGTTTACCCTTTTGCCTTGTTAAGTTAAAGTGTCTTAGTAAATAGCCCTGGTAAGTAAAGGAGATCCGAGGGGATAAATATTAATTTTACAGTGCTAAACACGGGGCACAATAACTGCTGTTAGGTTTTGGGATACTAAAGTGTGATGGTGGTATCCATCAGTATCCATTCCGTAGTGAAACCCCGTCCATCTTTGTAGAGCACAAGGCTGCTGATGCAGAGAGTACCATTCCTAATTCAATCCCACCAGCCGAGCACTCTCCTCCCACAGTCTCCGAGCCACTTCATCATCTTTACCCTCCGGAGCAGGCTCCTTCTCAGCACAGTCACTGCACATAACAATAAAGAAAGGTGATTTATTATCCTGATGACAGTGTTTTCCCCTTAGTCACATACATTTGATGCACACCACATTATTGTCTACATGCAACTACATAGTTTACATGTAAGGCATTTAGCTGACACTCTTATTCAGAGCAACATGCATGGTTATTCATACTACAGGAAGGCCAATGTGGTGTTACAAGTCTTGCCCAAGGACTCTTATTGGTGTAGCACAGCATAACCACCCAGATCGGAATCAAACCCCAGTCTCCCATGTGAGGTGACAGCTCATTGGCAAGTAGAAGTGTCATCCATTGCTCCACACCAACATCATGAACATTTACCTGACAATAGGTTTTCACTGGAATACTGTAAATGTGCTGAAGAATTTATTCTTTTCCTTGTTGTTGTAATCAGTTGTTAAACCAAATGTAGCCAGATTTTGACTGGTAATCTATTTATGCAACACAACAGACTGCACAGAAATAACAATAACAGGCACATGAAACGTTCACTCATCCTCAAAATAATAGTTGCACCCAAAAGGAGGTGTTAGATTGCAGGGCTAGAGTTGTAGAGGTTCCTAATAGGGATGAACCGTAGCAAGCTCTACGAGTAATCTTGGTACAGACTACAGTGCCTCCACACACGGATTCATTGGTCGTCTCCACCAAGACAAAAGAGGGACTGAAGATGACCCGCTGCCATTCTGAGTCACTCCATGACACTGTGGCGACTTTGACATGGTCTTAAGGGTAGTTGTTGTAGCATTCTGGCGGTTTGTACAACTTTTTTTTGGATGATGAGTGTAATCCAAACAGCCACTCAGCTGTCTACCTGTCTGCTTTCTTTTGTTTAATTGCATATATTTGCCTCAACCCAGTGCTGTGGTGAAACAGACTCAGATTCTGTTTTGACTTTTTTTGCCCAAATTTAAAAAACTTTCACTCCTTTAATTTCATGATGAAAAAATACATTACACGTTCTTTCCCCTGTAAACTTTCTGAATCTATCTTGGACATATATTCATCAGATTTGTAAATATGATTAAAGGGACAGCCAGAATTGGGATGTAACAGAGCATAATACAGAAATAAAGTACTCTTTTAGACATACATAATTTATTAGCTTGCTCCTAACTATTTTAAAATCGCATGTGGAAAACATGCACGTTTTATAAACTCTACAGAGAATCACTATTAATGGCATTCCTATTTGACGTTCCTATGTAAGCCCAGGTAGACTGAAATCTACTGGAAGTCAGTGTTACTGATTGTCTAAACTGCTATATCAAGCTGCAGTTTAATTATATTCCCACTATATTATAAATATACTATTTCTTATTTATTGTATTGGAATGCATTACTGAATATTAAAATACTGAGTATTTTACCCAATCCTGGCAACAATATGATAGTTGAACATCTAAAATTTGACCTTAAAATATCAGCGTTAAATGAATTTTGATGATACACTGACTTATAAGAGGGAGACTGATGTCTCTTTCATTGCAGCTTGGTGGGCAGAACGCCTGCTTTTGCACTGTAATGTAATTTTGGAGTGGCCACGAAACTTCTTGCTAGAGCTCCCTAACGGTTTACAGCACCTCATCACACACTAACAACTACGGTTCTTCAGCTAGTCATAAGAAGATGCTAGCTCTGTATTCCCAGCATGACATATAGGCAGAGGCTGCCAAGCGACTAGAGGTTAGAGGTTAATGAGGACGAGAGTTAGAGGAAATGAAGACGAGACAAACAGACAGTGGCCAAGCAAGAAAAAGATCTCAGCCACAAGTCAGACACATGGGGTGCTGGCCTTCCTCTTGCTGGACAAGTAAGTGATTACCTGTTAGCTGGCTAACTTGCACTGTGTGTTGCATTTGCTTGCTGTGTAAGCAAAGTTGTCGACTCAAAGTCAACCCATTTCAACAGAGGTTTCTGGAGAGGTTTCTGAAGATGACGTTAGGAAATTTGGTACATAACGCATCAGTACTTTACTTCATCTCATCAGTAAATGCACATCTTCAATTGTTAATGAGGGGGGCTCAAACCACTTCTGACAAGGGTGGGCAACCTCTAGGGGGACCCCATTCTCACAAAATGCCACTTAAGGCTAAAGAAATGAAGGCAGTTCAAGTGTGATCATAGTTGTGACAAGTCTGGAATTTACATTCAGTTTATATTCTGTCAAAAAAAGACAAAAATTGGAAATGGGAATGGATCGTTTTATTTTCTGAAAAAATAGAATAGACAAAACAAGACTTCAAATGTAAATTAAATAACAACAAATCTGACTAATGCTATTAAACCTACCTGAAGTAGCAGCCAGACTTGCTCTCTAGGCCCTCTGTCACAGCACAGTAGATGGTTGTCTGTGCACCCTGCCAAGGGGTTTTCATAAATAGGTAGTTAGGGAAAGAGAGTATAGTCTGCAGCACCGGGTGCCAATGGCGAATCAGCTCTGTCTTGATTACTCCAGGGTGCAGGCAATAAGACGTCACCCCAGTACCTTTGGAAACCACCAAAGGAGCAAGAAAAGAAACATGCTGTTACTTTATGTGACTTGCAAAATTAAATCCTTAACCCAAGTTTAGTCCAGAGCTACAGCTGCATTTTACCTTTCATCCGACGAGATAGTTCTCTGGAAAACAGCACATTGGCCAGCTTGCTCTGTTTGTAGCTGACCACAGAGCTGTATGGCCTCTTGTCAAAAAACATATCTTCAAAGTCAATAATTCCTGCATGAAAACAGATTCAAAGATACGAAGTTTCATTTACAGGCAATAAGGTACATACCTAGTCTTAAATTTGGGCAGTGTGTGAAATGCTCATAAATTCAGAAAGCAGAGTAAATTCTGTTTCAATAGTAATAATAGCGTTCAGTCCATATTTAATGGCTGCAACACATTCCTAAAAGGTTGGGACAGGAGCAATTTTACCATCTAATATTTGTTAGGGACTAAAGGAAACTATCAGTCCAGTTTTGAAGGTGTAATATTTTACTATTTATACAGAACATTGTAGCTGTGCAACTTAATAACATCTGCTTCTAATGGCACACAGATCTCAACGGTAAACAGGCCAATCTATCCTCCTCTGGTGTTCTTCTGTCAAAACCAATCCTGTCTCATTTTTGACCCTACTCATTATGACCCAGTCCTCTTTCTCTTCCACCTGTTGTGCACATACATATTCTGAACTGGACAAGAAACGTGGAGCCTCTGAGTATTTTGGACAGAAATCATTGCCTTCTAACAGCAAAGCCTGCGGTACGAGGCTGCCGTTGCTCAGGAGATCAGGACGGCTGCTGCTCTTTTGAGTCAGGGTAAGACAAAGACAAAGCGTCCTTTTTGTTTGTGAGCTTTTATTTTTGTGCTGGGTCAAGTCCATGTGTGGCTGGTATTGGTACACTGCTGTGTAGCCTTTACTAAAGCCTTCAGCCTAAGGACTATAATATAATATTAATTAATAATGTTTTGGGCTATTGTTAATTTATTTACAAAATATATAATAAAATGTGAAAGTAAAACATACAATCAATTATAACAATTGTAATATTACAGTTTTTACTCTAGGGGTCGCACTATTGACTCAGAATCAAATGTAGCAGTTATGATGAACAAAATGGGCTAAATCTCCCACGCGCTCCAAACGTGGATGTGCTGTCATGAGGTGCAGAACATGGCTTGCTTTTATGTTTAAAAGGTTGGGTGCTCCTGAAGGGGACAGGCAGCGAATTTTCCTTTAGAATGTGTTCAGGCTCAACAGCGCTTTTACAGATGTCTGGATAAGCCATTAACAGACCCCTATAGCACAACAGACTTTTCAACTTTATACTGGCAAAAATCTGGATGGTCATTTTCTTCGTATGCTCAGAGAACACCTTTCCATTATCTGAAAGGTTGACTTGTCAGACCACAACATAGCTTTTTGCTCTGTGTTAGTCCATTTCAGCTTGAATCCAGAGAAAGGCTTAAATAACGTCTAGACAGTGCTGAAAAAGATAGCCACTGTGGCTATATAGGACAGTCTTAACTTGCCTGTGTGGAAGCAGCTATGAGCAGCATTTACTGTTAAAGAATTTCTGAGCCCTTGCAAAGGTGTCCATTACAGAAGCATACCAGTGTTTAATACAGTCTTGTTAGAGAGATTAAAGGTGATGGACATTCAGAATGCTTTGCAGCCATATTCTCTGCCTCTTTAGATGATATTCTGCCATGTAAAGGGTGAAATACTTGAAATCCTTGTAACGGTTCAACATTATTTTTAACTGTTAGTCTTTTTGCTAATGCGTTTTTTTGTCAAGCTTCCACCCATCCTTGCTCATAAAGTACTCAGCCTTTCCTGGAGGGTCATTTTATACTCGAGTATGATAGCCTCATCTGTTTAAAAATGTTTCAGGTATTCATTTCTGAAGGAGTGTATATTTTCCAAAAACTATGAAGCTGATCAAGTAAAACATTATATTTCTTTAAACTGTTTGTTTGAATAAAAGTACATTTCTAAATTCTTCTCACTGCTTTCTGTTTACCTTTACATTTTACATACTGCCCCAAATTTCTTACATCTACATTAATGCAATTTAGCAGACCTATTATCCAGACCGACCTACAAACGTGCTTAGTGTATTTGGGCTTGTAAAATTATACACATTCATCTAGGCATGTCTGCAATACTATAGAACTGCCTTTGGAAAACAGATAGTCTGACCTAGAAACAGATCTGTCAAGATTTACTGATTTTTTATCAAAAGGAGATTACCGCCAACATGCGCAATGCTGGACACAGTAATTACACGGCTGGGGGCGGAGCTCTTAAGTAAGTCCAACAGGAGATTGGTGAGGAGAAAGTGGCCCAAGTGATTGACTGCCAGCTGTGTCTCGTAGCCATCTTCTGTGATCCACTTCGGACACATCATCACACCTATTGCAGTAGACACAGTGCATTATTCTACAGCATAATAATTATAAACATGAAAAAATGACTTTAATTTCTTTACATTTCCTTAATAAAACATCTTATGGATTGACACTGCTTGTTTGATCTTTGTTGCCGATGAGAGAGCCCTACTCTGAGCTAAATTTTATGCCAGGCATCATTAAATTTATGTAGGCTATATACAGGCAATTCACATGCCCCCTCCACTTCAAGTACATTTCACCACATAAACATAATGCACAGTGTCATTGTGAAGCACCACACACATACGGAAGCTTTGGTGAAGTGTTTTCTAGAGGACTATTATTTTCCACACACATGTCTGTGTAGATGATTTACCTGCATTGTTGATAAGAATGTCAAGTCGTTCCTCTGTTGCTAAGAACTCTTTGACAAACTCCCGAACGCTAAAGAGAGAGGCCAGGTTCAGGTGTCGGACCACCACATTCCCATTTCCTGTGGTTCGCTGAATCTCCTCCGCAGCCTGCTCAGCTCGTGTGATATCCCGGCAGGCCATCACCACTCGAGCACCTTAAATTCAGACACCACTCATAGCACAAAACAGCAGGACAGAATGGCAAGATGAGCAGCTGTAGCGGCTATCTGAATGTTGTGCCATACCTCGGCGAGCCAGATCCCGCGCCGTTTCCTTTCCGATGCCAGTGTTGGCTCCGGTAATCAACACTGTCTTTCCATCGAGGCGAGCTTTACTTTTGCATGAGCCACCATTTATCCATTTCCTCACCAAAAAACAGCCTGCGTGAGAGATACACAACCGCAAATACTGAAAACTCAATCTTGTATTTCTCTTCAACTCAATCTACACTCATTATCAAAAAACTGTTGCACCCAAGGGGAATCAAACGACAAGAATAAAGCTAGGTGGGTAGGTGGGTAGGCCATGATGAACGATTTGTTGTCACACATCACACTGCCAGAAGGCATGGTGTCACTCCATCTTAGCCACCCCTACTTAGGAACTTCTGCTGCTCCATGCCAAGACATCTGGCCTGCTGCTTTAACAAACATAGTGGTCCACCTCAATACTAAGAGACACTGCTTCTGTATGTGTAGCTCAATAAATATTGCCCATTTCAGTCTAAATCTATCCATCTAAATCTATCGTCCTGGTATTTGTCCTACAGTACTGTAATCGCCCTGTCTGTGCCTGTAACATAACGCCATCCTGTCGCTCATTTATCTCAGCCAGAGCAAGTAAGGTGAAAGCACAGCCTCCACATGGCTGGGCTACTTTTAACACAGTAACCACATAAGCCCTATTCCCACAGGATTAGTTCTACACGGGGAGGCCAGGATGTAAATTTTATCATTGTATCTCGTATTTAGCCCACCTGAATGGGCCATATCAGCCATTTTTACCAACTGCGCACTTCCACTTTTTACCATCCCTAAAACGAGTAGTAGGTAAAACCTCAGGCTAATCTAAGGCAAATCGACAAGTTGGTGAAAATTTCATATCTTGTGAAAATGTGTTTTGTAAAGTAAGGCTTGTAGAAGCACTTGCGTGTGTTCTCTGTTTCTCAAATAGAGTATGTGTACTGTTTCTCTCCTATCTGACTTGTACAGTTCATGACAAAATTACAGAACATCTAAAAATTATAGTAAAAATATATATATTTTTAGCATTGTAGATGACTGCTGGCTAAGAATTCCCAAGTATGCCAATGCAAATGATATTCCGCGTTGTCTTAAAGGGAAACTGAGACATTTTTTTTCAGAAATTCAAAGTTAAGTGGTCATTCAGAGAAGTTTGTTGTGAAACGCTCTGCTCTGAGTCAGGATGGTTTACAGTGGTCAGAAGTCTTGGTGTCTCTGAAAGTATTACTATTCATGTGGTTATACACATGCCTGGTGTCTGACAGATTGGTTTTGTGATAAAGTATGTATTTTGATCCATTTACTTTATTTCATTCATCCCAGAGTGGTGCACGCAGGGTTCTGTGAGGCAAAATAGTCCCCAAAGAAAACCCCAGATTTATCACTACTTACCATCTCCAGCATTACATACATGAACTCACATGAGCAGATGTGTGCAGGTTCACTAGTCATTTTGGAAAGTGTCCTCCGGTTTCCATCACTACCCCGTAAAGAAACCGACTCTGTAGGTTTCTCTACAATGTACAACTCAAACCACTATGAACCTGTTTACCTCTCAAAGACTGAATTAGTCCAATTTTTAAACAAGATTTCTTATCAGACGTCCTGAGGTAAACTAGCATTACCCGGCCTCCACATGGAAAACTAATCTCATCCGAATCCGGCTTAAGTGACCTGAAGTAAACATCCTCCGGCGTGTTTTAGGCACATTTCTGTGTAGATTTATCAAAATCACAACTCAGATTTCAAACACTACACTTATATTTGACCATGCTGGATGATGTTCTGCAGTGTGGTTTGAACAATAGCCTGCCAAGTTTATCACAAATGATTTATTTTAATGCGTGTTTTATTTATTGTTTAATGTTTGTTTCAATGCCTTTATAAATTTGTATTTTAATGTTTATTTTTAAAATTTTATTTGAATGATTATCTATTTTCATTATGTATTTAGGTCGGGAAGCTCATCTGGGTCAAATGAACTGAATTCATTTGTATAGACTTTCCAGATTTTTCTAGTGACTCACAGCTGGACCCTCTTTCTGTGGAACAAACATTTTACTGAGGTCGCATCATGTCGTCGTAGCTCGGTTAGAGAAGTGTAGTTTTAAAATGCTCAAATTACATTAGGCTTTCTGTGACAGACCTGTGGGGTGTAAAACTGGCTGTTTCGTTAACTTTACCGCGAGTTCATTGCTTTCACTGCGCTGCTCGACAAGCAGGACGAGGCTGCACTGGCCTCGTACTTGAATTTCCCGTTCCGCCTTAAATGGCGCGTCGGCCTCATTCCGCCAACTACAGGCGCCAAACTGTCACTGCTGCTCCTTTTAAGGTGGAACGGAAAATTCGGGTAAGAAGCCATGGTGCCAGGGCCGCTGCTCGCTGTAACGCAAGAGAGAAACAAAAACAGAGCTGGGCGGCACTTACAGACTGCTGTCAGCGACAGGACCGCGCCACACTTCACATAAGGAGACGACACAACTTGAGCCCACATCTCAGGTGGACGGTCAGTCTGCGCAGAGTCCACGATGTTCCGTCCTGAGGAGACTTCACTGTCTGTCGCCTTTAACCCAGAGTCTCTCTCAGTCTCTCTATCTGTCCCCGTTCTGTTCCCTCTTACCCTTTTTCTCTGTCACCCTCTCTATCTAGTCCCCGTTCTGTTCCCTCTTACCCTTTTTTTCTCTCTCCCCTCTCTCCCTCCTTCTCTCCATCATTCTCTCTCTCTCTCTCTCTCTCTCTCTCTCTCTCTCTCTCTCTCTCTCTCTCTCTCTCTCTCTCTCTCTCTCTCTCTCTCTCTCTCTCTCTCTCTCTCTCTCTCCCTCTCTCTCTCCCTCTCTCTCCCCACTGTCGAACGGGGACAACGGCTTAGTCCCCTATGTAAGCTTCGCCCACTGTCTGATTAGTGCCCGATGAGAAAGAAGCCACTGGCTGGTACAGAATCACATGGAGGTCGAACTGGAAACAGAAATTACACGGAGTTCAATTGGACCCGTGTCGCTTCTGACTTTATATCCTTCCGCTTAATGGGAGAGCAGAACTGGGCCACAGTCACCGGAGCACGGCCGCGGCACTGACCGGGTAGAAGCAGATCTGAGTGATCTTCTGACATAAGCTCCCATTAGGCTACTGCACCGCCAGTCATCGTGATATACAACACAGACGGATTATGTATAGACTATCAGGGACTCTCTAAAACGCTTAACACGAAATTAAAGCTTAACGTGGCTTAATGTACTAAACAGCGATCTACGGTCACCAGATGTCACATAAACGATCATCTCTACCACCGAAAGAATGAAAATGTAATCTAAACATACTTCTGGCTGTGTTTTTCTCCTGTCCATTAAAGCAATAAATATACCTTTCAGTGGATCTCCATCCAGGATAGGCGCTGTCTGTTTGTACTAAAACAACGATCACCTAATTTCACTAAACATTATTACTTTCTATTACCAGACAGATAAGACAGAGGAATCATTTTAGGTTATGTTTCTTCCCATTTACATAATACAGAAAGGTTTACGACAACTACATAACAACTTTATAACACTAATATTACACATTACTGATCATAAGCACCACATGACTGTAAGAGAACTTTGGTGTTTTAGTGTCCTGGTCAATCCTCCAACGTATAGCCCACGGAATCTGTGGAAATCAACCTTATTAATCATATTAATAAAACTTTTAATTCATTGAACAATTATGACTCGCACCAACGACTATAACGATGTACTAAACGCCGTTTAGTGTCTTTTTAGTGATTTTAGTGATTATTTATCAACAAGGCAACCATGATTCAGACCTTGTGGTAGTGGTGCTCAGACCTCTGGGGATCTTTGGACCCCAGTGTGCAACAAACAACAACTGACTATAGGCACTATTTATCAAATCTCTCGTGCAGCTCAGTACTAGATGTAAAAACTAAAATGGTCTAAATAAAATATATACTGATGTTAATAAAAGATATGCAGATGCTTATTGTCCCGATGTTATCCACCATTGAATTCACCCACCATACTGTGACGCTGGATGGGCGTGATTATGCACACAAACCGACGCATCTGCTGCCACAGCTCTAGTAAATTTGACAGTGTGGCAGCCATTGTTCCTAAAACGTCTTTTTCTGTCTGACAGGTCGCGGCCAATCAGAGCGCCGCTTTGGGGCAGGATGTGACGCAGGAACAGCCTCCACCAGTCGGGTAGGTGCTCCTGAAAACGGAAAACCGTCGTCGTCGTGTCGGCTTTTTTTATTCGTGTGTGTTACAAGGTGCTTTCTCGATACGCTTTTTAAAAATGGTGAGTACGATTCATAACGTTCATGCGTCCAGTCTGAGTGCATCGTCCGGAGCGTAGCGTGAGCGCGGCCGCTGCGACTTTGTGTTGTTTTTGTCGCCCGCGCAGTGAACAATGTGCGGAGTAAAGCGGTCGCTGAACACACTCCGCCATGCGAACCAATTGAGAGCGCACAATTTCTGGAAATATCCTGTATGTCTCTAAAGAGCGACCTTGTAAGGAGAATTGCCGTCATCGTCTTTTCTACAGCAGACAGTGTACTTTAAAATGATGTGGTCTTCCTCTCCGACCAGTTCAATCAGTTTTGTATTATGCTCTGTTGGTGCTGCACAGGGACTACTTTTTTCTCCGCCCCTTTCACCAGATCTGTGAAATTGCACTGCGTCTGCCATTTGGGAATTAAATTATTTATAGATGCAGAGTAAGACTCGTGCCTGTGTGCACAGTGAATGCCCTTTTTGTGTCAGGGTGTACAATTTTCTGAATTGAAATTCTGCATAATTTATTAATTGTATAATTTTGTATGTGTTTTGCAGGTGTTCACTATAACGATGACACAATGACAGCCACCAGCGTTAGTACACTGAATGTAACTGGAAGACGAGGATTGTAGGCTATTGCAGCCAGGTAATAAAGAACACACACACACACACACATATATATATATATAAATATATATGTATGTATATGTGTGTGCGTGTATATATGTATGTATATATATATATATATATATATATATATATATACACACAAACACAACCTAAGTAAGTTAATTGAAATACTAAAAGCTTAAATATGAGGTTTTATGTTGCTAATGTAAATGTTCGTCATTGACAGCTGCGTTATTCAAGATGGACGACGCTGATTTGTTTATGGAGTGTGAGGAGGAGGAGCTGGAGCCATGGCAACAGTTAAATCACAATGACCCGGATGATTCATCAGGGACGGCAGGAAGTAAGAGCTTCGCTGGTAAGACTGACTTTTTTCTGAATATTTATAGTTTATAGCGGCTTATAATGTATTAATAGCAGATTCATGTTACATGGATATACTACATCACACATTTGTAATTTCAGAAACATAATTGTTTTGTGCCAAAGAGAAGGCCACATAATTGTTTTTTTGGCCAAAGAACTTGTTAAAAAATAGTGAGCCATGAAACATTTCAAACTCAGAAACTTTAAATACATGTTTCTTATGTAACATATCTCAAATTGCGCTCCATTCATTTCAGTTAATCAATTAATTAGGATAATTTCGCCCAGAAACATTCAGTTGGCTGGTATTCCTCAAAGTGCATGTTCTAGTAATTTTTAATGTTCATAATTTTATAACAATTGATTTACATATGTATTTTTTCCCCACATTATACATCTTATATGTATAATGTTTATATACACATACATATACATATTCTCCCTGTGTCCAAAACAAGACCTGTGTGAGGTCTTGTGTTCTTTAACTCGGCCAAATTCCCAATTCTGATTGGTCAGATAGGTCAGATCTAGTGCTTTGCAAAATTGTGCTACAAGTTCTGCTACAAGAAGTTAATTCTTACATTGTCATTGGTTCTGTCATATCAGTTTGAGCCAGTCACAGTAACAGCACTGTTATGTTACCCACCTCTAGCTGGGCTGCACTTGCTCATAGTTATAAATGAGTATTACAGCAAATACACAGTTTTTGTAACCATATTTCTTATATTCGTTCATAATCCACCAATATTTGAAACATGCTAGATTATTGCATTTTTGATGTTGCTGTGTTGCTGGAAGCCTGCAGATAGTGTATATGACAGGTATTAGGAGTATTGACAATCCCAGTGTCTTTCTACAGAGATATCTGAATTCAGCTTTTGGGTTAGTTGCTTAAGTTGAACAGTACATTAACTGAGAATTGCTGAAACCCATTGCTGATTGTACAGATGCTACTGGAATCGGTCTAAAGACTTTAATCGCTGGATTGTGACGCTTTTTGGACCACCTGATTTAATGCTGTATGTGCTGTGTTTACAATTTAGCATGCACCGATCTAGTGCTTTCTGAAAGTGTTAAATTATGTTAAAGTTCAGTGCGCTAGAGGACACGGTTCCACTGCTCTACAGGCTTTAGCTGATGGTAGGCTTTGGGATCATGTCCAGCTGTTCCAGAACACCCTGTTCTTTTTGGCCGTGCTTGTATGTGTTTGCACAATTGAACATTTGTGTCAGAAATGGGCGCATGTCAAAGTAGTTCCCTAATTACGAAGGGTGTCTGGATTAAGGTGATGGTGTTTATGATGCTATGCATCCAAACAGGGTAATGTTGTGTAGTAAGGTTATAATGCCTTAAGTAGTCTTTTGCATTGATTGTAGCCAGAATTTGCTTCCAGTAAAGGTTCTGATGGTGTAGCAAACTCCAGGTGCTTTCATTTGCAGTATTGGAGTACATGCACTTCTCTGGTAAGCCCTCAAATAGCTTGTTGCCATGGAGTTTGTGTCTTATAATTTTCTTGCGATCGCACAATGCAGCCAACACCTACATTTTCCCAACTATGATTCTTCGACAATGTGTCTGCCTTTTTATCTCTGTTGAGGCAAAATATGCACACATCCATTTCCCAGCAGGGATACATTTCTAGATTTAAAAAAAAACTTTTTTTTACTGCCATTCAATTTCGGTGAGCCCAGTCATTTGCTGAGTAGTGAGTTTTTGAGCCGTTTTTTTGCCATTTGTGCTTTATGCACACAGAGTACTTTGCCTTCATTTGACCCATCCGTGACGTGAAACAGCCCCACACACCCACACACACACTAGGGGGCACTAAGCACACTTGCCTGGAGCTTTGGGCAGCTCTATCCACGACGTGCAGGGAACAGTTTGGAGTTAGGTGCCTTGCTCGACGGCACCTCAGTCACTACTGTCATCTCAGGGAATCGAACTAGCGACCCTCTAGTCACATTGCTGGTTTCCTAACCTATAGCCCATTATTGCCCAAAAACTAAAGATTGCTTGTTTGTATTTAGAGTGTCTGTTTTTTTCTACTACGTTTTGGTTTCATTTCTGTTTTATTAACTTTTCAAGGCTAAAATGCAGGGTTGACTGTAATTCTACAGGTCACAGATTTAAAAGCCGAATATCTCTTCTTTTGTTCTATTTTAAGACTATTATGTTTTGTGTGATGTTCTTAGGAGCTGTTACCGGAGTTGAAACCCCAGCCTTGTCTAAACCACTTGTAATTTCCAGCATGCCTCCTGCCAGCAATAACATGAGCACTGTCTCTCTGCTTACCAATACACGTGAGTTATACTCCTTTCTTCTAGCCTGCTTTACTACCATGCCACTTGAGCCTTGATTGTTTATTTATCCCTTTTTTTCCCAGTGCCTACAGCTGCCCATGCTGGGATCTCTAAAGGTGCACCTGGGCAGCAGCTGATCCTGACACAGGGTGCAGGAGGGTTGACCCCTGTAGCTTTGTCCCAGGTTATTTTACCTGGCTCAAGTGCTGCTACTAGCCAGCCCATCTACTTAACCACACAGGTGCAGTCCTGCTGCCTTTTACTAATGACATGTTAAATCAATTTGTGTGTTTATCAGCAAAATACCATCAAACCACTGACTGGCTGCTGAACAGCAAACTGATTTGTCTAAATGATTTATGTTTCTCATTTACTCGTTATCTTGTAGGGAATCCCTGTGCAAAATATCCAGTCGGGTCAGAGCCCAATGAGCATTGTGTTGAATGTCCAGCAGGGCCAAGCTGTCCGACCCATTACTTTGGTCCAAGGTAAGACCTTTTGTGTTCAACATGTTTATTATTTGTTCATTGTAGCAGTTGTTAAGATATGTTAGTGGAGGTGAATGTGCAATACACTGGATCAAGCCTGTTTTGGATTTTATGCATGCAGAAGTTAAAGAAGTATTTGGAGAGTAAGAGCTGGTGAAGCAAGTGTAACAAACCATGTCAAGTGTAAAGAGAGTTCTACCGTCTGATGCAAATGCAGCCTTCATCCATGTCTCATCACTTTTTTCTTCTCTCTCAGTTCTCTTGTGAAAACTTTGAGTCATAAAAATCAGATATGATTGAGACTGTCCTCTGGGCTCCTCTCACTCTGGAGCTTGATTGGAAAGCTAAAGATTGACTTGTTAGGCCAAGCTGCTGCTGCTGGTTTGGTTTTAGCAGAGAAACATTGTTGTGATTCTTTAAAAGCGTTTTTGTTTTTCTGCTGCAGCACCTGGGGCGCCTGGGATTTTTAAACCAGCTGTAAGAACAGCGCAAATAATTACCCAGCAAGCTCCAATGAGGCCTGCAACTTCAGTGGTAAACCGGGCACAGCCACCTGGTTCCTTCACTGCTGTGCAGATCCCTGCCACTCTTACCATCCGAACGACAGCACCAACCAGCCAGCCCAGAGTAAAGCCGGTTCCCTCAGTACTGGCCACTCAGGCTTCTACCACACCCAGGGCCATCCCCATTAACTCGCAGACTAAAATTGGTAAGGGAACCTTAATCAGCTGTATTGTATTGACAATTGACTCTTATCAGGAACTGTGTTTAATTATTTTAGCAATAGGATTATAACAGTGAAATAAACACCTGTGTACATAAACATACTGTGTGCAAGAATTTTTACAGGGACTGTTGTTCCCATGTCCTTAACAGTGACAGTAAAGGGAGGCGATGGCAACCTGGATGTGCAGAACCTGATGAGCTTTGTGAATTCCGTCAGTCTTCCTGCCGTGGGCCAACCTCAGACCTTTGTTGTCATGAGCAATCAGAAGACTAATGGTGCCGGCTCTGCTGCTGTTCAGACAGCTGTTCATCCAGCTCAGAACAGTATTGTGCAAGGTACACTGGTTTAGTTAAGGATGTGTAATGTTTTTCTCTTTTTGTTCTTCTGATGGGAGATGCTTTTTGTTGTGTTGCTGGTTTTCAATAATACAAGAAATAGAGCACCTCTGTGGCACTTTATATCACTACTCTACTAATTCAGTTAATGGATACAATAGCTATATCAATCCTAAAACAACTTGGATGTTTTCCAACGGCTCCTTTTGTTTCTTTTTAGTTACTTCTGCAGCATCGTTGTCCCATGCTTGCCCTCGATGTGGAGCCAAGTTCAAAATGATTGAGGCACTTCGGGGACATATGTGTGTAAGTACATAAAAACATGATCTTGCAACACATAAAGTGTCAGAAGTAAAGAAGGTACCAGAGAATAAGTTGTTTTTCCTTGTTCTTTAGTTCTGCTGTCCAGACATGTCTCGTACTGCAAGCACTGATGCACCTGCGGCAAAGCCTCAAATCGCTCAGAGCAAGAGCCTCTCCATCCCTGTAAAATCAGAACGAATGGACGTCAGTCCTGCAGAGCCACAGTCAAGAATTGTCATGCTGGTGGATGATTTCTACTATGGAACTTACGAGGGAAATCGTGTCTATGTGCCCTCTGACAACTTGAAAGAGCCTATATCATTCAAATGCCTCACTTGTGGAAAGAAGCTGAAGAACAATATCAGGTCAGGATCCAAATACTTTAATAATATAAGCACTGATCAGTCTGTTTTATTAAGACATTTAGCTTGAGATGGTATAATTTGATGACTTGTGCGCCTGAAGGTTGGCTCATTTGTTGACTGTATGTTGTGAATTGTGACATCTTGGAACATTCCACTGTCTCCTGGCAGACTCATGAACCACATGAAGTTCCATGTAGATGTGGAGCAACAGACTGGCGAGGTAGCTTCGCACACATCCTGCCCGCACTGTTTCCGCCAGTTTCCAACTCCATATCGCCTTCAGTACCATGTGGAGAGTGTACACAACGCTATTGAGTCAACAAGTAAGTAGGATTCTTTCTTTCTGAATTAATAAATAGTTGCTTCACAGAGCTGGTAGACAAAATCTTTGAAAATGTAATACATCAGTTAAGTTGTTTTATTGCACTGTAAATATTCTGTAAAATGTATATCGTCTGCTTATCAAGCAATAGTTTGTATATGGCTAAGCAGTTGTTCCTTGTACATTGTGGTTTCACATTGTCCTGATGGTGCTTGGTGCATGTTTTGCAGCCAGGTGTAAAATTTGTGAGTGGGCCTTTGACAGTGAACCTGTTTTCCTACAACACATGAAGAACACTCATAAACCTGGAGAGATGCCATATGTCTGCCAGGTAAACTACCTCCTGTGAAACAATATGTCCACAGTTTTTTGAGGAGGGAAGACCGTACCTTCATCGTTGCATTTGTCTGCAAGTAATCACAGCTGTGTTTTGTTGCCAATAATAAAATTTTTCAGGTCTGTCAGTATCGATCTTCATTCTACTCTGATGTGCATAATCACTTTCGCACATGGCACGAGGATACCCGCTACCTGCTCTGCATTTACTGTTTGAAGGTGTTTAAACACTCCAGTACCTACCAGCAGCACTTCTCCCGCCATCAGGTACAGAAACGCACATCATTTATGGTCCAAACTGAATTTCTAATTAAAGCGCTAAACCTGAACCATATGGTGTATTAGGAACATATATATAATGTAGTCTACCTATATATATGAAGCATGTAATTTTTACATGATTTAAATGCTGCAGGTTTTCTGAACATTTAATGATAAATGGACCAATAGAAATACTGCAAATGAAAAACTGCATGTCCTGCATGATTCCAAAAAGCATCTTTTGGTCATTTCTTCTAACTTTTGCTTGCAGAATTCTACAGTTTCCAATTGCAACAAATGTCGTCTTCAGTTTCTCTTCACAAAGGAGAAGGTTGAGCATAAAGTGAATCACCATAAAACTTTCCGCAAGCCAAGTCAACTGGAAGGGCTTCAGGCTGGAACTAAAGTAAGTCTTCAGTAGCCACATTCAGTTATATTTACGAAGTCTCGATATGTGTTGTCAAAGCAACCTTTTTTTCCCCCCCATGTGATCATTGTTGTTGTTCAGTCTGATGTAATGTTGCTTGTACTTATTTTCTTTCTGTGGGTGGATGACTCTTTTAATTATCCCTTTTGACTGTCTAGGTGACCATTAGGGCGTATGCAGCGCAAAAGAAAATTTCAAGCCAGATGTCTTCCAAAACCGGTAGAGAACCCACTAGCACTGAGAGGGACGCAAGGACGACTCAGTTTGGCCAGACGTCTTCAGCACACACACTTAACACTAAACTACTTGCACCACAAAATACTGCGGCTGGGAAGAAGCAAGTCAGCAAGATGTATGACTATCTGGTCAAGTTCCAGGAGCACAGGTGAGTTTATTTTTTTAGTTCTTGACAGCTTAGGACAGGCAAAGCATGTAACAAATGGCGCTTGTGACAATAAAACTTTTGTCCACTAGAAGGAGCTGTGCTATCAAAGAGCAAGGCAATCTCAGTCTTTCACATCTATTAACTACAGTTACTGTTGCTACGTTTTTAAATACACATTTAAAAACCCTTTTAGTAAAAGTATAACAGCACACACACACACATAGTTAACTGTTTTTTTTGTTGTTGTTGTTGATACATTAAAATGATACTCGGAATTTCATGTCATATGATACATTCACTGTTAATCTATCTCTTAGTCTAACATTTGTTTTTTGGCAAGATGTATGAAAAGCAGACTAGAAGCCTAGGTATATATTGTTCTCCCAAATCGATTGGACCTCACCTGTTTAATAGTCTTGCATTGCCAGACTCTCAAGGGATATTTCTTTTGCCACATAGCATGATCAAGAACCATTTACAACTGCTGGAAAAAGAAATTCAACTGATGCAAAACAGTCAATAACAACTAAAATCGCTTCAGCTTGTTTGGAATGAAAATCTGCAGCTGAGCCTTTTACGAATAAGATTGGACACCCTCTGGTATATAGACAGGAGTCACCATCAGACTGTTTGATCAGTTAAAAATATAGGCATATATAAGATGTTTTTAAAAAAAAGGTCTAAGGACACATTGCTAATTTTGAGCAAAGGTAGAACTGAAACAGCTGTTATGTCAAATGATGCGTACTGAAATTAGCGATTATAAACACTTATGTAAGGTTATGCCACTTGTCATGACGTGCTTATGTAGGTGTCATGTAACCTTTTGAATGTCATGTAGACCCTAAAAATAGTTTGGTACATTGACGACGTTTCAGCCACGTAAATATTGTTCTTCTTCCTCAGAGCACAGTTGGGGAGACAGAAATGTGTGGAGTGCACCTTCGACATCCCAGACTTTGCCAATCATTATCCTACATATGTCCATTGCTCACTGTGTGCATACAGCACGTGCTGTTCCCGCGCGTATGCTAACCACATGATCAAGTGAGTACAGTCTATGTTGTATGTTTTATTACATGCCATAACTATCATGATATTCTTGGAGAAAATAAGAGATTTCAGCAGTCATTACCCAGAACATTCAGTGTTTGTAATTTATTTCAGCAATCATGTTCCGGGCAGGACCCATAGAGGTCGCTCTAAGAAAGGGAATGTCAGGTAATGCTTTATTTTCAGCATTTGTACATTGTTCATACTTTTTAATAGATGCATAATATTTTTTTGCCGCTATTTGTTGTTGAGTACTGACTTTCTCTTTCAGTTTGCTAAACCTCACGTGTGCATGTTGTAACTACAAGACGAACCAGGGAGACCTGATGGCTAAGCACCTGGTTCAGTTCCCAGACCACTTTTACTGTGTCTTTTTCCAGAAAGGTGAGTCTTTATTTTAATTAATACATGTTTATATCAGCAAGCATAAAAATGTGTGGTAATTGGTAGTTCATAAGTAACTGTAGAGCAACGTAGTTTTCAGTGTTTTGGCACTAGTTCAGCACATTTGAGAGGTTTTAAAATGCAGAATGTTTGCTTTCATTTACATCTCTATTGGGTAAACCAAATGGGGATCTCAGCACTCGTTTTTCTGTTTTTGGGGACCATAAATGTAAGTGGACATAGCATTCCCTCGTTTAGTAACTGACTTTAGAGTTAATGACTCTCTGAACCCTGCAACCAGTAGACATGACCAAATGTAACTTCCGTGGACCTGCCCTTCCAGGCCTGAATTCAGCCACTTTCAGTTCCCGTTTGTCTGTCGTGCCATTTTTCTTTGCCCTTGCTGCAGTATTAGTAGGTGTAGTAGAGGAGTCGCGATAGTAGTAATAGTAGTAATAATAATAATAATAATAATAATGCACAGTACGTTTTACTTTAGACTTGTTCTCATGTGTCAATAAACCTATGTCCAACCTTGCTGACAAACTGTTACCTCTCCTTTTTGTTCTTTGGGTTGTGGTTGGCCTGTAGTGGTAAAGCTGATAAGGTCATGCTGGTATATTTTATGGTAGTCTTTAGCACAGCTATGCCTACGTCAGACATGTCTTTTCTGTTTACCTGTTTTTCATTATGATTGAATGTGTTCTTTAGTCACCCTGTATTTTGGCCTTACTTTGTCTAATTATTTATGGTCCTCTGAAATTTCACTGTGTATAAAATAGCTGTGATTCCTACATCCAACCAAGATGCATTTGTACATTTTGATATAAAGTTTATTTAATACGAAGTATGCTGAGTCTTGGATTTGGATAGACACTTGTATACTTTCAGATAAAAAGGTACTGTGCAAGTACATTTTTATTCATCCCTGATTCGTAGTCATATTTTATAACAGAAAAATCAAACAAAATGAAAATACTGGTGTTGGGACAGGGTGTGTAGTCACTCCCAAAGTTAATGTATACAAAGAGTGTCTGTTTTGTGTAGTTGAAGTCTTTTTGGCTGGTTGAGTTGTAGTAGAATGTCTTCTAAAGCCAGATGTACATTGTGTTATTTTATGACTCGGTTTGAATAGGTTATTGTTTACAGACAAAGCCTTCCATTTATATACTCACTCTTTATAAAAACGCAACGTCCATGCTACCTAAAATGCAGCACTTGAAAATCTGTTCATGAGCAAGTAAAACGCACTGTGCATTGTGCCCGGTGAGCTTCTGCCTTCATTCTTCTTTATTTACTGCGGCGTTGGTCTGTTGCAGGGGGATGCTTCATGCAGTCATCCTGTTACTATGCTAAACAATTTAAATCTTCCAAACACACTTAAGCTGAAGGTTTGGAAGTTATTGTGTCTGGCATTAGTACCACTACAGTGAGTGAGTTGCTGGCTAGCCAAACTATTCTGCCAGTACGAATGCATCCACCATTGGGTATTTTATTCTCTTTAAATGTGCTGAAGTGCAAAACCATAAAAACTTCATAGTCCAATTTCTTACAGACTACAGTGTATGTGGGGATAAGTATGTTAATTATTAAATGAGTTTACCATTGTATTCAGCATGCATTTATTATTTATCTGGTAAAAAGTATAAAGTTAAAGCTAAAGTATTTAGCCGATGGCAGTATTTGTGCTACCGTTAAGCTGTGGTATGGGGACTGATAAACTGACTCAATTTGCCCTTTCAGAATCACAGCATAGTACAATCGCAAGTTTATTTAATTAATTCTTCAATATGAAGATCCTCTAAAATGCTCTAACCCAGCATAAGTACCCATCATTAATCATGCCTACGTCAGGAAAGTATTTATGTACCAGAGTAAAAAAATAAAAATAGCACTTAGAAATTTTATCTATGTGTGGCACAAGATCATCTCAGCATCTTACTTTCATGGCACAAACAGTTGTTGTACTGCATAGCTTCAGAGCGAGGCAGGCAGCTCTGGTCCAATACAGTATTTGTGTTCGTCAGCCGTTTCTTATAATCATGTATGTCACTGTTTGCAGTCCAGTTAGTTCACAGAATATGAGCTTGAGCTGTTTGTTCATAAGCAGTGTTTCACCTGGTGTTATTTTACAACAATTCCTGTGATTTCACAGCAGCAGTTTGTCAGAGCACTGTGGTGGTGGGGTGGGGGGGAATTCTGTGATTACACAATTCCCTCAGTACAGCACGTGAACGGAGACAGCCAGAAGGAGCTCTAAAACAAGGACTATTTAAAAAAAGAAAGATTTACAAAAGGATTGTATGCCAAGGAATTACCTTCTACTTCTGAACCCCTTTCAAAACTCTTTCAAAAGGTTAACAGGCATGGGAACCACTTCAGCATTGAGTGTAGGGTAGTAAATTGGATTGGTAGTAAGGCTCCGAAAAAGAAGACTAACTGTGTGTTCCTATGATCCCTCCCCTCCCCTACAGAGTGTCTGGAGACTGATATTGAGTTCTGCCAGGTTGAGGAGGTGGAGGAGGAGGAGGAGGAGGAAGTGGATGTGGAGGAGCCACAAGAGGAAGGATCTAGTGATGAGACAAACCCTGACTGGCTGTCCATTGAGAGCTGGAGGGTTCCAAGTGATCCAGGTGATGGAGGATCTGTGCCAGAATTCACAGACATCTGTGGACCGCAGCATTTAATGGCCAAGAGCAGCGATGTCCTTGAATATTTTCAGCTACTCTTCCCAGACGCCCTCATCGACCAGATTGTTCACGAGACCAATACCTATGCCAAGTGTCGGCGCTCTTTGGGCAAAGGGGACCCCACCTGGCAACCTCTGACCACTGAAGAAGTCAAAGGCTTTATAGGCCTCTGTATCCTGATGGGGGTGCAATGTCTTCCTGAGCTAGAGATGTACTGGTCCTGGAAGCATTACCACAGCTGCACCACCTTCTATCGGACCATGTCCACCACACGCTTTAAGCAGATCAGAGCTCATATTCGAATGAACAGCATGCTTGCAGAGGAAGACAACCACCCTACAGACAAGCTATCTGTCTTCCAGTCCATGTTGAAAATCCTAGAGTCAAGCATGCACAAAGCATACAAGCCAAACAAATGTTTGACTATTGATCAGGCCCTGTTACCAGCCCAGGACAAAGGAGCTGACCGGGAGAGGTGTACAGACTCTCTGCCAAGAATATGGCTCTTGTGTGACTCAAAATCTGGATACTGTCATAAACTGCTGATCCTAACACATCAAGAAAAGCACACAGACTTGGGGAACTTGGTTGTGCCGTATCTTGTGGAGGATATTGAAGGAAAAAATCACCAAATTTTCATATCCAACAAGCTAGCAAGTGTTCCCCTCATGATGAAAATGCAAAAGAAGAACATATACTGCTCCAGCTCCATCCCCACAAATAGTTCAGTCGTCCCTGTAGAGTTCTGGAGGCAGTCTGCATTGGAGAGCCCTGGGGATTTCATTCAATTTGAACACCCCCCAGTGCTGTTTACTAGATGGAAAGATGCAAAAGAGATGATCTGCCTTTCCACGAATGCTGTGCCAGGTCAGCCTGACACAGTATGGAGGAAGTCCACCAGTAAGGCAGGTGAGCTCTCCACCATCTCAAGACCACTGGCCTTTAAACTGCTTCAAGATAACATGCGTGGCGTGGACATCTGCAATCAGTTACTAGCCTGCAACCAGCTTGGTGGACTGGTCCTGGACACAAACTGGCGGCGTCTGTTCTGGTTTCTTGTGAACTTGAGTGTCATCAACTCCTTCATTATACTGCGAGAGACCCGAAAAGGCAACCCACCCGGATGGCTTCAGGGGGGCCACTTCTCTCAGGCTGACTACCGCAAACGCCTAGGATACCAGCTGGCCAAGTGTGCTGAAAGAGAAGCTCTCCTGAAGAAAATTGCCAATGACCGGATGCAGCAGCGAAAACATGAGGGTAGGAGTGAAGTTTCTGAGAATTTTGAGGGGATCAGACATCGTTTAGCCAAAATTACTCTTAAGACCAAAAGATGTCAAAGTTGCAACCTAAAGAATCAGCGTCACGAGAGTGTCTATGGCTGCACTGCATGCCATGTCAACCTGTGCAGGGATACCCACTGCTTTTGGGACTTCCATGGTTTCTCTGCAAATTTCAAAGGTTATGAGACCAATACGCACCGAGTCATTTTGTTTGTGTGTGTGTGTGTGTGTGTGTGTGTGTGTGTGTGTGTGTTGTGTGTGTGAAAGAGAGAGGAAGAAAGACTGAGTTACAAAGGTTAAAAGAACCTACATTTTGTAATGTGTTCCTAATTCATAATTCAATATTGATTTTTGTCCTCTTAGTCATTTCTTCCTTGTTTTTACAGGTAACCCAAAAATTGGATTTGTGGAGCCTAAGAGGTACATCTTGTTTTGGCTTCTCATATGGTTTTGAATATGTATATGCTGTGAAGCACCATCTATGAAACATCTGATATATAAACGTCCATATATAGTAATCACACCTTAGAAACTTGTATCACTTCAGAAAAGCACTGAAAGATCACATTTCACACCCAGAAGTCATAGACAGGGATGTTTGTGAAAATGTAGCAGAGCTTCAGTCACCTACTGGGTAATCCATTTGTTTCATTGCTTTATTTTCAAGTCATTAGACGTGGCATCACATCAGAGCAAATGCTGTTCTCTCTCCATCTAAGAAGTTGTCTAACTTGGCTGAATCAGATGCCTGCAGTTGTACACAACATAAGCTGTGAACCAGCTGTTACTACAGTGTGAATGACTGATGCTAACACTAGCAATATTGGTGTAGGTTTGTGTTTATGTATTTTGTATATGTGTTTTTTCACACCTTAAAAAATATTATATATTTCATATATTACAAATGTTTCATAATAAAAAGACAAAATGACCAACCTATAAAGATGGGCATAGGGCAGCTTCCTGCAGAAAAACCCCAACTCTGCCATTAGCCCTGTAGTTATCTACACTTACTACATTTAACTCTTCAGCACTGTGCTTTCATGAATGCTTATCTGTGTATTTAAGGAACAAGGCCTCAAAGAACTAAAAAAGGCTGGGAAGTGTGCTTTGAGCTCACTTGTAAAAATTCCTCATGTGTAGTGTTTTGGCTTCTTACAGGGAAAGTACTCTGCCTGCCCTGGACTCCAGAAATGCCCCTCGTGGCACTTCAGTGGATGAATCGGCTACATCGCTGGAGGTGTCCTCTGTGCAGGATGAAGACCTTGACCAAGAATTGGCACCCCTGGAGGAGTCAGATTCAGACTTTGAGACAGACGACAGTAGTCAACAAGAGCCCCTTGCAATGGAAGATGAGCCAACGGCCAATGAGACCCCAGCGCAACCCAGTTCTCCAAAGTCCAACAAAGAAAAGGAGGAGACGCTGTCTGTTAGACAGCTGCGAATACTGCTTTTTGCATTGTGCTCTGGGATCGAGAAAGCAGCCAAAGACATGGACACAAAACCTCAACTTATTAGAGCCTGGCTTCGAGACAAAGAGACAAGACTGGACAGTGAGAATAAAAGTGGAGAGGCTGTAGAGCGTTTGGTGGAGTGGGTGTTAGTTCAGCGGGAGCAGCAGCATATTATCAATGAGACGAACCTCTTTCAAAAAGCTTCAGAAGTCCACAGTCAAACTAATCAGAGCAGCTCCTTCCGTATTTCATATGAGTGGGCAGTGAACTTTATGCTGCAGCACAAGTTAGGCCTTCAGAGGGCATTTCTCTCCCTTCCTCAGCTTCCACGCAGCCTGGAGGAAAACTGCCTCCATTTTACTGGCTTTGTACAGAGACAGATTCAGATGCACAATGTTCCTCGTTCTGCCGTTGGTGCTATGGATGAGCTTTCTGTTTTTGTTGACTTTGATACACTTGTTGATGGTACCATCATATCCAAGGAGGCAGCCTTCCAGTTAGAGGGGAGTGGGAAACCTTGGGTAAATATTTACCTTTCTATGCTGGCAGATGGCTCGATGCTGCCAACGGTGCTGTTTTTTAAGGGCACCCCTTTTGGCAGTGTTAGCAAAAGGCTACCAGACTCACTACTTCTGGAGGCAAGAGTTGAAGGCTTTTCAGAGAATGAGGAGCTGGACGTTTGGAATAATCGTGTGTGGCAGCAGCACTTAAATTCCCAAAAAGGGAGCAAGACCATTCTAGTTATGGATGGCCATCATAGCCACATGTCTGAAGGTTTTGTGTCCACCATGAGTGGCACAAAAACCTTACCTGTCATTATTCCATCAGGCTGCACGAGCCAGCTGCAGCCTTTGGAGATTTGTGTGCGTCCTGTGCTAAAGAAGTTCTTGCTAGCTCGCTGGTCGAAATTGGCAAACAAAGGTTGTGTAGCAGAGGTCACGCCAGAAGAACTGGTGCGGCTCCTTGCTACCTGGTTGGAGGAGTTCTTGGCTTCTTGTTCTGGCAAACCCAGAATAATTGAGTCCTCTTTTTGCCTTTCCCGTGTGATCGCAGTGCAAGAAGAATGCAAGAAGGAAGCTAATACTCAGGTTGAGCTGATAAATACATTGACCGAAGCTGTGCTTGGTCCAGAGGCAGTAGAGCCCGAGACACTATCGGAGGAAGAGTCCGTGGAGACTCTTGCTGAAGATGAAGTGGAGACAAATAAAAACTTAACGAATGAAGAATTGCCTGGGTCTGCAAAGCAGGATGTTGAACAGACAGGGACAAACAACGCTGGTCAAGCAGGAGAGATCACTGAGACTGAACAGCAAGCACAGAAAATTATAGATAAAGGTTTGGAGGCCTCAGGTGCGACACCAGAGACTTGCTCTTCCCTTCTTCCAGGGTCACCAGTCCCAAACCAGGTTTGTGAGAAAGAGGACCTTTTAGAAACCAGTGTGAGCCCTGTCAGGACTCTGATTTAACTCGAGCAGATGGAGGATTCAGTAGCTGATCTGCTATATGAAGACTCACGTAAATGTTACCCTATAATGCTGTAATTCGAAGGAAAGGTTAGAGACCGGATGTATAGATTTAAAGATGCTCTAAATATTTGTGCACTTCAAGACCGCTTGTTTAATTTTTTTTTTTTTTTTTTTTTTTTGTGGGACCGAATTGAATCTTCAGAAACCTGATAGTGTGAAACTGTAGCTTTTAATTTCTTTGAAAAAGCTACTTCAACTTAACCAGTGATCATGACTTTTTTTTTGTTTGTTTTTTTTTTTAAACTATTTGTACTACCTTTCAGTAACACCTCACTCCCACATTGTAACTATTTTCATTAATGTCTCTGGACTGAGATCTCTGGTACATAAATGTTCATTTTCTTTACCTGTGAGTTTCTTCTCAGTGCTACTCAGGTGATGGTAATAATAGTTCGATTTGAATGTGTGTTCAGTTTGTGCTAAATCTGGGCTGATAAGAAATTTGTGGTTACTTATGGAGGCATATATGGAGCATTGTCCTCTCATGGGGGGCGCATTTCACAAAGCAGGAATTCTCAGTTAGCTGGATAACTTAAGTCCAGAGATGAGAATCCAATGGGAATTTCACTCCTCTTTCACTTCCCTTCCGAAATTAAAGGAGCAGGGAAAACATTCGTATTTTCTCTAGAGGCTGGGACCCCCTGCTTTACGTTTCCTATCCCTAAAGTTTGAAATATTTGCCCAAACCCAGTGGGATCCAAATGTTCCTGTTAGATTTGGTCAGGTTTAAACATGGTTTCACAAATATGTGTCAGGCTCAGGTCGTGTTTAAAAATTTACATGCAAGTTTCCTTAAAGTCTGCCATCCTTAATGAGCTTAAGCCTGCATTTGCTCCTGCTTTAGATTGCCCTTTATCCATCCTTCCTACCTTCATTATCCCCATCTTATAGCAGTTTTTAATCTGGCATGCTGGAGTTCTCATGTTGCTGGCAGTACTGAGGTTTTACAATCCACAACACTTAGAGATGCTCACATTCACTAGTAAACCTAATATTGTCACTGAGGTAATTCAGCAGGCACCAGTATTAGATATATAAGAGTTTGGTTTGGTGTCTGGTTGGTGGTGGACAGCTTCAGGTTGTGATCAGACACCCCCAGTAATGTTTTAATTGAGCAAAATGATTTAAAATGGATCAAAGGTCGGGGCATGCTTATATATACCAGACAGACAGCATTTTGTATATGTGCACTAGATGTATTGGAATCATGGATTTTCGATTGATACAGCAGTATTCTGGTGAGTAAACTGGTGAAGGGTCACTACGTTTTCAACACTTGACATCTGACCCACAAGGAGAAATCACAGTTCAGGGATCCTCATGACTTTGCATACGGTTTTAGCCATCTGTTTGGCTTTGGCCCATAACTGACCCTGTTGACTCCTACATACTCATACACTTCCCTTAACTTGTTTGTGGTTTGTGTGCACCAACTCAGATTTGTTGTCAGCCTTCATGTTTAGCTGCTTATAGGACATGCAGTACTCGTTTGCTCCTGTTTACGAAGTAGGGGTGGAGTCGGTAGGGTGGGGCCACTTTTCAGTAAATGAGCCAAAAGACGCATCTAACGTCTGTAAATTTGCAGGGATCTGTTAAATACTTGTTTGTCAAAAATGCACAAAATGTATCATTGTTTTGGCAACCGAGAGTCATGTGTATCAGCAGGTTCCCTGTTGGGTTATGACACAGTGCTCATGGGCCTGTACAAAGGAACAACAACATTAATAATTTAAAGATGAACTAGATGAAGTGTTTGTCTCTGCATGTTGGGGTGTTGTGTGTATTGGAGCATCTTTGACCAAAAAAATCCAGAGTGTTAACACTTCTTAAAGTTAGGTCGTAATATCTTATCTCTTTCTCATAAAGTACAGCTCTGTTCACCCTATGTCAAAACTTCAAAAATGATCCTGTGTCTTTAAGCCCTGCCTCCCAGTGTGCCCTGATCTCGCCCACTGTTCCGTACAACTGCCAGAGCGGCATCCTGCTACAAGTTCTGCCCGGAAAGGTGATGATTTTGCATGGACATGTCTAAACTCACGGATCTGCTTTGCGCCTGTTTCGGACCTGTTTTGTACTTGTGTGTAAGAGGCTGTGTTTGTGTGTATGTCTCAGTTTAGCTAGCAGGTTAAACTACATTGGACCAGTACTTAAAATTACTTTTGCACAAAAAGTCAAAGGGTCTGTTTAAATTTCATTGTTTTCAAAGCTTTGCTCCAAAACAGCTTTATTTGGTAAGCTCACTTGTAATAATTGCTTTATCACTATTATTAATGAAAAGTGAAATTTGCTGCATCGTGCTCAACCTAAGATTCGGCCGGCCCGCCCACCTTTGCACCCTCTGACCAATCAAGGATATTGCTATATGATAACTGGTGTTATCAGCAATAGCCAGGGGCTGTAAAATTTGAATGGGCCTGTATTATATTTTATATGATGGCCAATGTCACCCTACCTTTTTGCATTTAATAGCCAACTGTAACACAATATGCTGCCCTGCGATTCAAATTGCCTATTGCCATCCAGATTCATTTTTACTGAAAACTAGATTTAGTAATGTATATCCTAACCTGACTGCCCACCACATTTGTGGACACTTGAATGGAACTGCTGCACCGTTTAAGGTGGAGCAGGGAAACTCGAACAATAAGCCACCTTAAGGCTTGTTGTAATGGTGTGAAAGTTTAACAGACAGTGGTGGGAGGTCGCTTAGACCGGGCATGTGTTACATAAGAGTGGACCTATTTTTCCACAGCAGCCCCTACTGTCGGCTCTGTCCATCCCCCACCGCTCCCAGGAACAGGCGGTCTCCTCAGCGTCTGTGCGCCGTGCGAACTCGGACCGAACAGAATGGGTACGTGCAAGTTAGACTGACTCTGCTAGCGGGTATTTCTATTACAGTGTGAACACTTCTGCTTCGGAGTGACGCCATGACTTCTAGTTTGTGTAGTTTGGCGGAGGACTTGCGGTTGGAGTAATGTTAGGAGACTTGTATAGACACGGCTGTGCTGGTTTTGCACTCTTGGTGTTTTATTGATCTTGCAATGTCCGTAAACCCTTACCTCGTAGAACACGTGAACTTGCTTAACCCTCACTTGGCCTGATACGATATGCACGTTGAGCCTGAATCCGGTGCCTATGTCTATACTCTGCAGCAGGCAGTTTGGATCTGATGGCTCATAGTTTCAGAGGGTTTTGGGTTTTCTAACACGGGTTCTTGCTGGATCCGCTGGTCCAGGTGCGTCCAAACGTACAGAACAAGCGCGAGTATTTCAACTCTCCAATCACAATGGCCGGGCGTTTTCTACCATCCATTCAGAGTTAGGGTTAGAGCTGGGGTTGATGGCATAAGGCCTTAACCGCTAAAAACACTCGCTTGCAAGGGTTAGATAGGTAACTAAAACAATTAGTGTGTTTACGTGCATATTATAATCCAATAACTGCAGAAAATCTGATTTTGTCAGTAATCTGATCCAGGTGTTTACCTGTACCTGGGTTATCAGAATGTCTAAGCTCTGTTTTAGTTTGTATTAGACAGTAAACTCACAGAAGACGTGACATCTCCCCCAGTATTATCTGTTTAAAATATCGAGTCACCTTGACGATATGAACATACATAATATAAGAGTTCATTAAATCCTTTATCATATCAAGCACGTGTTAAGTTTCAGCGTCGCTCCATAAACGTTTTGCTGCCATCTCGCGGTCCCCGTGTTAAACACTGCTGGTTTATTTCCGGTTTTCACACATCCGGAAAAACAAAATCGGAGTAAAGAGTTTACATGTAGTGAGAAACGTTTTAAAAGTCCAGCTCTCTTTATCAGATGTCTAAATCGGACTTCTGTGCCCGCTTGGTGTAATCTAAGAACCCAGTATGGAGTATGATGTATGATGATGATGATTATGATGTTTGCATGGTAATTTGAATAATCAGATGACTGCATAAATCTGACTTCGATCAGATTATTAAATTGCATGTAAAACACTGGCTGGTTTTCCGGAAGTGGGCGTTTTTCCACCGTTGGGGTGTTTGCCAATAACCTTAACCTTAAACGTGATTAGACGATTGAAATAAGACCATTTAGAGGTTTAGAAATAGAGGTTTGGAAACACGCCTAATGTGTTTTCAATGGTTGTCCTTTCTCTAGAGTGAAAGTGTCTGTCAGCACCTATTTGATGATGTAACCTGAAGGTGGGGGGAGCTACAGGTGCTTTAGAGAGACTAAACCGTGGGTTTGGTTTGATTAAGGCAGAAAGAAGCCATATAGAACTGCTCCTAGGATGGTGAGTGTGTTAATTAGCTTTTACAGCCTCTTCTCTGCAGTCCACCCAGGATTTCTAATTGATAATGGGGATGTATGTTGTGTTTGTATGATGCATACTAAGCTAACGTAGTGTTAGAAAAAAAATAATGGATTTTAAATTGTGTCAAACTGATGAGGAACATGGCAGATAGCACATTAAATGATAGATTTAGGTTGGAATGCCCAACCTTCGACCTTTAGAATTTTCAATGGTAAACATTGCACAACTTTGTCCAATTTATCGTCTTGGTCCAAGATTGGACTTGACCCATGTCCTGGTTCTAAAAGATTTCACTACATGGAATCAGGAGGGGAACAGACTCAGTGAGGTCAAAAAAAAAATGCTCCATTCCTATAAAATGGCTGTAGGTAAATTTAGGCTGTTGATGATGAGACATTTTGAGGTGTCACGTATTTCATGTAATGCGGATCCAAAGCCTGGTACCTGAATGAGTGGAATAAATAGATAAAATCGGCCACCAGTTCTTCTATGGTTAACTATTGGCTCTTAGGGTGTTTAAAGTGTGCAAGGATCTGAGCCAAATCCCTCCTGAACACACCCAAACGTCAACATGTGTTGGTCAAGCTGTTCAAATGCTAAAAGCTCCTCCTTTTGGCACGTATCCATTATCACTGGATTGAGTTGCGTGTGAGACTGGCATTTCCCCTCAACCGTCAGAAAACCAGCAAAAAAAACCTGCTTATTTAAGCACTGAACGTATGAGCAATAAAACACCGCATTAAAATGAACCAAAAAAATTACTTACAACTGATGAAAATAAATATAAAAATATATATATATAAAATAAATATAAGTAAAAGAGATGGTAGCTGGTAGCCTCATTCAGAGCAAACATGCATTGTTAGTAGTAGGCCCATTCGCCTTTATTAACGCTAGTCATTAGGGAATTGAAATTGGAGTCACAATGCAAAGATAAACAATGCATTCCAAAGCAGCGGGAGGGTCGGCTTTATGTATAAGACTATCGTGCGAAAACTGACCTGAGAATAACCCTTCAGTGTTGGAAGGATGTTGTACAATCCTTGGCAAGACTCCCAGCCTCTTACTTTACTGTGAAACAGCACATCTGCTGCATTTTTCACATTAACCCATTCAAGCCTGTTATTCAGTAACTGCTGCTCTGTATTTGGTATGTACTATGAAACTAATACACATGTTGGCTAGTTATGAGGGTGAGAGATGGGGGTCTGGCCGTGAGATTCAAATAAACAGCCGGTGTAGTCTGGACGGTCTTTGTGTACTGATTCAGATTTGTTATGGATTTTTTGGGTTTGAAATGCTTAAAATGTAAAGTATGTTGGAGTATACACTCTGATATCCCATAACATGTCGTCACTGTCCCAAGAAAAACAGCCCAAATGGTAACAGGACAGGACGAAAATGCTACTTACTTTCAATGCAAGTTAAAGTAAGGCAGTTTTATTTAAAGCGAGTTTGAACCATTTTGTTTGGTCCAACTATTTAGAAGTTTTCAAACGGTATAAAAGACAACTGCTAAGCTCCAGTTAGACGGAAAACCAAAATGCAGTGCTATGTACACGGTATGTAAGGCACTTGCCATTGTGCAGTCTGTAATAAGGCAGGTGTCATTATCCTATAGGAACTATCCTATTATACAGTATTGTGTTAAATATAAATGGCATTTTTTTCACTATAATTCGATTTTTTTAAAAACAAAATGCATATGCTTTTAAACATGTCCTGTTTTTACACTGTCATGAAGCAACACAGCATCTATAGTAACTAAATAACAGCAGCTGCTGGCAGCTGATAGATTAATAACTACATTATTAACCGTATTCTCCACAGATTTCCACACAGTTTTGGGTGATGGCAAATGACACTTCTTTACTGTACTTGGGATTTTTTTTTCAGATAAACATATCCATTGGTTTATAAAGTGTTTCAGTTTCTTGTAATCCATATTTTCCAGTAAAACACTGTAACTGTCTAAGAAATACGTATCTACAGAATACTAACGTAATAACAGATTGAAGGTAATGAGATCGTCAGATGATTTCAGAGAGACAGATTCAGAGAGCATTTTTATTGGTCCATTTATCGTGACATGTTGCATCAAATTATGTAGAAATATACAAATCGAAATAATGAAAGGTTTGTTGTATATGCTCATACAGTCATGTTGCATAGGCCTCCTTGTGTCAAAGATGGGAGGGTGGAGCGAAGCTATCCTGTCAGTGTCCTCTCCAAGTCTGATGTAAACAAATTGCTGTTTATTACGTTTGATGACCAACAACAGACAGAGTTTTTATAATCAGCAGTTTGGACACATAATCGCGCTGCATGTAAAGCATGTGGTCATAAGGGTGTGCGTGAAATAATCCTCGTGCTCTGCAGCGGCAATCGCTTTGGAGAACAGTCCAGAAAATCTATGAGCATAATGGAACAGGACTGTGTGGGAGTTCTGGGATGTTGGGTAAGAAGGCCCCTTTGCAGTATTTTGCTTAGGGCCGCAGGGAGGTCAGGACCGCCTCTGCAGCTGCGAGTATACTGCCGTTTACTGCTTTCTGCAAGACATTGTTAAATACTCTGTAATGCAGCATATGATGCACTTTCACAAATAAATCAAGCCAGCTGTAGTACAGCATTCACCAAGTCCCTTCTGTACATACTGGAAATCCAGCCGTAGATTAGCAACTGTGACTAGGCCCGGGCACCTTTCTGAATGAAGGAAAAGGCTCTAATGTGGTTCAGATATTTTAATATTAAATACACTGTGTGAGAATATTCAAGCTGCACAGGATGAACAAACACAGGACACCAGTAGGAACATCTGTAACTCCATACCGAGACGTCTGGCATGTTGGATGTGTAAACTCTGAGAGACACTACTTCTGTGTGGCTCAATAAATATTAGTCTAAACTTATCATCATTTATTGTTCCTGGTAACCTTCATCTTCCTTCCCAATAGCGCTGCAATCCCACACTTCCTTCTGGGTGCAATTATTCTTTTGACGATAAGGGAATTTAAAAAGAGCATTTAATGATTTACCAGTGGTATCTTTCCTTTACCACGATTTGTGTTCTTGTCCCATGCCTGTTTCCACATCACTGCGCTAAGAAACACCACTTTCATGAAGAATGAAAGATTTTGAAGATTTTACAGAAGCAAGTCACTGTTTGTTTGTGCAGTGTTTTGCTCATAATCCTGCAAAAAAGGCAGAATATTTAGATGAGATTGAGATTTGCTCAGTATCACTGTTTATCCCCACAGCATCCAAGTGCTCAGGATGTGGACCAGGATACAAAAGTCCTCTGGATGCCATGAAAGGTGAGCCCAACACAAAGCTTGGTCATTCAGAATCCAAATAACAAAATGGGCAAGTTTTAAAAAAAAATTGATCTCTGACCGTTCCTCAAGGGCCTCGAGAGGAGATTGTTTACGTGCCCTGCGTTTACCGGAACACGGGTAACAAAAAGCCTGACTACCTTGCAACCGTTGATATCGATCCCAAATCTCCAACTTACTGCAAGGTACTGTGACATTAAAGAAGGATCGTTTTGTAATGCTGTGTTTGTGTGTGAAACAGATTGTTGTTTGACCAAACATTATATAATTTAAAAGTTCCTGTATAAAAATATGCATTCCACATTTAATATCTGAATATCTAATATCTGTTTATGGTAATGAACGGATGTCTGGATATAGGAACCATGAGTCACAATGTCTCCAACACCAGTATAGTCATTATATTATTATACATAACTGACCAGTGAACCTTCATGTCTCATTTGTGAAATGTATATGTTAAAGTATGTTAAAAATAAATATTAGTCTAGAAAAAGAAAAACACAGTTTAGCCTTATGACATTGTGTGTACGCTGATCAGTCATATTAAAACCACCTCAGTGTACCTACACTCTTTATCCATTGTAGTTCTTTAATTACAGACTGTAGTCCATATATAGTCAGGGGTCAGGACCAGCACAGAGCAGGTATTGTGTGGGTGGTGGATTATTCTCAGCAATGCACTGACACTGGCATGGTGTGTTAGTGTGCATTGTGCTGGTGTGTATGGATCAGATACATACATAGAGTGTTTAAACACCTCAGTGTAACTGCTGGGTTGAGAATCGTCCACCCACCGAAACTGCCCAGCCAACAGCGTCCTGTGGGCAGCGTCTTGTGACCACTGATGAAGACCTAGAGAGTGACCAACACAAACTCTGCAGCAGCAAATGAGCTTGTCTCTGACTTTACATTTACAAGGTGGAGCAGAAAGGTAGGAGTGTCTAATAGAGTGGACAGTGTGTGGACACTGTGTTTAAACACTCACACCAGTGCAACATCAGTATCTCTGTAGTGTTAATAATGATATACCACCCATATAATACCTTCTCTGTGTGGGTCCTGACTGTTAAAGAACAGGGAGAAAGGGGATAACGAACTACGCAGAGTAATAGATGTGTGTGTAATTGTAGAACTACAAAGTGCTCCTATATATTAAAAAAGAGGGTGTCCCCATGTGACCAGCACGTCTTGGACCCCCGATTGTCTCAAAATTCTTTGGGGTCACTGAGAATAACCTTATTATGACGTAAGATGTGTAAGATCATATTTAATGTGTGGAAGAGCACATGACCAAACTAGAAAAGTGCAGAAGAAGAATTGTTAAACCAAACATTTGTTTCCCTTGATGTTAGCATCAGCAACGCTATAGAGACTGAGCAGGCAGCTAATTAGCGAACCAACAAGGGACCCCCCCCCCATTATTGTGCACACTGATGCATGCATTATGCTTATATTTGTATTTCCGCTGGTCTGGCTGCAGGAATGAATGACATACAGCTGGTTTATAATATAATTATCAGTGACTGCCGTTGTGTTTTTGTTAATACTCCCTAAATCAAATCCTTTGGGCTCTTTGAAAAGTCTGGTTTCCCACCAGTACAAGTAGCATTATGGTGGTGTTAATGTGTGCTCATCTCACAACTTCCTCCATGACCTTAAGGCACCATTAGAGGCAGCGAGCGTCTAAACTCTGCAGTGAAGCAGATCTCCAGATCCCAATTTCTCCCAAAGCCTGCTTTTCATACAGTCACTCTTAATGTCTTATTATTTAATCCTGCACATTTTAATATTTCTCCCCATGAACTGGACGTGTTCAGGTGATTCACCGGCTGCCCATGCCCAACGTGAATGATGAGCTGCACCACTCTGGCTGGAACGCCTGTAGCAGCTGTTTTGACGATCCCTCCAAAAGGCGCAACCGACTCATCTTGCCCTCTCTCATCTCCTCCCGCGTCTACGTTGTTGATGTGGGCACAGAGCCCCGGGCTCCACGAATTCACAAGGTAAGACTGAAAACAAGACTTAATCACCCACACCGTTACAAGGCAAACATGAATTCAGACACTGAATTCATTCAGGTTGAGCCAAATCGAGTGCAGATATGACCCTCTTTAATGACCAGGTTCTGCGACTGATTCACAAAGCTTTTAAACAAAGCAGAATGAGGCAGAGATTTGAGGCCAAATGATGAAACGGCTTCAGCGTATGCAGAGGCATAGCATCAGCAAGATTTTGGCCTTAGATAATGTACTGTATTTATCATGCTGTGTTTCTGTAAGGGGTTAACTGTTATGCTTTGTTAGAACCATATCCTGCTTTATTTATTTATTTATTTATCTATTTATCTATTTATTGGGGGTTGTTGCCTTTTATTTTCTTCCTTGTGGTTACTTTTATTACAACTGAGTGCATGGATCAAGTGCCAACCTACAGGAACATACAGGGGTTGGACAATGAAACTGAAACACCTGGTTTTAGACCACAATCATTTATTAGTATGGTGTAGGGCCTCCTTTTGTGGCCAATACAGCGTCAGTTCGTCTTGGGAATGACATATACTGCGTCCTGCACAGTGGTCAGAGGGATTTTAAGCCATCCTTCTTGCAGGATAGTGGCCAGTTTACTACGTGATGCTGGTGGAGGTTCGTCCTTCTTGGTGGTATGCTGACATTACCCTGGATACCGTGGCTCTTGATACATCACAAAGACTTGCTGTCTTGGTCACAGATGCGCCAGCAAGACGTGCACCAACAATTTGTCCTCTTTTGAACTCTGGTATGTCACCCATAATGTTGTGTGCATTGCAGTATTTTGAGCAGAACTGTGCTCTTACCTGCTAACTGAACCTTCACACTCTGCTCTTACTGGTGCAATGTGCAATTAATGAAGATTGGCCACCAGGCTGGTCCAATTTAGCCATGAGACCTCCCACACTAAAATGACAGGTGTTTCAGCTTCATTGTCCAACCCCTGTAATTTACATATAATTTACATGAAGCACATCCTAATTCATGCAAATGTTTCAGGACAGCATTCAACAGTTTGTCAGCCAATGGTTGTGTTTGCAGACTGAGGTTGAAAAGTAAGTGCACTGCTCCCCCTACTGTCCAAACTTCCTACTGTCGAAGTTTCAACAGTTGGGGATAAAGGGGAAACAAATAAAATATATCAATGTTTCTCAACCCTGGTCCTGTAGGCACCCTGCACATTTTAGCTAGTTCCCTGCTTTAGCACACCCCCTTAGTCAGATGTGTTATAAGCAGGGAAAGCACTAACATGTGCAGGGCAGGGTGAGAGGGTTGAGAAACACCGTAATATAATATGATGTGATTATTTTATTTGATATTATTATTTAACACAACAGACTGAAACGCTGTATTACAGCAGTATATGTCTTTATACTGCTGTAATACTGCTATATGGCTCTGTTTTGTATTGTTTATTGTTTGACTGATGTCAGTAGTATAATACAAAAGTTGCCAATGGTGCACCGATTTGTAAAGATTTTATTAATAACAAAACTGACGATGAAATCTGCATGTGTAGCTTTGAAGAGTAAGGCCGATATCCCAGGAGCAAGTTGGCTGGACTCGTCCATAGTTTCCATTAATCATATTCCCAATAATCCTTCTCTTCTTTTCCAGACAGTGGAACCTGTGGAGATGTACTGGAAGTGTGGACTGGCCAATCCGCACACATCACACTGCCTAGGCAGTGGGCAAGTTATGATTAGTAGCCTTGGTGACCCCTCAGGAAATGGCAAAGGTTAGATACCCTCCTCATTATCACTGAATCCCTTAACCAGCTGTCTGAGGGTGCCACGCCATGTAAATGTGTCTACACTGTGTGTTGTTAGGTGGATTCGTGTTGTTGGATGGTGAGACCTTTGAAGTGATCGGTAACTGGGAGTTGCCTGGCGAAGCAGCACCTTTTGGCTATGACTTCTGGTACCAACCACGCCACAATGTTATGATGAGTACAGAATGGGGAGCACCCAAAGTACTAGCAAATGGCTTTAATCCTGCCGATCTTAAAGCTGGTGAGTCTATTTATGTGTGTGTCTGTCTGTTATTAGGGGTATTAACATGTGCAGTGCAGGATTTGTTTATAAATGATCTATAACTGTCTCTTTGTAATAAAGTAAACACATTTCTCTGCTATATTTGAACGAATAAACCCAGCACTTGGGATTTCCTTCAGTCACATTTTGCATTCAGTGTATCTTTAAATATGTTGTTCACCCAGCACATGTAGGTAGGGCCTCTATTTGTCTCGGTTCTTCATGACATGGGTTCTACAAGATGTTGGAAACATTCTATTCAGATTGTGCCCCATATTGACATGATTGCATAATACGTTTCCTGTAAAGGTTTCATGTGCACTTTCATCTGTGGCTTTCTCCCTACTCTACCACATGCCAAAGGGGTTCATTTGAGTTCAGAACCAGTGGCGCTGGGAAGTCCTCTGACTAACACTGAACTTTTTATTCTTATTTATTGTAATTCTCATGTAACCAGTTTGAGACATCTTTGCTTCATGGACCATCATCTCTTTAAAAATCGAGAATCATCACCAGGGTACATTTTCCATTCTTCAGCTGTGCCCACTGCAGCCTTTCTGTTCTGACAGAAGGTGCAGTTCAAGCCAGTCTGGCCATTCTCTGTTACCCTCTCTCATCAGCAAGGTTGTTCCGTCTGCTGAACTGCCGCTGACTGATTGTTTTCTTTTTGCACCATTCTGAGTAAACTCTACAGACTGTTGTATATGAAGATCCCAGGACACCAGCAGATATAGAAATACTCAAACCAGCTCGTCTACCATCAGCAATTATGCCACACGTAGAATCACAGAGATCACATTCATTCACCATTCTTACCTTACTTTACCTGAAGCTGCATGATTTCATTGCTTCTGTACGATTGGCCGATTAGATATTTGCATGAATGTGTAGATGTGTTCCTAATAAAGTGGTCAGTGAGTGTATATACATGTTTATTGGACCAGGTCAGTTTAAATCTTTTGCTGATTTTTTAAGGGGAATTAAATGAACACATCCTCTAGAGAGAACACACCTCTGCCCTCTTTAACACGTCATTTATTTTCTAAATGTATAATGCTAATGGGGACAAAAATACAGAGTGTACTATAGACTTCGCATGGTCATGGCACTTTTAGCATTTTATTCTGTATACAGTAATATTTTATTTCTATTATTTTGTTGTTGTTGTTGTTGTTTTAAGAAAACGTTAAGAGTAACAGTCCAAGTTTGGAAGAACTGTTTCATCCATCCAGCACAGTTGCAGAGACAATTCATGTTGGCTTTTCCTCTTAATTCGTCACTTGTCTATATCTAAATATCAATATATTGTCTATATCATCACTGTCCAAAGAAAAATGTGTATCCCCATTTTTGTCGATTTATATGCATCATTTAAATAGCCCAAAAATCGCTTGGGCAAACGTGTAGTTCAATGATTCACACTAACATTGAACTAAAACTGCCGTTTTGGAGGGATCTGTTTTTCTTTGGACAGCGACAATATGCTTATCCTAAACTTCCTATTGAGCAGTTTTGCAGGTGTCATTGTCCAGTGGAAACTAAACATCCTTTGTTTCTCCTCATTGTAGGTCACTATGGGCAGTGCATCCATGTGTGGGACTGGACCACACACAAGCACATGCAGACTCTGGATCTAGGAGAAGAGGGTGCCATCCCTCTTGAGATCCGCTTCCTGCACGACCCTGCTGCAGCTGAGGGCTATGTGGGCTGTGCACTGCAGGGCACTGTGTTCCGCTTCTACAAGACTCAGGCAGGTGTTTTCTATAGGCAGCCAGTCGTGAAGTCCAGATGTTAAACATTTATCTAAGGATAGGATGCACAACAATCTAGGAAAACATCAGGATTATAGTGGCTATATCTTCTAAAATGTTTATTGTGGTTCTCAGAAAGGGGACTGGGCTGCAGAGAGAGTCCTCAAGGTTCCCAGTAAAAAAGTAGAGGGTTGGATCCTGCCTGAAATGCCAAGTGAGGAATAAGTATTTGGAATGAAACTGATTTTTCCTGAAGGATTTGCTGAGGCATGTTTTATGAAAATTCATTTGTTTTGCTGCAGGTCTTATTACTGACATTTTAATCTCATTGGATGATCGCTTCCTGTACTTCAGCAACTGGTTTCACGGTGACATTCGACAGTATGATATCACTGACAGGAGAAATCCCCGTATGGTGGGCCAGGTGAGGAGACACAGATTCTTTTACACATCTGGATAATAATAATAATAATAAAAATAATAAAATTAAAATGCACCTTTTCGCTTAGGTAAAAATCTCAACTTAAACATTCAGCATATCCAAAATTAACACATGTCTAAGCTGTTATTTTAAGCACATCTTTGTTCAAGGTAACTAAGGGGTTAAAGGTGATCAGTGATGGGCACAGTCAAAAAAATTAGAAGGGGAATTTCATAGTCAAATTTGGAGGCAGGAAGCCAAAGCAGAGGATGCCATATTGATTTCATAACATTAATACAGAGTTATGTAAATTTATAAACAGAGCACACGTTGTTTGTATCGTTTTACATTCCACATTCCATAATTTGAAATGGTAGCACGGTTGCAGGCTTTGTTGTAGTCAGTGATGGTGGCCTTTATTTTTGGACAATCATGAAAACAAATTGTCCAAAATCACTTGAAATAAAATCTTCTTACAGTAACTTTCACCGGCCTCTATTGGTCTTGCTGCTGAACTATGCAATAACTTTCTGTTTTAAGATCTTTCTTGGAGGAAGCATTCAAAATGATGGTCCTGTAAAAGTACTAGAGGACAAGGAACTGGACAGCCAACCCTCTCCAAGGATAGTGAAGGTACTTAAACAGCACATACAGTTGTCAAATAGAGAGAGAGAGAGAGAGAGAGAGAGAGAGAGAGAGAGAGAGACCATGTTTAAACATGTATCACTTGTACGTACATACACATGTACATATTTATGTACCTGCTGCTTATGGCAAATTGATGAGCTGTGAACATGTACTCGTGAACACTGCCTCACCACCTGCCCCTAGAATTGTAACCTTGAAGACTCCTGTAGATCACAGTGTTCTTCTACATCAGGGCAAACGGATACCAGGCAGTCCACAGATGCTGCAGCTGAGCTTGGATGGAAAAAGGCTCTATGTAACCACTTCCCTATACAGTGCATGGGACAAGCAGTTCTATCCTGAACTTATCAAGTGAGCTAAACAGTTATAAAGCGTTATATTTTGAGAGATTTGCTCTGTGAAAACTTTAGTTCCTCATATATGCGGTTTCCTATTTTACCGTCAGGCGCGGCTCAGTCATGATGCAGATTGATGTGGACACGGTGAACGGTGGCTTGAAGCTCAATGAGGATTTCTTGGTGGACTTCGAAAAGGAGCCTGAGGGTCCTGCACTTGCTCATGAGATCCGATACCCTGGGGGCGATTGCACCTCTGACATTTGGCTGTGAAACAGCAGTTCACTCTTGTTATTCAGGAAGTTCATATAGAATTTTATTCCTAGTTATTACATGGAATTTTATTCATAGTTATTACTTCACGTTTGCTTTGAGTCCAAAAGTCTTTAGACACCTGCTCATCAAATCTTTCTGAAATCAGGGGTCGGAATAGGATGAAGATTCCCCCCCTTAGGCTCAGTAGCAGTCTCTACTCTTCTGGGAAGGCTTTACACTAGATGCTGGAACATTTGATGTGAGGATTTAATTACCTTCAGTCACACGAGCATTAATGAGATCAGGTATTGATGTTGGATGATGAGATGCTAATCAGCTCATCCCAAAGGTCCCAGAGAAAAGCAGTTCCGCTGCTCCTCAGCCCAGTGCTATGGGGTTGAACCCCTGTACACTTGCCACTGGTAATCATGACCTCATGTATAGCTATAGCTTTTGTGAAGATGATACAAGCTGCTAGCTACATTCAGTAATTATGAGTGTCTGGATACTTTTGGACATGCTGTGCGTTATCTGTTCAACCCAATCATGCTTTGGTATTACTTTGAATATCCATATACAATTGCTGCAGTTCATTAGTTTACTATTCTGAAGTTAACTAAAACAAATAGTAGAAATAATATCATAATTTTTATATGGTTATGTGTATGTTAGAATGAAGTATACACAGTGTTCATTTTCTTTTCAAATAAAAAGCTGATTTCTATTCTGTTGCAAAATTGTTTTTTTATTTTCATCATGACAAATATAAAAGTGCAAGATATGTCCATTGATATTCAGTAATGTTAAAGGCGTATTCTAGTCTAAGTCATCATTTAAAACTCCTATCAGGTTTTGTAAATTCTCTAGTGCAGCTCTGAAAATTTGTGTTGTTTGTGTTTTCGTACGTCAGCGTTCTCGCACTATAATACCCAGCATGCATTAAGCATTTGAAAATGATATTTAACTTCCTAGCAGTGGCTACTTCTTTGTGTGTATACCCTTCATGGGTTCCTCCCACCTTCAAGATGCATCTTTAGCAGGGTGTTTTCCTGTTCTCTCCTAGTTTTCCTAGTCAAAACAGAAAAGCCTTGCTCTAGAAACTGCTGCGGCACCACTGTCGGAGGTGAATAGGCATGTTTATAACAGGCGAAGTGGAACTTACACTTTTTGATTTTGGTTTGGTTTGATCATTGGTTCTCATTGCTGTTGTTTCCGTTGGAAATGGAAGAGATTAATAATTCTCAAATTTTTTAAACCAAATCATTTGAGTCCTTATATATGAGTCATTTTAATGGAATGCTCCTCCAAACAAGCAACAAGGCCAATATAGTATAACAGGTAATGAAACTCTGTCACCCAAAATCTTCACTCCAATAACTTAAGAAGCAAACTTTGGACCCCAAACACGATCTCAGCGGTACAAACTGACAGATGACCGACATTAGTACAACATTTACAACATTGGACAACAGTAGTGGATGACTGAAGCATACTTTCAGTTTTGTAGAAACTTCTGAACAGATCAAGAACACTATGGTGACTGTAATGTGTTTTTGAGACTTTCGGAGGCCCTGGGGTGTTGATTACGTTTAAAGAGTTAGATGTGTGGAGATTCACAGATTATTTTTAAACAGCAAATTAAACCATCCACCCTGGATCCGCCATAACTTGCAACACATTTCATTCATTATTATTAATTTCAAAATCTAAACATACATACTGAACACTAAAACATTTTATTTATCAAAAATCATGTTACATGGCAAATAAAGAGCTAAACATGTAGGTTAATGTTAGATGACTGTGGGTGGAGTAGTATACCTGGAGAACACTAGCTTTCCAACTAAAACATCAGTAAATAAATAAGTAAATAACATTGTGACTATTTATGTTTTGCAGTGGGTCCCATGAGATCCTAATTATGCTACTGTGTCAATGCCTATACATGCTTGACCACCTATCACCAGATGATAGCTAATGTGGCTAATATAACTTAATATTAACTATATTAATAAAGATACTAATAGCTAATATCACCAGATTTGCAAATTCAAAACATCTAAATGTGTGATTAACAGCATTGTCTATCATGTGCCTTAGGTGATAGAAAGCTGACAGAGACAAAGCCATTACATGACCAGTGCGGTACAAACATGTTACATTGAGTGTTGACTAACTAATGTGAAGCAATGCGTTAGTTAACATGAGATAATACATTAACAATGGGCCCAATTCTTAGCTATTCTTAAATTATTACATATATTACAACTACACAATTACATGTGAAGTAAACTACATACTTGCACGTTACGTAAACTACATGTTTAGATGTGTTTACAATTAACAGTTGTTACATGTTTACTGATATTAACCATTGTTAATTCATTACCTCGTATTAGCTAGTTAATTACTAATGTTGTTTAGTCAGAACTCAGTGTTAGCAAAACTTGTTTCAAGTCCCTTAGACCTTCATTTTTCGCTTGTACTGATGCTCTCCACAGTGGATCTGCAGAAGCTGCAGATGAGTTGTTGTGGCAGGTGGACTCCCCTAAGCCTTTGAGGAAAGTGGACATGTTATTGGACCTTTTTGACAATGTTAGATGTGCCAAGTGACCAGGTTATATCTTTTGGCTATGTTGACATCAATGGACTTAAAGCTGCTCACCTCTTGTGGTGAGTTCACTATGCTCCCCTAATTATGTCAGCAATCAGCTTTAGTTTGGTAAGACTGAAGGAGAGCTTGGTATTGCTTTACTTCTTCTCTATATGGTCCCTGTCTTTTTCTGTCCAGGTGGTTGAATGCGGGGTGCATTGCCTGGGAGAGTGCATCGTCAGTAGATCTGCACAGTATTCAAACTAATGGGGGGGGTTCACAGTGCTGGGAAGCTTTTCACATGAGCCAGGTTTAGTCTCTCGAACCACTTCATCACTGTGAGTGTGAGAGCCATGGGGCGGTTGTCATTCATGCATAAGATAAAGGGTGTCTTTTAGATTGCCATGATAGGTGTGGCTTTAAAGCAGCCGGGAACAGTAGACTGTGCCAGGGAAAGGTTGAAGATGTCCATGAAGGTGGCAGTCAGCTGGTTGGCACACGCTTTCAGGATCCACCCTGGAATGCTGTCTGGGCCTGCTACTTTCCAAGCTGAGATCCTCATCACTGTTCCCATCAACTCATCTATAGCCAGTTCGAGTGCTGGCTCCTCTGTGGAAAGGAGCAGTGCTCTTAGAGTGGATGTAGAAAGTGTTCAGCTCAGCACATAGAGAGGTGTCTGTGGTCACTGAGGTGTACCGACTTTGCTCTTGTAATCAGTAACTGCTTGGCTCCCTTGCCCTTTCTGAGTTGGTGCTGCGATTGCTCTGGAGTACAGAAGTCAGTCTATAGGTTGTAACTGGCAGCTTTGAGTTCCTCACTGTTTCCAGGTTTGAAGGCTCCATTGTACGCTTCCAGCAGATTGCTGACTTCAGTGTTCAACCATGGCTTTTGGTTTGGAAGTGTGGGAATTTGCATATACACATTTTTTGAAGAATCTAGCAACAGATGTTGAATATTCATTTCCAGAGAGTTTGTGGTTGCTGCAGTTTTAAACATGTCCCGATGGGTACACTGAAACCAGTCCTGCAACACTGCCTGTTCAGGCCACACACACACTTTCCCCGCACCGATGCTTTGACTCATTTCAGCAGCTGCATCATCAGCAGAGTGATGTGGTCAATCTTACCGAAGAAAGGGGGGAGGGGCTGTAAGACTCCTTGATGTTTAGGACTTTGAAAAAGCTGATTATGTTTTAGGTTATGTTTATGCAGACGTGTAGGAAACTCTAAAGCGTCCACAAACTTTCAAACACCAGTATTATACTATTATAACATTCTGAAATTGTAATGGACTGTAACTCACTTTGGAAGTGACAGTATTCATTCTCTTCACAGTCTGTGTGATGTAATATTATACAAACATTAAATGCAGTACAGAAGACATTACAGTCAGTGTTATATTATGGTTTTAACTGATTCATTGGTAGACATGAAGTCATCTCATTGCTTTAAAGTGGACCTACAATGCTTTTCTTGTTTTTCTCTCTTTCTCTTTTCTTCTCTTTTGTAAAAACAGCCACAGCTGCTTGGGGGCTGGGCAGCTGACCTATCAGAACAGAGTGGTCAAGCTGACCCATCAGAGCACATTGGGCTCATCAGGAGGTGGAGCTAAAAGACACAGGAGCTCTAAGTGTGTTAGACAATTTTTAAAACCGGCGGCATGAGACATTATGAGAAAGACATTGTGTTTTGGGGACATTGAAGCATGTAGATCAATTCTAGTAGACCCCAAAAATAAAAGTATAAACACTGAAATAAGCATAATATAATAATAACAATGTGAAATTAATTGGCTTGTGGGCCTACAGGTCAATTCAGAGATTATCGTGTTGTGTTTTTCTTCTGAAATACTTTATTAAATATTGCCATGCTGGTTACAGTCATTTGCTGGTTTTATTTTAATTTTATTTTATTTTATTTTATGTTTTTTTGCTTGTTTGCATTCTGGGATTATCTGACCAAGATCCTAATCTTTATATGATGTATTTCTTTATATGATGTATGTATGGTGTATTTTGATGTATGTAGTTATCATATATAATGTAATTAAGCAAAAATGTGGAAGCCTACACTGAAGCACACCACCGAAACTGACAACTCTCGTCCAAATCCATCCTCTGCGCACTTCCTTACTTCCTCACTTCCACTCGGAATAGTCCATTCTACGGGAGAGGGTGTGTGTGTGGAATGTTGGTTTAAAAGGCCTGTCTTTTATATAAAACCGTACATGTGAAATACTGTGGTTAATTCTACATTGTCGTTTGATAAACGGTTACGAATAAAGAAATTAATTAGTTAATGTACTGTTAATGTATTTAATGTACTGTTTAAACCACGTAACTTCGTTATGGACTTTACCCAGATGAAGTGAGTAGGGGAAATGTGCGAGTCTGAATTGGGACGTCAGCAAGTAAGCAAGCCGGCTATTCGGCACCCGAGGAGGAATCGTATCTTCCTTCCAAATGGAGCTGTTACACCAGAGATAGACCGACTAATCCCATCACCCAGTTTACCGAGGTAAGATATTCACTACCATCTCTTTCTATCTTTCATCCTACGCTTATATGGCTCAGCTAGTCGAGAGTTAACTCATTTCGTGAACGACAGCATTTGCTAACCGAGTGGCTTGTGGGTGCTAAGCTAGCCATCACTAACCGCTTAATCCTCTTCACCGAAAACCCAAACTTAGCTAGCTAACACCACCTGATATCACTTCAACTGGCCAAGAAGTTCCAGTGCTCCTAAAAGACAGTAAACAGCTGTAAAGTTCCTGGTTATTTTAGCTGACGAACGCTATACTAGCTAAGTTAGCTAGCTAGCCAGCTAACCTAGCTTTAAATGTCTAGCTATTAAGTTAGCCAGCTAGTAGCTCGCTTCTAAGCGATGCGATGCACACACGGTCGGCCTGTGCGCGAGCATTAGCTAAACTCTCTCCTGGTAATCAGGAAAGTACTTCAGCCAACTTCTCTTGGTCAGTGTCAGGAGTAGCTGTTGTGCTGGATGTGCTGTATCAGTTGAAACATGGGGCTGATGTTTGTAATAGTTGAACGTGTTAGCTGCGTAACGTTAGTAAATGTCAAAGCTAGAAACATGCCCTGTAACGTTAACGCTGCCCAACTTACAGTATCATGAGTTTCTCTGTGAGCTAGCATTGCTAGCTTGATGTGCTGCTAGGTAGCGCGCTAGCTAACGCTAGCAGCGATAGCATTTTCCCCACTTCCCTGAATCTCAAGCTACTTTCCTGAACACTTATGTTTGCTCAAATCCGCCTGATGCTTTAACATCAATACATTAACAGTAAGTTACTATCAGCTAAGCCACTGCTGATTTTGTCGTGGGAATCCCGGGGTGCGGGCGTCGTTGCTGTGCATCAGCATCCGAAACTTTTGTTAGACCAGGAAAGATAATACGATACAGGTTGAGCTCGAGGTGGAATCGACTGTCAGCACTCGGAGCTCTTTCCATTGCAACCGGAGATGCAAGTTCAGTCATTTTGTGGCAGCAGAGAGAGAGGCTTTGGGTATCACAGCAAGTCAGACAACATTCAGTTAGGTTGTTGCTGTCATCCAAACATAAGGGTGTGCGGTTAATGCTAGGATCAGATGTGTAGTCTAAACCCATTGTCAAGGAAAAGTACTGTTACTTTAATTAAATAGAGACTTAAAAAGAGCCAAAGGTATTTTCACTCAGCGGGTGAAAAAGTATGTGCAGTTCAGTCATCAGGATGTAAACAAAGTCTTTCAGTGTGGTTTGATGTGAAGTGATTCACCGTAGAGAAACTCGCCCACTCTCTTTTCTTTCCAGTGGTGGAGATGGGAACCAGGGGACCATCACATTATGGGGAAATGTCTGATTACAGTTTAAACTGCAGTTCTTTTCTATATGTTAAGGCCCAAAAAGTCCAGAAATTCTTAGAATAAAGCAGGCAGACAGTTAGCTGTGTTGTTGTTTCATATCAGACTGTGTTATTAGGTTAAATTCACACTGAAAGTGGCTATGATCAGACCTGCAGCTCTCGTGATTTAGACATTGACCTTTCAAAGTGTAAAGTGATGATTTTCATGCTTGTGTCTGTTATGGACTTTATCGAACTTGTAGATGAATTAAATGCTTTAGGCATCTCGTTCCCATCACCCACCATTGTAAAGAAATCAGATTCAGTTCCGTGATCAGTTCTGACTTGATGAATGTCTCTCTAGATTGGAGCATTTCACAGCAGTGAGATCCACTCTGGATGACTTTGTTGACTTACCAGTGATTGGATTATGCAAATGTTTAAAAATCTCGGACTCCTCTGTAAGTACTGAGTGGTTTATAGAAGTGCAGTGTGACCCTGCAGTGCTTCCAGAACTGAGCTGTGGTAGGTACTGTTTTTCGGGTTTAGTCGTTTTGGTCTAAAATAAATCAATAAACCTTAAAAGTGAGCAGCAACAGCAACGCAGCTAAGCTTACAGAACTCATACACAACAAACATTAGAAACTAAATGTGAATGACTGATGTAACTGAGTTAAAAGTAGATGGCTTTTCTCTTATGCACTTTACCATTAAAGGGAAATTAATTTTGAAGTACTCGGGGGGGAGGACAAAGCTGAGCAAAGGGAATGTGTTTGTGCCTACGTTCCAGTACGAGTGGTATTGTTACCCTGAGGTAGCTAGATGAATTAGAGTAATGTAGCCCTGGCGTCTGTGAATGGGGTGGGTGTGCTGACACGCAGCTCTCATTAAGAAGTGTGATTTTTCACAACCTTTTGTCAAGTGTTGATTGCACTTACAGGACTGACTGCAAATGCTTGATTACTTTTAAATTTAGTCTGAAGATGTGTATTACATTCTAAACATATTTAATCGAGGAAGGGGTAAAGCTGTGAGCTTTAACTATGTCTGGCGTATTTCTGTTTTCTTCCTGTGAAGCTGGGGGGATTCATGTTGGCCCACCAGTGAGGTAACATCGCCTGCAGCAGTTTATGGCACTGAGTGGAAGTAGAGTGCAGTGTGGCAAAGGGGAAGTGTTCTCCCTGGGTCACTGTAACAGACGTTCATTTGAAAGTTGGGATCACGTGGAACTTCCTTTTTCAAAATTCTGAGGAGCAGGGCTCCATTTTTCCTGATTTTTAAGATGTTGCTAGAAAAATGGTTGCCCTGTTGTCATGTAAGAAAATCAGTGATGATCATTTAACACCACAGCCTTGTTTCTAAAGCTTTGAAAAGGGATCCTTGGCAGATCTCTTTAATCTAGACTACACAACAGCTATTTAAATCAGATGTCGTAGCCCTGTGCTGCAGCTTTGTTGCTCATCAGTAACAGAAGCGTAGTCAGAATACAACTGGTAGTATGGTTCCGGATGTGCTGAACAAGTCCTACTATTTGATAGGGTTTAAAGGGTTACCAGTTCAGTGGAACACTCGATCAGTCAATATAATCCCTGTTGAAGGCTTTCTGGTCCTTTCAGGTGAACCTTAAGATGCTTTTTGCGGAATCATAAATCAGATAAACTCAGTTAAATTGCATAAAGGGTTTTAAACACGGGTTTAAATCGTACATGGCTCTTGCTAATCTTGTTTTTAAATACCAATTTTAAGTTATGTTGTCAGTAGCTGTAAGTAAGGGCTCACATTTTCATCATAACAAATCGCCCTGACAGTTTTTAATGACTGAGGAATTACATACAAAGCAACTACTTTTCACTTGGCCACACAATATTCAGAGCCTATTTGCTTGAACATGTAATTGCTCAAATTGGATATTTTACTATTACCGCCACAGTAGCTAATGACCAACCTTTCCAGAACTCTGACACTGTGGCTGGGCTAATAAGTAAGGCTTTATTACATCAGTTCCTTTTAAGCTCTGATCGTGACAGCCTTGACACAGTTCAGTTTTACAGTGGAATCCAAATACTCAGAATTGCAGCAGGCGAACAGTTCTGTATAGTTTGTGTTCACCTTGACAGCTTTAAGTGGGTTATTCAGTAATCCTAATCCTGTCTCTCTCTGACTTTTATACAGTGGCCTAAGCAAATCTGGCCATGGGTGACACGGAGCTGGAGCTTTCCCCTTCCCAGCTGGAGGAGCTGCAGAAGAGCCCATCAGCCTCCTCCACGTCCACTACCTCGTCGCTCTCCCTGCCCTCCTCCCCATCATCTGGTCCACGGGCATTCACTAGTTCCAGCCCCAGTGCCAGTGAGGGCCTGCCTGCTTCTAGCCCTCCACTGGACGTCATTAATGAGGGTGTGGGTGAGCTGAGCCTGGTCATTGATACTGAGGTGGCGAAGAAAGCCTGCCAGGAGGTTCTGCAGAAAGTCAAGCTTCTGAAAGTTGAGGGAGAAACGACCACAGCTGCTGTTGAGCCTGCGCTGGTGAACGGGAATGCGCACTCTGATCCTTCGGAGGGAGACGATGGAGGAGTACGCAAGCCCTCAAAAACCAGCGAAGACGAGCCTCCGCCAGGCACAGTGAAGAGCGCCCGCCGACGGCAGAAGAACAATTCTTCTAAGCAGTCGTGGCTTTTACGGCTGTTCGAGTCCAAGCTTTTTGATATCTCCATGGCCATTTCCTATCTGTATAATTCCAAGGAGCCGGGAGTGCAGGCCTATATTGGCAACAGACTTTTCAGTTTCCGCAACGAGGACGTGGATTTCTACTTGCCCCAGTTACTTAATATGTACATCCACATGGATGAGGATGTGGGCGATGCCATCAAGCCCTATGTGGTGCACCGCTGCCGTCAGAGCATCAATTTCTCCCTGCAGTGTGCCTGGCTGCTGGGGGCCTACTCTTCTGACATGCACATCTCTACGCAGCGCCACTCGCGTGGCACCAAGCTGCGTAAGCTTATCCTGTCAGATGAGCTCAAGCCCGCCAGCCAGCGCATACGCAAGGAGGTCCTGCAGCCTCCACCACCCTGTCCCCCTCCCCTTCATCACGGGCAGGGCCTGAGCGAGCACAGCCTCTCGCCTTCCAAACGTACTCACCAGCGCTCCAAATCTGATGCCACTGTCAGCATCAGCCTCAGCAGCAACCTGAAGAGGACAGCCAGCAACCCTAAAGTAGAGAGCAATCAGGACGAGGTGAGCCTCATTAATACAGACAGCTAGAGTGTATAACCTTGCCAGTTAGTGTAGTGCGCTGGCTTAATTTGTGTTCTTCATTTTCTGCACTCTGTGCTCAATAGGGATGTGCATTATCATTTTTCACTGCTTCAGTACTCATCTGAGGGTAGACAGTATGTGTATTTTAGCTGTTGTGTCTTGTGTGCTTTCTTATGGTCGGAGGAAATGCCAGATTTGTCAAAAACTTTTAGTGATTCAGATGAAAGCAAAGTCAGTTTGAGTGATGAAATTTTCCATTCTAGAGAAACATCAGTTGTTCACTGTGGAGATGATTGGAACCAGATGTCCATAGTGTTTAATGCCTCCAAAAGTTACACATAGAAAGCTGTTACATGGTTGCAGATGCATTGGTTTATAATTTTTAATAAGGCTTTAATGGAAACAATGCATTTTTAAGGGAGAGGCACACACAAGGTTTTGTAAGACAAAACAGTACCCAAAGGAAAGTTGTGTTAGATTGGCTCAATATGTTTCTCTACAATTACCATTTTACACTACACCTCTGTGTGATTTTGTTTACAGCTAAACAGTTGAATTTTTCGAGCAATTTTATGGAATGTTTTGTGTCTACTTTGCAGATAGCACAAATGTGCATGTCTGCAAACTATGTTTCCTGTAGTACATGCTACTAGCCAGCTTCTCTCACCATACAAGTGTGAAAGTGGTTGTTTGTTTAATGCTGTGGTGCAGATTTACAGCGCAACACCCAAAGAGATGATAACTATATACAGTACTATATACTGAGCTGTGGTTATAATGTAGCTCAGAGATGGCCATACGTTGTGTCTGCCTTCTTCCTAATATACATTAGTAGCACTGCTTCAAATTTCTTAAATCAGAGGAACGTGTTAAAAGAGGAACGTTTGCATTATATTGAATGACTTGGGATTTGCCAGTGCTTGTACTGTATGGGCATCTTTGTATCTGTCCGGCTGTCATGTGATCTCCTAAGTAAATTTTGACCCTAGTATAGAATTTAGATACTCATGGCAAACCAATTGGTCACTATCTAATAGATTGTCGGCCACTTTCAAAACTGATAAATGTTGAATGTTGAGCAGAATTGATTTGAACCAGTGGAGGTAGAGATCGGTACCTGTAGCACAACTAAGGGTGTGCCCCTTTCCGGTTCATTAGCCTGTTAGCTCAGCTGTGCAAATGCTTCTGAGGGCATGCATGCCACCCAAGCCCATGCGCATCCCTGATGAGCAGCCCCTGTTGCTTTGACTGTAAATGGTCACTGTCAGATTCATTCTTACCAGAATATGTGACTGTAGTAGCTTTTATCCATTTCCATTTCAAACATGTCTTTACATTTTAAATTATTTTAAAGGGGAAAAAAACAATCCTGAGGCAACCCCAGCCACATCCCATGGCTGCACAATAGGCACTGGGGTTGGATCGTATTAATACAGTAAGGTATAAAAAAGTATAACATAAATAATTGGATATTGCATCTATTTATATTTTAGAGGAGTTTACCGATGGATGGGGTGAGGAGACTCTCAGATATCATCTAAACAAGTGTCATTTAGCATCAATTAGTAGGAACCAAGCCTAAGGCATGTTTGGGCTGCTACCTAAATTTACACTACAGTCCCATCCACCATATAACAAATATTGTTTTAGTTTTCTGTCACTTCAACACCAGTCACTCAGCTTTTACTGTCTTAGTGAGTTGATTTTATCATCTGTAGTTATTTCAGCAGTTAGTCAGAATCAACCCTGTGCTGTAGTGTGTGGTACTGTTTTGGTCTGTAGCCTGCTCAGTAAGGTATTAGGCTCTAGATCCAAACAAGTTCACATCTATGGTCCATCAGTTGACTCAACCCCCTTAGATTTTAATTATCATCATCATCATCTAAAAGATTCACTCTACCATCTCAACCATATAGCAAAATACCATCATAATGTTTACAATCGTTTTGAATGCAAGAACAAGTTGATACTTGTGTATGTACATAGTCATAGTCTATGTGCGTTATTCTGAATGAAAGGAAAAGCGTCACTTTTGTATATAGTCAGACAGTTTCCTTTAGTTTTTAAACCTGAGCATAATCACCCACCCCCTCACAGATATCGCATTGTGGTGAGAAAGGGAGCCATAATAATCAGTGGTCATGATCATTATCTTTCCTTATTTATCTCCGTTCTGATGCTCTCCTACCCTCCCTTCTCATTCATTTGCCTGCTTGTGCTGTCATGGCAACAATGGCGTCACTGTTCACATGAAGAATTTGCAGCTGTGGCAAATTGGGCGAGGATCAGTTTAGTCCTGCAAAAGCTTTTGTTATTCGCCTTTGAAAAACATCTCTGACAAATAATTACATTTACTTCAAGAGAAGGACAAACCCCAGCACACGGACAGTATAACCTTCAGTGGAATCCCCTGGATGCTTGGTGATGGCATCTGGCGTTCCTACCAGCACTAAAGCTTGGCATCCTCTCCTTAGGCAGCGCAAATTTAGTTTTGATTCTATATAATCTGATGAATATTCTGAGCTAAGATCTTTATTTGACTATAGAGATGCCCTGGTGTGCTCATATAAACATAGTTGTAACGACATCATTATAACTTGCCATTGCATAAGTCGCATATGATGCCACACCCGATTTTGAGACTGATTTATAACCCATAGGCTCAAGCTGTTGCACAAGCCCAGTTTTTCTCTCCATCTTTGGGCAATAGTCATCCAGGTCAGAATCAAATAACACACTCACACTCCACTGCCTATAGTGTTCTGTATTTACAATAGAAACTGCCTGAAATTGGATGATCTTGGTGTGGTAGATGCAAAGCAGCTCCTGTACTGTACTAACAGGGTGTAGAGGAAATAGATGAGGGTACAGCAGCAAATATTTGTGATTGTGATTTTATCTATTATTTGTATTATGTTGAGTTTGTCAAAGAAGACCTAATGTTTCTGTGTGAAGCCGTTACATGATGGAGATGCGTCGGAGGCAGTGTGGATCAGGTGTGTTTTCTTAGCGCCTGATATTTTATAGTGTTTCCACACATGACTTTTCAAGCGCTTTTGCTTGTTAGTTTTAGTGGCCATTTGGAAAATGGTACAGTTTGAACTGAGCTGAGGGGACCTGGATGCCTATGGTAGCAAAATCAGCCAGAATTGTGGCATGGCAGTCCTTTTGTAGATAACTGATAACTCTAACTCTTAACAGAGTATCAGCAAAAACATCACATCGGTGAAGTAGCAGCAGTGAAGCGTCTGAATACACTAATAGTAAGAGTAATGGTAAATATCTGTTGATGCATTACTCATATTAAGTAGATGTTTTGTTGATGCGTTACATGAAGTGGACTTGTGTGTTGCTACCATTAAGCAAAGTCTTACCCAAAACCTAACCTTCATCTCAACTCAAAACCTGATCCAAAACCTTCACCCTGGCCCTAATCCTAACCTTAACCTCAACACAATTTAATGCCTTATCTAAAACCTTTCATCCTGGCCCTAATCCCAACCCTAACCTATACCCTGGTCATAATTTTAACCCTAGTTTCACCCTGGCCCCAATCATGAGTTTAACGTTAATCTAAAACCAAATCCTAATATGGCTGTAATTCTAATCCTAAACCTAACCTCAACCCTCAACCTAATCCTAAACTAATCCAGTTAAACTTTAATGTGTATAACAGCTTTTTACTTCATCTGCTGTTTACTTCATCTTAAAAGGACCACTCAAAATGAAGCTTCACAGTATTAATATTTTTTCTTTATTGGTGAAATGACGCTGTCGAATATCATCATAGCAAACACGTACTCAAACCCTAGAGTTACTGTGGTGGTGCAGCCACAGCCTTGTATATAAGATGTCTGAAAGGAATCTTTTACACTCCGGAAAAGCTTCAGCTACTGTCATTTTAAGCTTGCATGCAGTTGATTTGAATATTTTACTCCTCAGGCAGTTTAGATGCCTTGTCTAGGCTGAGTTTCAAACTGTCTGACTTTGTGTGCTGCACCAGAGCCTGGGAATGATTATCACTGTTATCTGTGAGAGACAAACACTGCACTGCTGTAGCGGCTTGTTTAACCACCAGATCCATAAATGTCCAGGGTGTTGGTGGCTCCCTGATCGGCGATTAGTCTTTTATCTAGAGGAGTTTGGACTTAATGCTTGTCTCTGATGAATCACAGCCGCTGCCTGACCAATGAGACACGTGCTTTTGTAAACACGCTGACGGAATGCTTGGCAGGAGCGTCTTCTCTGTTTCTTTCTGCCACTTTGGCCCTCCTTCTCTGCTTTCTATCTTGTGTTAGAGAGGTGTCATGTGAGAGAGTGGATGATCACTCTGCACTACTGAGGTTAATACAGCGGAAGCTCTGGGTAATGTGTGCTAGGGAGCATTGCACAAAGCAGGAATTTTCAGTAAGCTGGATAAGTAGTCCAATAGGAACATTTAAGACACCTTTTCTGCTTAAACAGACTTGACTTTTGGATGAAGTAATCTGGCTAACTGAGAAATATTGCCTTGTGAAATAGCCTAGGTCATCGTTCTTTCAAGATTTGGAGAAGATAATTCAGTCATGTCAGATTTCATGCACAAGGCCCTTATTGACCACTGTGATTAGAACTATGTACGTTGCAGAAACTGATGAAGCCTACAGTCGTAAAAAATGTCCAGGAAAAATGTGGTTGTGGTTTGTGTTTTTGTGCGCTTTAACTACCAGATGTGAGGAAGGTTAAGAAGTGTTGATTCAGCATTTGTGTCACACTGGAAGACATGACATTTTGTTCCCATTTAGAAATCCAGTTTATGCTGCTGTACTAGTGCAGGGGTGTCCAGCCTGGTTACAAAGGGACAGCCAGTTGTCATTTTAATCGAGCAGGAGAACACCTTTCTAATTTATCTGGAGATGAACACCAGGTGGTTCACCAAATAAGAGCTGTTATGAATTAAATTATATTCAAGATTCAGTTTGCTCTTTGATATTTTGCATATCAAAAAATATAAAAATAAATCCTTCAGAACTTTAATTTTGTATGACACAGATTAGTTCTTCATAAAGTGAATCATAAAGTGTTCACCAGAACCTTATCCGTAACCTTAACCTTGTTGATCAAGGTTTCCATGAAGGATAGATGAATGAGCTGTACGATAGAAACTAAGAGGCCATATTAATGACACAGTTTTAAATTTCAGTTCACTGTTTCAAATTTCATTAATCGACACATTGATTTTGTTTGTTGTAATGAGTAGGCTCCAGATTGGTTGTAGTGTATATGTATAATCATACAACTATTTTTTTATGCTGTGTATTTATTTATTTATTTATTTGTTTTATTAAATTTATTGGTTTTCTAATCTGTAATGCGAAACACCATACATACGTAGGCTATATATATTAAATATAAATATCAACATTTTATAATTCCCAAACCACCCCCGGTTTTACTGCTTTTTAAACCCATTTTAACCAGAGTAACAAATAAATTTGTACCTGCTCCACATTAGTAATTATTGTTAATATTCTAAATATTGTAAATGTAATGGTAATCCAGGTAGAATTGGTACAGCTTTCTATATTTTTCAATTGTTAATGTAATATCTTCAGTACTTCAGTACAGATACATAGATACATAGACACACACACACAAGACTCTTGGAACAGCTATGCGTACCTTCTTGTTGTGTCTATTTAAAAGTCTGTCACCTGTCAGAGTAATTGAAAAGGTTAAGTTATGAACATCGATATTGATAGTGCTTTGGTGACTGGAATCGGGTGTTCTTGCTTGGAATGGAAACCTGCTGAGAGTAAGAGAGAGATTGTGAGATTAGTGCTGCTCTCGTTTGTCTAATCCCTGGCCTTGTCCGCTGCTGGCCATAGTGCAGTGTGGCAGTCAGATGAGCGCTGGCCTGTCACCTCTTGAGGGATTAATCACAGGCTGCAGCCTCAGATACACATGACGGAGGAATTCTGTGGTGGCCTACTGAGTCATGGTCAGGTCCATGGAGTTATGACAGATCTTACAACACAACTGTGAGCATTATCTGTTTTTTGTTTTTGTTTTTTTGTTTTTTTTTGTCTTGCTCTTCCCCCTTCCCTACAACCCCCGCTCTTGTACCATAACCCATCCCCCCTTTTCCCAGGACATGAGCTCCAGCTCCGACAGTCTCGAGTTAGAGGCTGGTACCGTAAGTCAACCACTGTCTAATAACAACCTTATCTGTGCATTGTGGGATGATGGCTGTTTCTGTTCGCAGTTGGGGTTGGACTCGCAGATTCCTTCAAATGTGTGCCTCTAAGATTTGCAAGCATGTCATTACAGGCGACACATTTTGAGTTTTAACAATTGTGTAGCTGTTATTGTTGGGTCAGCAGCCCACCTTCTGAAAACGACTTCTGTTTGTTTGTGTCTGTCAACTGACATGCTTGGAAACATATATATTCCTTGGCTTTCCCCCCTCTGATGCTACCGATTAATTAATACCACAGTTCAAGAAGGGTTTCTCGTTTCTGGTGAAGTTTTGTCAACTAGGGCAAAAAAGCCCCGGTTTTCTGTCTGTCAAACATGGCTCATTTTAAAGAGCATCAAGCTGCACAAAAGCCATAATTTAATGTTTGTTTACTGATCGTGAAGTCAGTTTGAATTCTTTTACCACTCTTGCTGGACAAAGGACTGTTTACTCTTCATGGTACTTGATGTGATTTTGGTATAGGGAAGTGAATACCAGTCTGTAGTAGGAATGTAAATGTTACCATTGGTAAAAAGAAAAAATTAATTACCTTTATTCCAAATAATCAGCAGGTTTTATTTCAATAGATGAGTTTATTATTTAAGTTATATATGTTGGCAGCATTAGAGGGCTGCTGAGCTACCTGGTCATGACAGATGTGTTCTTTTAAACTTGGAATAGTAATGGATGGTAAATACAGTAGAATAAATTAGAATCTAGAAATGTCTTTAATTGTTCTTTAGTTTTTGGTCATATAATCCTAAACGTTACAGTTAAAGCCTTTCAGTTTAAACAAAACTGGAGTTGGAGTTTATGTTTTAATAAAGTTTTGGGCCCTGTACTTTATATCTGCTTGTGCCTTAGGCCCACCCCAGCAGTACTACATTACATGGTTACATATTGTTTTCTCAGTGCATTAATAATACTGCCTTTAAAAGATTGTATATATCAAATGGTTTCCGGCATAGCTGCGCCAGGCAGTTTCCAGATCTGGAAGTTCCTGTTTAATAATTGACATTTTGGTGGGTTGTGTCCTTGACTTGCAGAGTAACTGTCTATATTTAAAGTCAAACCCTGTCGTTCATCAATCAAAAGAATTTGACTTGTGTGATCAGTAGTTTAAAATAGTAATAATAAAGATTTATTGGGGACAAAAAATCCATCAGTTGCCCGTGTCATTTAACTTGATATTCACTTCCAAGTCCAATGTTGCTTCAACCTTTTAGTCCAGCTGCAGAGTGCCGGACTGGCCACAGTCAGCGATCGAGTATTATGTTGTGGATTTTGTGTAAAATGCTTCTTTGAAGAAATGGGGTATGTTTTATCAGTTCTTTGTGGGGTTCTCTTGTTAAATGAACTCTGCTTCTCTTGTCAGGTGTGTTCAAACGTCACCTTCTGTAAAGATAGCACCTTGAGGTTTAATCGCTTATGACCTTCAGGTTTTATCTTTTATTACTGCAAATAAATCACTGCACAACCATCTCCACTCCTTTGTTAATTTGATCAGGGGGGATTCTCATTGTAGGCATGTTGTTCATGCACTTGTTTATGTTCATACTATAAAAAAAAAAGAACATCAGAACATCTCCAACGGTGTGGGTGTTCAGTTCTTTGTATGCGGAGAGCTCTTCTACAAGGTCCTTATGTTACCTTCAAAGTGGTAAATAACTATAGATTGCACATGTGGAAAACACAGATGGAGGAGTTTGATGAGTCTTACTCCACATTTGCCATTGTGGAATGGGCTCATTTGTTTATGTAAATAATTCTCTCATTTCAGGTGATGTTGTTCATTCATGCCTCACTTGTGCCACCCTATGGTCAGCTGATGCTAGAAAGCACTTTTTTCCCCTCATTTGTTTAAATCCTCATGCTTCGCTTTGATTTCAGAATGATTTGATCATGCATGTAGACCTTTTTGGCCTAGTACTCATATGTTGACTAGCAGTAGCAGTCTAGACAATGTCATTAGTACAAATAACTTTCACTGCCTTTAGAAACTCAAGTATAACTTCTTATTTGGTGAAATCCAGTGATACGGTGTGTAGTTAAATGTTTCTTCTTCTCTCTGTTTTTCCTTTATCCTCCCGTGTCTGTGGCATTCCTCTCTGTCTTTCTCTCTCCCCCCCGTGTTTCCTCCTGATAGCCTGTACGCCTGACTCCTCAACGGGAGTTCATTAAGTCTCTGATGGGCATTGGAAAGAGACTGGCCACTCTGCCCACCAAAGAGCAGAAGACACAGAGACTTATCTCCGAGTTGTCACTGCTCAACCACAAGCTGCCTGCTCGTGTCTGGCTGCCCACAGCAGCCTTTGACCACCATGTGGTGCGAGTACCACACACGCAGGCTGTCGTCTTGAACTCAAAGGACAAGGTATAAAATAACTGCTGAGGATGAGCTTTTTATCAGTAAAAAAGTTTTAACAGGCCCATATCTACATTTTGTTCTACATTATATTTAGGTCTGCGTATATTTGTGTGGATTTATGTATCAAAACATTTGTCATTTTTACATGCCCATTTTACAACATCTCTGAGCTCTGTTTTGATTGGATGATTTGTATTTTAACTTTTTCAAAAAGCAGCCCAGGCTGAAATATGCTTTATATCACTATTGTACTCTCAGTGTGAATAGGCAGAGCTAATATATGGATAATATACAGGGCCAATATGCAGATATATAGTCGCATCCCAGAGTTTTTTGTAACTGCTTGTCAAACATGTACATGTTTTGTGCATCCTCTAAAGAAAATACCCTTCTGCACATTTTATGACATGTGTAACTCTGTTTAACACTTTTTTAATTGTATTGTATTTTTTAAAAACGAACTGTATAGAAATGCCTCAAACTGTACCTGTGGAGGACTTTCTAACGTCATTTAGAAGATCAACAAAACATAAATTAATCATGACCGTTTTCAAACATTCACATACAACAACGTCTTATTTTTTAATGATTATTTCTGTGACATTACAAAAACAATGAATTCAATATTTCCTATTTTGGCTGCTTGCTTTCCATATATATCCTGTATTGGCTAGAGCAGTGTTTCTCAACCCTGGTCCTGGAGGGACCCTTCCTGTACATTTTAGTGGATTTCCTGGTTTAACACACCCCCTGCAATTCTGAAAGAGCTCGTTAATGTGCTGATGAGTCAAATCATGTGTCCAGGGACAGCACTAAAATGTGCAGGGCTGGGTGCCAAGAGTGGAGAAACACTGGACCAGAGAGTCAAGGTCATATACTTTAACAGTGTTTACACATTCCTTTATTTAAAACCAATATGAGCTTAATATACAATATACAATATATAATACACAATATACATGTATATTAATATACAATTAATATACATATACAATTGATGTGCTGGTGCTCTTTGGGGTAAATAAAAACAAAACTGTTCATTTTATAGAAAATATTTGCATTTAAATCACAACTTCAGCATTTGCCAGAAAGCGTCGCAATTAGATATAATTTATTTGTAACCGATAGGCTGACTGCTTATAACCTACACTCTTCATAAGACAACAGTAAAGAAATGACTTTCTTAGAAAAAATTAATATTAACTTATTTTTTTCTTAGAAAAGCTTTAATAAATGTGGCTGATGTTTGTTTTAAAACTTGATAAATTCCTCCTACTCTGTGCTGTCTTCAGGCTCCTTACTTAATCTATGTAGAAGTTCTGGAGTGTGAGAACTTTGAGACATCGAGTGTACCAGCAAGGATCCCAGAGACGCGAATCCGCAGCACACGCTCTGTAGAGAACCTTCCAGACTGTGGCATCACACCTGACCAACGTGCCAGCAGCTTCTCCACCGTACCCAACTATGACAATGACGACGAAGCCTGGTCTGTGGATGACATTGGAGAACTACAGGTTGAGGTACTGAAACACTGCAGCTTGGGATTCTTAATGACCGCATTGTTTGTTTGGTCACTCCGTAAGTTCACCTGTTCTTCATTTTCTCCCTTAGCTGCCTGAGATCCACACTAACAGCTGTGACAACATCTCCCAGTTCTCAGTGGATAGCATCACCAGCCAGGAGAGCAAAGAGCCCATTTTTATTGCTGCTGGAGACATCAGGTACACTTTTGCACATGTAGCTTATCACATTCATCTCTCCTCCATCGCTCAGTCATCTCAGGAATAACCGCTGCCATTTTCTGTCGGATCATTTTTTCTCAAGCACTTTCATAAAAGCATGAATACGACAGATTACTGGAATGTTTTGGGACTACTTATTCTAAAATATTATATCAGAGAATTGATTTATCATTCTAAAAAACTGATTTGTATTGACTTGCTATTTTAAAAAACTAATAAACATCTATGGCCTAATTTGGTTCATTATTCAACATTTTTCTAAATGTGCTCAACTGCAGCAAGGCCTGTAGTTTAGATTTTCTTTCAAATGTTCATGTATATGTACATATGTACATATACATTTTTTGCTAGACACTCTTTAACTTCATGGTAAAATCATGGTAAAAACAGTTACTAAATTAGGAGATGTACAGCACTTAAGGTTCTAGCTAATCTTAATGAAGTTAACCGGTTTTAAAGTTCCTAGTCAAAATGGTCATGCAGTACAGATCATGACAGTAACATGGAACAGCACATACAGTATATTTGTTAATTTTTTACCTTTGTGCACTTATTGTTGTTTTTAAATGTAACATTTTTCCTGTCTTAAAATTAACCTGTTCTCAAAGCTCTCACTAAGATTATGTTGTCCTTTAAACAGACATTAGCATTCATACAACCTGCTATCCAAACACATCTCAGCTGCCTCACACGTGTCTCTCGTGCATCTGAAATGAAAAGGAAAAAAACAAATGAAAATAAGTGGGTGGGTAAAATATATAGAGAAAGGGACCTGTAAGACCTGGTGGATGACCAAAACTGTCACCACTTTCACCTTTTGAGAAAAAGGAAGAAATTATGTTCCGCTCTTGAAACAGTCTACAGGCGTTTCTGCTCATTGCTGCTATGAGTCTGAAAGGATGTGTAGTTTGCTCTGTGGACTGATTGGTCTAAATATATGACCATAGTTACTTTGGTCATGAGAAACTTAAAATGCAGCTAATTTGGACAACAGAACTGGAAGTTTTCAATGGGTGAACTCAAATGCAAATTTGATCTTGTATATATTGAGTTTACTGTACATGCTTTATGCTTTTTGCTTCACGCCTGTTTTGTTTTTTTTGTTGTTGTTTGTTTATTTGTTTCTTTCTTTCTTTCTTTTTTGTTCATCTTCAACTCTTCATATCTGCTTTTGGGTTTGTGTACATTTATTCAGGCGACGTCTTTCGGAGCAGCTTGCCCACACCCCAACCACATTTAAGAAGGACCCAGAGGATCCCTCAGCAGTAGCCTTAAAAGAACCCTGGCAGGAGAAAGTTAGGCAAGTAGAGAAAATCACTTTTAACTGTAGATTGCCTGGCTGTTAAGTGATTTATTAATCAATGTAACTTTGGCTAATATTTTTCTCTCTTATGCTGATACACAGACGAATCAGGGAGGCCTCCCCATATGGGCACCTGCCTAACTGGCGTCTCCTCTCAGTCATAGTGAAATGTGGCGATGACCTAAGACAGGAGCTCCTTGCCTTCCAAGTCCTGAAACAACTGCAGGTTGCATTCTTTGTTATTGGCTAAATTTCAGAACATCCGTTGTTAATTTCATGTTTTGTTTGATGATCAAATTCTAAATCAGTAAATTTTTTAATCATTAAGTTTTGCATTGCTAATGTATTTGTAAGTAGCCTATAAGTATATTTTGTACTGAGTCTAAGCCTGTTTTGTGAAGAGAGAAATCAGTTCACCTCATGGCTGAAGCAGAACTTTTGTCCCTCGTGTTAATTCACATTCTCTTTGTTTACAGTCAATCTGGGAGCAAGAGCGAGTCCCCCTGTGGATTAAGCCCTATAAGATCCTGGTCATCTCCTCTGACAGCGGCATGATTGAGCCAGTGGTCAATGCTGTGTCCATTCACCAAGTGAAGAAGCAGAGCCAGCTCTCACTGCTCGACTACTTCCTACAAGAACACGGCAACTACACTACAGAGGCCTTCCTCACCGCTCAGCGTAACTTTGTGCAGAGTTGCGCTGGCTACTGTCTCATCTGCTATCTATTGCAAGTTAAGGACAGGTGAGACTGGCAGCTTTGTTTGACATCAAGTACCTTCTCACGACAATCAACGAGAAAACTAGACATTTACTCTGTAGTAGCAGTCTACCAGTTTCATGGTACCGTGTACATATGCATATTATTTTACCAATACTGAGAGGGAACATGCAATCTCATCTGTTGTAATGGGCAATAAAAGCTGTTCTGTCTCTTCAAGATGAGCTTAAAGATTGTGTGCAGGAGTTTAGCTGTCTGTTTGTGCAGTAGAGAGAGAGAAGTTTGGTGCTGTAACCACAACAAAGACCACTTGACCCTGTTTTTTCTATTGTTCTCCTTTTTATTTCTGTAAGCAATAATGCTACAAGGCTTTAGACTGCTACTAGTTAGTGCTAGATGGTACAAGTGAAGCTGTGAGACCACCTTTAAAGAATCAAGTTGATGATAAACTCAGTAGGTTAAATACCGCCAACGTGTGTTTGAGTTATTGGTTAGCATTTGCTCTATGAGCTTTCAGCTCTTTAGGCTAGAATGGAAGTTTGTGGAGGGGCTAACTGTCTACGCATGTCCATGTGTTTGTCTTGACTCGACAGCTTATTGGTTTGAATGTCTGAACGTCTTTTTTTTCCTTCTTCTTCTTCTTTTTTTTTTTTTTTCAGGCACAATGGGAACATCTTGCTCGACTCAGAGGGTCACATTATTCACATTGACTTTGGGTTCATTTTGTCAAGCTCTCCCAGGAACTTGGGCTTTGAGACATCTGCCTTCAAACTGACCAATGAATTTGTAGATGTAAGGAAACTGATTAAAGTAATGTAAAGGAAAGAGGAAAGAAAGAAAGATTTTTTTTAAAACAGTGAAAATATCTACCTGATTAGTTGTTTGAACATTTCAAGCCTGTGCCCTTTTTTTAGGTTATGGGAGGTCAAGATGGAGACATGTTCAACTATTACAAGATGCTTATGCTTCAGGGCCTCATTGCTGCACGCAAGCACATGGAGAAAGTAATTCAGATTGTAGAGATCATGCAACAAGGTACTGTATATCTACAAGCAGGATGCATGATATTAATGCATGTTTTAAAATCATCTGGTTTTTCTAATAATATGAAAGAGACCCTCATGGACACACTTTCCACAAAGATTATTTTTTATTTATTTATTTATTTTTGTATTTTAAAAATACTGAACCCAGTGTGTTATTGATAAGTTGTTTACTGGCCTATTAAAAAAGCTTTCTGGGATCTTATTTATCAAAGAATGTGCTCTGTGTTACAAACATGTGTACACGCGACTGTACCTAGCAAACAGTGATGAATCCTCTGCAGTTCCAGGCTTTTGTACAAAAAGAAATGCACCCAAATAACTACATGCTAAATAGCTTCCCTTTTAAAAAATCCCCAGGACCCTATGAAGCATATGAATAAATATACAGCTTTCTCTTTAGTTTTATTTATTAATTTATTTTACTGTATTTTCTTTTCAGTATTAATAATAATTTACTGCAACTAAAATGTGCTTTAAGCAAGTCAACAGGTTTATTTATATGATATTTACTTTGGATTTTATGAATTGATACAAAAGAATATATATATATATATATGTGAAGTGTTTACCTGATGTTGATCAATGTTTGTTCTTTCTCTCCAGGCTCTCAGCTGCCCTGCTTCCACGGCTCCAGCACCATCCGTAACCTGAAGGAGCGATTCCACATGAGCCTGACAGAGGAGCAGCTGCAGGTGCTGGTGGAGCAGATGGTGGACGGCTCCATGCGCTCCATCACCACCAAGCTGTATGACGGCTTTCAGTACCTTACCAATGGCATCATGTGATCGCATGCAGGACTGCTGAAGCGTCGTCATCGGACTAGAATGTTTGGAACTGGAAAAGGCTGCACCACTTTCAGAAGCCACTCCCAAACCTTTCCCCATCTGCCATCCCAGCGTGTTTGTACAGCCAGACTGAGTTTTGATCATAGATTTTATACCCTGACTGAAGAGCTCTCAGCTGTGAAGCTTTGCTTTGTCTGTTTTTTTGTTTTGTTTCGTTTTGTTTTTTCCCCCCCACCCTCAATAACTTTCCTTCACTTTTCCAATTTCCCTCTCCCTGTTTTATGTTGTGTTGTATTTCTCTGGATATCCTTTTGGAATCCTCTTCTATCCAGTATCTTAGTGCCTCTTTCGAAACATTAGGCTGAGGCTCAACTCTGCTTTGACTCGCTGCTTTTGTACTCTTCCCTGTGCTGTGTTACTTACTGTCTTAAACCCCCCCATGTTTCTGAGCTGTTTTGCATCTGTATCACTAATGCTCTCTACTTTGAGTGAACTATCTACAATGTACGTACACAAACACAATGCAGTCACTGCAGAGACAACTGAGTAATGGACAAACTGAGTTTGGAATGTACACGGTGTGGTATGAAAGAGATGGTGGGTAAACAGCACCAGTGGGTTCTCCAGTTTTGTCAGTGTTATTTTTAGCCACAGTTTCAGAGAACCACACATTTCTCGCAAATCTGAACATGAGCTACTAAGATATCCGGCTTTAGGTAGAGGGACTCTCAAAATGGGTTGTAAGGCCTTGTTCTGACTACCAGTTCACATCCAATTTTTGGCATATCCAGATTGATGGGTAGATTTTTGGTAGTCTGGACAGCAGACTGGTGGTTTGCAATGCGATTTCAGTCAAATTATGACAGATGGTTTGGTCTGAATGCTGTAGCTGCTCAGATCAGATTTCAAGGTGTCTTTTGTGTCACTTGGAATGTGAGACACCAAATTCAGAGCAACGGAAGTACTGGGATTTGCTAGTCAGTGATGCCTACATCATTCACACGGCAAGGCAGGTTGGTGATGTCCGGCCCCCCCCAGAAACCTGGTCTGATCACATGCAAAGAACAGTGCGGATAGTCGTCTCCAAAGATCTGATTAGCCTACGGTCTGAACACACCCTGATTCTCTTAATAAAATGCTTCATTGGCCATATCCCAATTCCCAAACATACTTGTGACCCCTTGTATTCAATTGTAAGATGGCTGCTTAGCCACCAGCCTTATGATCTACAAAGCTGAAGCACTAGAGCATGAGTATGGTACAACCCAAAGCTTTCCTATTTGGATTTGGTTTGATTTGATTAACGGGAGAGGATGGAGGTTTACCTAAAGTCCAATTCTAATCCTTTTTAAGTATTACAATGTGAAACAAAAGCGAGAGGCAAAAACAAAAACACTATTTATTGCCCATCTACAGCTACCTGCATACTTACACGACACGTCTGACTTGCTTTTTCTTTGTGTTTTGTTTATTCCTTATAAATTGTCTGTGTGGGCAGGAATATTAGCAGAGCTGCCCTCAGTCTGTAAAGATGTTCTTAACCTGAATTGAAAACTGTGCATGGACTCCTCTCCTGTCAGGATGAGCTGTGTTTGAATATGTACCTTTGCCACTGAGCATCTGTATCTTTTTAACTATTTAAGAGATGGAGGAGAGCTTCGGATGGGGTGAGACTGACAATTGTGTAATAGAGCTGATCAGGTGACCGTAGGAGGGTGGGTAAAAAAGCAAGGGCTACAAATAAGTGGATGAAATCAGTGGATTGTTTTAGTTTGAGGTTGTTAAACCAGTAAATGCGCAGGTGTGAATCTGGTTTAAGATATATTTTTATTATATAAATGAAAGAAAAAAATTCCCCATTTAACAGGACTTGTTTTCCTTTTCCCAGTAGGCTAACAATTTTAATTCACCTTTTTAGTGGATGACCATTTCTCACCAATGAGTTGGACATGGCTAAGCCGTTTAGCAGTACGTGTATCTTCCTTGTTTCCATTTTATACTACTTTATGTTTGTGCGTCGGACCCTTTTCTCTTTCCTTTGTAACTTGTTAGACGGACCAGCTCTTACGTGAATGACCTCCCTTAACTTGTGAATGTTCCTTTGTATAATAAATTAAATGTATCTGTTTACCAGCATGTGTCTTCATGTTAGCCAAGGTAGCAATGGCTGAACCTCAGGTGGCTTCCATCTGCCTGCATAGCCATGAAATGACCAAAACATTGCACTGTATGTCTGGTCCATAGATCCAGCTCGTAATGAGCACGTTTCATGGTGCCTATGCAAATATGCACTGTATGTGCAGAGGTCTGTACACCTGCTTATCCAGCATTCCTCCTGAATTTGGGTGTATTGGTGGGATGTTTGTCTGCCTTTGCTGCAGTAACATCCCCCACTGTTCTGGTAAGACTTTACACCAGATGTTGGAAAATTGCCAAAGGGATCACAAATGAAGCTTATTCCACAGATATAGGATAAAGCGCCATCACTCTAGTGAACACAGCTTCACAGCCCAGTGCTGGGGGCTTTGTAGCCCTCTAATCAACACTTGGCACCTTAGGCTCATGTTTGTCACTCCAGTGCTCCCCAGTCTAGGGGCAGTGCTTTGCTATTATGGTTATACAAGCTGTGTGTGAAACTGCACAATATGTGTCTTGTAATATTCTGCAGCACAGCATCCTATACCTCGGCCCCATCGGTTTACAGAATTCAAGGTGTGTATTATCTGGTTTTACACTACAGTACCCAGAATGCATTACACAGATAAAGCCATGGGAAAATCCCACAAAGACAATAAAAAAATGCCTGATGTAGAAGATACGTTAGCTATCTGACATCAGATAAGGGTTTTCCTAGTCTTTAAACTAAAAAATCTCACTCCTGAGACTCCTGCAACACCCCCCTAGAGGCAAGTTGTGTTAACAGGCACAGATGCAGGTGCCTTTTCTATTTGGCTGAAGTGCTCCTTTAAAGTTTTTGAAAACCTGTGTAGAAATATGGTGCTGCTTTATCCCACACAGATAAAGCCAGAACCTAGATTAAATTACGAAGTGAAATTTGTAAGTAGTCAGGATTGAGCAACAGTAAAGTGACAAAATTGATCAAATTAATTTGTGCTTTTTAAAATACAGTCCAGTGTCAGTTTCCAAACCACCCATATCAGAATCAGACTTCATTGACCAAGTTTGTTCAAACGTACAAGTAGCTGCACAGTGTCTGACAACATTTCACAAAAGTACAAAACACACGTCCCTATTACACAACATACCACACCGTACGTGCCTGTACTCTTTCTTTGTGCAGAGCTGTATACAGTATTTATATTAAAGAGCTGAGTGCTGTAGTGGCAGAATTTAGAAGAAGCACTAGTCTACACATCATCAAAAGAACAGCTGCACAAACAGCCAATAGGGATGAAACTACGTGGTTAGGTTTGACATTGTGGAACATGGGAGTGATCTAGGTTTCACACTCAGGAACGGGCAAACAGCCATGACATTCACTCCACAGTGATGCCCTTCATGACTCATTCCGTTAGTGCCAGCAAGACCATTGGC